>JARHVA010001284.1:892500-1360000 GCA_037957365.1 Torreya grandis | reverse complement strand
AGAATTTGATATTTTAGGACAAGATTAAAACTTTTGCATTCAAATCATGTTATTTCATGCCATAAAAGAGGTCCATATATATATTAAATATATTAATGAAATATTACTAAATAATCTTACTTGGAAGAGGAAGGATCCAAATAGTATCTAAGTAGTTGGATAATTTACAAACATCATGTTGGGAAATGTAGTCCCACCTAAGTACTCCTACTCAAGCATCCCAATAGTTGATGTCCATGTTTATAACACCCTAATATAAAATACATTAATAAATTAAGGAGAAAATATTAATTTAATTACCAAGGAAAATATGAAATAACTTTACCTTAATGTTATCCCAACTCCCACCATTCTGTAGATGGTAGATAGATCAATGGTTAAACCATATGGGGTTATAAAAGACCTAGTCATTACTATGGATTCATGGGAATACATAGTCGACTTTAACAAATTAAAAATAAAATATAAATTAGAAGGATTCCCTATTATCCTATGGATACTATTAATTTCTACAATGAATGCATTCATTGGTTGTAGATTATGGAACATGCTAATCTCAAATGACATCACCACAAAGAAAATTATTCTCTACCCACTATCTCAATCTTAATTTTAAGAAAACTCTTGTTGGATATAAGATGAGGACAATGATAAATATTAATTACATAATTTTATAATGATTTAACATATCCCACACTAAAATAAAAATATGATAATATAATCATTTCCAATGTCACACAAAAAACTTATTAGATTAGCCCAAAAATAAACAACCTATTACAATTCATACCATGTTCCCTTAAAACAAATTTCCAATGAAATAAATCTTGGATGTCATAGGAGACATTAACACTTTTCATCAATTTCTACTTATCATTTTATCCTTGTCCCACTATTGGGTATCATATAATCCATGGTGTCCTTATCTAAGCAAGTAAAAATCCTACCTAGATACTCTCTCTTTATCAACAATAAGCTAGATTATATATAACAAAATAAACTATTGTCACGAGAGGCATATACATGGATATATGCACCACCACATATATATCAAGGAGGTATTAAAACCTACCCAATAACCACAAAGTTAAATGAACCCTATTTTTAAGGATGTAGTAAAAATAGAGTTATAGAAACTCCTAGATTCATGATTTATGTATCCTATATTTAATAGTCAGTGGGTGTCACCCCTTATTATTATTCCAAAAAAGAGAGAAAAATGGAATATTTTAATAGAATATATAGAACTTAATGAAACCATGATGAAATATCATTTCCTCTTCCTTTCATTAACCAATTAATTAACACATTGGTGGGAAATAAAAGTTTATGCTTTCTCATGGGTTCAATGGCTACAACCATATCATAATAGATCCTGAAGACTGGGAAAGATTACCTTCACATGTCTTTAGGGTACCTATGCATACTTTGTACTACCATTAATATTATGAAATTCTCTAACCACCTTCCAAAGTGTTGTCTTGAGAAATTTTATGACCTTTACCATGATTATTTAGAAATTTACATGGATGAAATCATAGTTTATGAGGACACACTTGAAGAATCCATCGAGAACCTCAGGAAAGTAATTCAAAATTGTCAAGATAATAGAATATATCTAAGTCCTAAGAAATGTTATATGTTGATAAAAAAAGTATTTTATTAGGCCATCATATCTCACCCACATGAATAGAAGTAGATCTTGACAAAATAAATATGATTACAAATTTATCAACCCGATGAATATAAAATCACATTGAAAATTTACTAGGACATTATAGTTACTACCATATATTTATCATGGAATTTATTAAAATAATAAGTATGTTTATTTTGATTTCTAAATATTATGAAATTATATGCCTTCATGTATATGAACAAGAGATTTAGGAAATGAAAAATCTACTAGTATCAACATGAGTGTTATGGGAACCAGATCGTAAATCACCATCTCACATCCATACATATTTATTTGATAGCATGCTAGGATCTATCCTTATACAAAAGGAAGGGCACTTAAACTATGTCATATATTTTATTAGTAATAAAATTTAGGGAGAATAACTTAACCACACCATGGTGGAAATAGGACTTCCTTGTATTTGTATATGCCATAAAAAAAAATTAGACATTATATTACAGGTTATTTTTTAATTCACACTAAACATGTTTCAATCAAGTATTTAATGAATAAAATATCATTTAGTGTGTGAATAATTATATGTTTCTTAGTCTTATAGGAATTTTACATCACTATTATAGATAGATCATGTAAAGATAATATAGTCTTAGACTTTTTATTATCATGACTTACAACTCTAGAACATGGTTTAATAGTAGATGATTATTTTATGGATGAATTTTTTATGTATTTATCAACTAACACTCTTTTTCAACCCTTTTTATAGGTATGGAGGGTTAATCGGTTAGAAGAGCATCTACACAAAGTTGAATAAAAATACTCTAGAGTAGGCCAATTAATTGAAAACTTAGATAAATGAATATTATGAATTAAAGTGCTAAAATATGATAAATATTGAAATTACATTCAAAATAGTAGTTTGATTGAATAAAGATGAATATATAATACTTAGAGTATCTAAAAATGTGTAGGAATAACTAGTAAGTTAAAATGTGAAAATAAGTAGGGTATGATCAAGATCTAGTTGTTAGATTATAAAAGTATTCCTTCTAGAGGATTGGAGACTTAAATCACCCTATGGACACTTATGTCAACATTTATATCTTAATATTGATGCAAATATCATGTATATAATATTCACTATATTAAAAAGTGACAACCTAGATCCTTCTAGGTTTTCTATCACCTTTTTTAATGTATTTTTATTCATATGCATAGATTATTGATGATTGTGTATGAACCAAACCCTAGCTCTTCACATTAGGTATTTTTACCTTGTAAGAAATGGGTTACTGGTTTCATAGTATTGAATTTACCTTAATTACCCCTTGATAATGAATGTTTCCTATATATCTAAAACTCCATTGAGGTCCTTATATTTATGTAGGTATCCCTTAAGTGTTGGTTTGTGTGTGCACAAGGGTGAAATATACTATATGGAAAGGTATGAAATGATAAATATTTTAACTTGAAAACTATGTATCATGTGTTGTTATTTGAGTGATTTAGGCCTATAGTATGATTAATCCTATGAATGATATGAAATAGAGAAGAATAGGGCAGTATAACTTAGTTGTGTAATTGAATGAGTGAGCTTGAATATGTTCTTTATTGGTATTTAATAGATGAATAATGAGTAGTCTTATATTTATATGTATACCACACATTTTGAAAATATCTCATTATAGAATGTAATAACACAAATAGGTTGACCTATAGGATCAAAATATGTTAAATTTAGATGACTTTTAAGGACTAGAATCTTAATAAGAATCTTGACACTTGCATCAACACAAGTGTCCCTATGTGGGGTGTAAGTGTCCAATAGTCTAGGAAGCTATTGAGGATAAAAAATAGAAAATAAAGGATATATATTAGGTTTTAATATTTTTTTCTTGTGTAGGATATCGAAGTCATCATAAATTATTGGGTTAGACCATAAGATAAGTAGTTAATCACAATGAGATGGTGAATGTAACCCTTTCAACAACATGAAAGTCTATAACTAAATGGTAGAGCCTTGATAGGTTTTTTTTAAGTTTAAAATAATGATTTTATATATAAATAATATTTTAGTATCCACATCCCCTGAAATAAAATTAGTAATGCATAAATAATGAAATGTTAGGTTAAAAGAAATAAATGTGTACATAGGTGTGTATGACACACCTTAACTTTTCTTGCACCTACTTTAAGTGTTTTTATAGTGTATGAATTTTAAAAAATAGAATTTTATAGTATAAATTAGTGAATATAATCTTAAATTTGACATAATTTAAATATTTTAAAATAAAGAGAGCAAGGAAGGAGTACACTTGTGTGTCAATGCAACCATGTTACCCGTTGGTACATTAACTTAGTATATATATTTACTTATGAAACATTAGAGATAATATAGGTTCAAATATTAAATTTATATATTTTAAAAGTGATGTTAGAAGGCACTAATGCCTTAAATCTAGTGAAAGGGTGAGTTGTGATAATACCATTGATATCATTACATCTCAATCTCACAACTCAAGTGAAAATACAATAAAAACCAAGTTAAGTGGTACAATCAACTTAACCTAAAAAAATTGAATTTATGTTAGGAAATTGAGGTAATTTAATCTCAACCAAAATACTAAAGGGAAATAGCTATTATAAATAGGAAAGACTCAAAATGGTGGTTCCTAGTGAAAATAATGTTTCTTGGTAAAGTATCAATGATTCTTGGTAAATAAGTTTGAATAAATCTGAATATGTATTTACAATTATTGGTTCACTTGCATGTAATATACACTTATAATTTTCCTCAAGATGAATTATATATCAAAAATTAACCTCTTATCTATAAATGTGCATAATATATATAAAAATTTGATATAATCTATCCCAAATGTATAAAAAATAGTATAATATGTAGGATTTTAACCCAAGTCTATATCTAAATCATGTAAAATATAATGAAATAAAGGAAATTACGATAAATTTATAAGTTTGGAGGTCATGTCTCTATGACATTCCCAAACTAATATGCCCCCATTGAGGTGATGGAAATGGAATCTAGTATTTACCTTACCTCAAAATGATAAGATAACTATATAATCCGTGTATGAATCATGTAACATACAGGAATAAAATATATACGTAGATATATAAATTAAGATTGTAGTATGTGATCACAAAAATCCTTAAGATGCATGGTATATATCATGGAAATGTCTATAAAGTGAAAATACAAGATCAGTAAAAAAATTAAGCACACACACAAAATCACTCACTATTACACAAAAGGGGTCTAAAGAGACTACAACAAGGGGAATATTAAAATGCCTCACATTTTAAGCAATGACATATTGAAATGTATAAATATAAATAAACATATAGTGGTATTGAAGCCAAAAACAATGAACATATTCAAAATTACAATAAGCAAGACAATATAAAGAAAGAAAAATATGCTTAAGGAAGTGATAATGTGAATAAATGAAGTATAATCAACCAATATAAGCATAAAAGACTATTATAAATGATAATTAAGTAATATAACATATTCTAGATGATATTTATGGATTATATATCATCTCATTCTTGTAAACCTGGAAAACTCAGACCTTGGCTATTCCTCTCAGTTATGAACCCTTTTATCAATTCGATAAGTCTTACATCTTCTCTATCTTATTCCCCTTGGCATATCTCTTAGTCTTAACATTTTTATGTTTATGATCCAAGAAATCTATCTTGCCTAGAATGATTAAAATTGTACTTATCTTCCACTCCTATAATTTTTGAGCATGTAACTACTTTGCTACTCATTAGACACTAACATCCAAGATAAAAAATAACATAGATGTTAGTGTCATAACTAAACACAAGTGTCTAGTTCGATAAAGTCATTTATTTTACAAATTAAACATATCCTAATGGTCAACCTAAGTTATTTTATGCTAGTTACTTCTCCCAAGAGATTGATATAAACACAAGATCAACCCTCATTCATTCCTCACCAATAATAACCCTCATTCATTTGGAAAAAGATCATTTAAATAGTATTAAATTGAATAAAACTTCCCTATTTATTCCTATTTCCATACCAGTCATTACTAAAAGAGAAACCCAAGATCTATATTTTCCAAGTTATAAGCTAGGTCATTGTTATACTTGCTTTGCACATATTTTATGATTCTTACACAAACCAAAATGTTAGTGAGAAATAAATAAATTTGAGGCCCTCTTCAATTTATTGGATATATAGATATCGATAACTAATATAGGGGCCTTTGGAGTTAGATAGACACTATGTGCCCACTAACCCATTTTCCCCCAAGGTCACTATGAAGATGAAGAATTATGGTTTAAACAATTCATCAGGAGTAACAATCCATGACCGATATCAGAATGCACCAGATTGAGGGAAAAGTCAACCCAAAAATCATCTAGGTGGTCACATATTTTTCCAACAGGTATTCTATACAACACACTTGCATCAAACCAAGATAATAACATAAATGCAACCATACTAGGCTAACATTAGTGTCTAGATATCTAGAAGTGTTAGATCTAGAATCTAATTATTTCTCAAAAATCATCTTCTATCTTGATTTATACCTATGTTATATCCAATATAGTTTTATCATTAAAACCAACTAATTATATTACTTATTTTTCATTTCCATGCATATCTTAGTTATACTTTACATATTTATCCTACTATCATCATAATAAATTTAATGTATGTTTATATAAGAGTTTAATGCCTAGTTAACCTACTATATATCTAATTATCACTCTCGTGCTTATTCATTTATATATTAATAACCCTAATAACCTAAAATAGGATATCTACCCATTTTACAATTAAACATTTGTTGACCATGATCTTTGAACATCATTTCTTCCTAATAATACTATATAGGATGATTATTATCTAGTTTTTCCTAATCATTTACTTCATATCTCTTATCATGTATGAAAATTATTTATTTTATGAATATAATTATGAAACTCTATAGAATTATATCAAATAAGGGGTAAAAATTGATTACTCTTGTATCCTTCTAACTGCTAAAGCGTCTAACCGCAAAGCCTTGAATGGAGGTATCTACTATCCATTTAATCAAGTCCATTCCCCCACCATTCAAAAAGATGATTTGATTCATATTAAGGAATATATATATATATATATATATATATATATATATATATATATATATATATATATATATATATATATATATATATATCCTTTAACCATATTTCCTAAACCACCATATGATTTTAGTCTTTGATATTTGAAAACATGAACAAGGTATAACTCAGCCTATTATTCCTAAATATAATAAATCTGAAAAAGTCTTAGGATTTTTATAGAATTACATGAGTTACCAAGAAGTCAAGTCATACAAGAATTAATTTCATGCATATTTTACCACACAAGTGGGTACATATGACCAAGAGGATCTTTCATTTGATCACTAAAAATTCAAAAAAATACATCAATAAATTATGTATGATATATAAATAAATTATAAGGGGGACATGTCATCAAGTAAATTAATTTACACCCTAATAATTCCTACATTTTCCAAAAATATCCCCCCTTATAAAAGATGATGTGTCCCTCATACATTGATTAAAAATATATATATAACAAGAAGGGACCTTCACTAAATATTATTCAAGATTAAATTATAATACCAAAAGTAAATGAAATAAATTATTCCAATGGTCCAATCTATTTAAATGATATAACAAAATTACCAAATTTAAAATTTCCCATTCCACTACCAAATTACCCTTCATTTAGTGATTGTGAACTTTCACTTGTTATACATGAGGATGATACTACTCATATGCCTAGATTCAAAAAAGGTGATGGGTTACAACTAGTAATAACACCCATGACAAATACCACTAATCACATGGAACATATTATGTCTATGATGATAAATATTAGGGATATGTAAATGTAATTTTATATACTTCAAATTAAAATGGGTTTCCAAAATAATAATTCACATGTAACCTCATTCAATATTCAACCTCTTAGAAAATTTATACTTAAATATCCTTATCCACAAGGTTTTGAGCTACCATATTTATGTGTCTTTGAAACACATAAATATCCATTTGATCACATGATATCTTATGTATATTTCTCTGGTCAATGATAAAAAGATGACAAACTTTTACTAAATGTTTTCCATATGAACATTTATGATGAGACTCAAAATTGGTTCTATAGTTTACCAAAGGGTTCCTTAATCACTTTTTTACAATTAGAATATGAATTCTTCATGTATTTAAATATCCATAAGGTGAAAAAACTTATATTAGAACATTTTCATAGTTTCAAATAAGGTGATGATGAATCCTTTAAGATTATACTACTTTATTCAAAAGTACATCATATGATCTAGAATTTAGACCCTCAGATTTAAAATTAAATTTTATCTTTAGTACAGTTCTTTCCCCATTAAATAAAAGAAAATTACATAAACAATATGAGTCATTTACACATTAATATAATGATGTGCATATATATGATTCCTTAATAATTACTCATTCAATACAACTTAATATATCTCCCTGCAAATACAAAAATTTAATCCCTCATATAATGTAATGAGATAGCTTACATATGGAACATTATGAGCAAAAATGTGTTATTATAAACTTTTTATGCCCAGTTTGAAATTTTTAATTAACATAGGGCCAATCTAAGGTCCATATCTTATGCAAGAATCTCAAAGTGAACAAAATAAAATGAATCCATGCCAACAAGATTTAACACTTACCTTAGGCATGGGTGGTTCTTATTTTTGGCATAACCATATTGATCTTACATAAGTAAAAAATATTGGTAATGTAAGACACTTAAAATAAATTGGATTTTATCTAAAAAAATTACAAAACTAAGGAGGCTAAAAATAATCCTTAGGAAAAATAATAATACCAATTACTTGTGGTCCTAAAAATTTGAAAATGAGTTTGGGTTATGCCTACCACATATTACATATCCACTTACACCAGGAAATTTTTGGATATACCAAATGCGAGAAAACATTGATCTAAATCAATAAGGTATTTATTTTCTTCACAAAGGTAAATCAATACATATTCTGAATGATAACATTACTTCGTATAATATACATGCAAAACATGAGGAGGAACATGCTATATACCTTTTTAGTCTATCTAATCGTTATGAAACAATGTAAAAGATCCAACTCAAGGTTTTCATGAGCTGAGTGGGGGGATACACCTATGACCATCCATTATATGAGATCATAGTTTAGTCTTTTCAAATATTCTAAAAAATGAAAATCCAAAACATTAAAAAATGCAAACATATTTTTGGAACTTACATGTTATATTGGATCCCTAGTGTATATGTGTTACTTCCATGTTGATGGATGACATATTCAATTGTCTCCTACATGCACACATGTATGTCACACTTATACTTGAGTGTGAATCATATATACACAAATACATGATCTATTCATACTTTAAATTTTGGGACTTCCCTCTACTTATGCCATGAATACATTGGGGGTATCTTATTATTTGATCTTGATACACATAGGTTATATGGTTTGATGATCACATTTCATTATCATTTTTGAGTTTACTTATGTACTTACACATGTATTTATACATGATTATATCTTACACAGGGTACTGAATATGCTATATACTTGATATTTATTCCTAAAACATCAGATCCATGGTATAATATGACATTTTTATGTTGGTTACTTATGATTTAATTTATGCACTTCCTTGAATGTTTCACCTTGTTATTATCTTCTTTGTTTGAGCATTTGAACATTATCCTTTGCTTATGGATCCCATGCCTATGTGTGATTTATTTGGCATTTAAATATGTCATTATTTATTATTTATACATTTAAATATGTCATCCTTGATTTTGTGTAGATTTGAATAAGTCATGTCCCTTCGATTGTGTGACATTTAAATATGCCCCTTGTTTGATTTCTCCTTGGACCATTACCTTTGGATTGATTTTGAGTGATTTTGTGTATGCTTGTTGGTTTTATTTTTGATCTTGTACTTTTACTATATATATGCTGACATGATCCTTATCATCCATCTCAGCCATTCATGTGATGAAATTAGTTCTATGCACTTCAATGATATATCTACCTAAACATGTTTTTTATATATGCTACATGGTTTCATTCACAGAATATATAGTTGCCTTATCTTTTGGAGGTGGGTAATTACCACTTCATATATTTCCCTCACCTAAAATGGTGGGGGAGGAATATTAGTGGGGTCATTTCATGGATTCATGTTCTCCACACATTCATAGTTTTCATATTTAATGGGGGCATGTCATATAGGCATGGCTTCCATACATTCATAGTTTTTAGATTTAGTGGGGGAATGATTTTAAATCATGTTATGCACACTTATTTATTATGGGGTGATTATATAAGATTTTATATTTAGTGGGGGCATGTCATATAGTCATGGATTCCACACATTCACAATTATCAAATTCAATGCGGGCATGATTTGGAAGCATGTTCTCCACACCTATTTTTTATTCAACATCTCTAGATTACATTGGGGGATTGTTTTAAAAACATGTTATCCACATTGGTACTTGTATTAATTTTTATATTTATCTATACATAGTGGGGGCATGCTTTGAAATCATACTCTAAACACTTACATAGTTTCTAATTTGGCCAAAGCACATAGTTATATGATTAAGAGTCATAGTTGTGATGTAATTATATATGTTGGTACCATTATTGTACATAATTTTAGCATGAGACACATATAAGTACATATGCTAATATTTTTTCACCCAATAATACAAAATCCAAAACACTTTTATGGATTATTACCACATCAGAAACTATTAAATACTGATACCTCAATCAAACTGTTACAAACTTTATTGAGATAATCTACTGTAGTAGTTGGTTCAATTTTTGGTAGGGTTGAAGTGATTAAATCACTCAATATTATAAAATTTTAGGTTGTACTTAATTATATAATTCCAACCTCATCATGTTATAAGTATCATTGCGTTGAATTGTTAAGCTAATCTCAAATTCTAGGTGAAAAATAATCTTTGCTCCAAGGTTGGGTCTTATGCATTCCAATATTTCTTTCTCCCTATATCTCATTGAATATATGCACTTTTAAGATTTATCTATATTTTTATTAATCTCAATTTCATAGCTTTGCACGTACACATATTTTTCAAATCAAATTACAAATATTATAGGCAATTATATCATCACATAATTGTACTCCTAAACCTTACTCTTTCAATTTTAATCTATTTCAAGTACTTTAAATTCTAGTTTATATGCATAGATTATATACTGTAACATGATCTTGGTTACAGGTTAGTCAGTAGAAAAGCACTCAAGTTGGGTAGATGTAAATACAAGGTGTGTTATACACACCTATGTATGCATTTATTTCATTTAAACTCATAATTTCATTACTAGAATAAATAGGGACAAATATACATGGTATTTATAGATTATATATCACCTCAGTCTTTTACAGTTGGAAAAATCAAACCTTGGTTGTTCCTATCACTTATATACCATATTCTTGGTTATACAAGTATCACATATGCTCTATCTTATGCCCCTTCACCTATATCTTAGTTAAACTAGTTTTATGTTGATGACCTAAACCTTATATGTTACCTAGAATGCTTAATATGCACTTATATTCTACTCTTCTAAGTTTTGAGCCTATAACTAATTTTTCACTCACTAGAAACTAACATTTGGGATACACACTAGTGTTGATGTTAATGTCCTATATTGATGTAATTATTTAGTTCGCTAAATTAATCTATTTAACAAACAAAAAATATATGAATGGCCAGTCTAAGTGATTTTATGTGAGTCACTTCTCCAAATGGATTTATATAAATACAAGATCAACCCTCATTCATTCCTCACCTATAAGAACCTAGTATTCAAATAAAATAGCATTAAAAGAGAATTCAATTAAATAAATATTCCATATTTATTCTTAATTCCATATAATTCATAGGGAAAACACATATACAAGTCACAAGTATTAAAGTGGAAGCCCAAGAACTATATTTTTCAAGTTACAAGCTAGGTCACTGTTGTCTTTATTTTACACATATTATATGATTCATAGATAAGACAACACATAGAGGATAAATAAATCAATATGAGGCCCTCTTTATATTATTGGATATGTAGGTAGTGCTCACTAATAGAGGGCTATTTGGGGTTAGCTCAACATCATGTGCCCACTAACTTATTTTACCCAAAGGTCATTATGAAGATGAATAATTAAGGTTTTAAAAATTCATGAAGAGTGACATTCCATGACCTAAATCTAAATTTACTATAGTGAAGGTTAATTCAAACCCAAAACCATCTAGGTGGTTTCATCTTTTTCTAATAGGTATTCTATACAGGACACTTACATTGAACCCATACAATAGCATAAATATAACTATCCTTGGATGATGTTATTGTTTATATCTCTAAGAGCATCACATCTAGAATATGATTATTATTCTAGGATAATATTCCTTCCTAATTTCTACCTATTCTATTTCCAACACTGTGTTAGCATTATAACCAATAAGTATATTACTTCTTTTTCATTTCCATGTATAACATAGTTATACTTACTATATTTAGCTTATTCTTAGGATAAGAAATTTAGTGTATGTTTATATCTAAGTATACCACCCAAATGGCCCATTTTATATCTGATTATCACCTTTGTTCTTATTCATTTATATATTATTAACCATATCCACCTAAAATAGGACTCCCATGTATTTTAGGGTTAAACACATGTATCAATCATGATAAAATAAGAAGATTCACCCAACTTAATATATCACATGGGAAGAGGAAAGGTCTAATATTAGTATGTGCATAGATCATGGGTTTGGGGTATGCCTATATTACACTCAAGTACATGTGTATAGAAATCATATGCTATATACTAACATAAAATAAACAAAATAAATGCTAAGGAGCTTATAAATATGTGAATGCTAAGTTTTTTATATTTTTGAGTTTATTTGAATGTTTTTGTATTTTATTAAAAAAAATGTATTTTTGAATATTTGGAAATGAAACATGTCTAACCTATGACCCTATGTAAGGGATGATAATAGGTATCTTAAAATGTATAATATGGTACATTAAACTGATTATACTATTAGGGAGTGCATAAAAGTGTCATATATAAAACTATAGTACTTATAGTACTCTAATTTTATCTCATAGTACTTTATGGCTATGATGAGGTGATAGAAGGAGTATGGGTTCATGTCACCCATTTTTTAGTTATCTATGGTCTTTTTGATATAAATCTAATTGGAACATGTTTATTTACTCTTAGAAACTAGGTAGACTATGTAGGTGTATATGAGGATTCTGTTGAATCCATTATGTATATCTGGTGTAATAGTATCTTAAGTATAGCCTACCTTAGAGAAGGGATGTGTTGTTTATTACCATTTAACAATTGATTAGCCTTTTTAGGTGGTATAATTAATTTTTTGGGAATAAACTTCTCTCATTCAAGTGGATGTTCATATGGAATTATCAAAAATTTAACTTCCATATTGGTATGAATGTATTAAAAAAATCCATTCACTATGGAAGGTACAATGCAAATTTTATGTATCTAAGGTTGTCCCAATTAAATATCAAATACTCTTTTGTATGGCATAACTAAAAAATGTAGTAACAACATGTGTCAGAACATGTTGTAAAGGTAAATAAGTTTCACCAATAACATGTTTTGATGTCCCATTAAATTATCTAAGCCTTTTAGTCAAAGGGTATAAACCATCAAGTATATATACCAAATGTGTAATTAACATCATGGTACACACACTCTCACTATCATTTTTATTGATCATAACATTATGTATAGGATGATGATCATGGTATGCTCAAATGAATAATGAATGAATATTAGGTCATCATCTATAATTTCTCTATCTTCAAATCAAATATAGGGTCTATGAATCATATTAGGTATTATTCATTTATAAATTCCAATAATCCCATCAAATGGGTTCCCATAATGTGATGGAGGATGATACACATTATATGCCATTTTCACTTTTGGATCTTTCTTAGAGAGATATTGTAAAGTATTATTAGATATATTTTGGTTTTTATAGTGACCAAATTATGAACCTAAATCCTTTAGAGGATCATCACTGATTACCTTTTGGTTATCAATAAGGTATTGGATCTTATTTTTTAAGTTATAACACCTATTTTTAGAATTTCCATAACTATGTTTTAGATCATGGTAAAAGCAAGTTTTGAAGGGGCCCCAAAACCCTAGTACAAGGAAAGAAAGAAAGAGCATCCAAGACCACAGGCAAGGCCTAAAAACTACAATAAGGAAGTATAAAAAATAGGTTTTTAATGGACCTGAAACCACCAGAAAGACAACCGGTCAAAACCCAGATTTAACAAAGATCTGGCTACACCAAAGGTAGAAGATTGCAAAAAATAAACCATAGAACAGGACCAGCTTACATAACCAACAAGAGGAACTAGACTATTCATCCAGTTCCAATATCATTTTCATAGTTTCTTTTCCTTTCACAATAGTATCCTGGGTAGTGGTTGCCACCAGCACGGCTCCTTCTTGTGTAGCCTTCTTTCTTGAACTTTGTCTCATCCTTTTACTAGGTCCCTCCAAGGCTTTGGTCTCCTCGTTAGCTCTTTTTCTAGTATTGACAGCAGCAGCACAAATATTGGACGTAACTTCCTCCATTTTCATTCTGTTGTCCTTAATGAGTTCCCGGAGGTTATTCTCATAGGCTTTGAGCTTGACTGGGATATCTCTTATCTGATTCTCCATATTGTTAGTTTTGTTCCATACAGATTTCAGAGTATCTTCCATAGTTTCCAGTTTCCTTTTGAGATCCATGATCTCCATACACGTCCAAGAATCAAGTTGGAAAGATGCCTCTGCTTTGCAATTGACCCAAGTCATTGGTGTGTGTGTTTCATCATTCTATTTTTTCCCTCTCCATTCCTCAAAATTTTTATTGGGACTGTTCTTGGCTTCGTCAAAGGTATCCTCTTGACCCTTTTGATCCTGTTCTTTAATTCTAGTTTGAATTTCCATGTCCATTTCTTGATTATCATCCTAAACTGTAGTTTCCTTTTCATTTCTTGAAGCAAGGTCCTCAACAAGGCCATCCTGGACAAATTCATCCTCTGACACTATCTGATTTTCCTCTGTAGCTTCTGTTCTGTTTGTAGAATCCTACTCTGTGTTGACATTTTCTTTTTCATTCTTCTCAGGACATTCTTCATCCTCATTAGAGTTTTTATCCCAGCTTTTAGTTCCTTCTTCTTCCTCCAAGTTTTCCTCCCTAGGTTTATCAATTCTCTCCCGTTCAGTATCTTCTTCTACATTCTGATTTTTAGCACTAGGGAGATTGATTTTGCCTTTCCCTTTTACACTTTCACTCTTTCTATTCTCTAACTCCTTATTTTTCCCCTGGTTAGGGTGCTTTACCATTGCATTATTCTTGCAATAGCCTTCAATTAACAGAATAAGGCCTTCATGTAGGATAGGGTGCGTTTCCTTTTTCCTATGAGTATATAAACTTTGGACCAAGGAGAAGCGAAGGTAAAAGGGAAAAGACAAACGTACCTTGTGCCTGAAATGGTTAAGGAAGACAAAGTGGAATTTGTGCACTCACTTACTTCTTTCGTCTAGGATGAAGTACTCCCTTATACAGCTTAAGACATCCCTCCGTATCCCTTTAATCTGATCCAATTCATAGAAATCCCCATTCTTGACCAGCTTCTACTCTTCCTCATCCATCTTGGGGAACTTACAAAAGGCCTCATTCGAAATGCTTATCTGCTTGGAGAATTTAAGTCCATCCATAGGCAACCCTGTTACCTCTGCTATAAAATCCTCTGTTAGGTTCACTGTGATACCATGCAAGGTGACCCTTTCATCAGTCCAATTTTTGAAAAAAGCCATTGTGATATGTGGTTTTGACCCATGGAGCCTTTCCATATAGTTCACAACTTTTCCTTTCTGCAGAATTCTCTAGACTTCTTGTTTCTCTTTCCATTCATCATAGCTCTTAGGTTCCTGCTTCTTGGGTTCTCCCTTCCTTTCACGAGCCATACTCCTTTTCTTTGAAACCCAGTCACTATGGTCTTTACAATGATCCCACCTATTGTGAAATTGATTAGAAAGTTGGCTTTGTTTGTGCATATTCAGGATCCGCTTCTCACTCTTGAGGGCCTTCCTCTTTAATGATTGTTGTCCTTTCCCCGCGCTACCACTCCTCCAACTCATTATATTTCTATTACACTCCAATATTTCCTTCCTTTTCATGGGTTTCATCATGAAGAATGAGCACCCTCAAATCCACACTCTTTTCTAATGTTTCATGCCACCTCACTGATTGACCTGTCCAGACTGCACAATTAGCTAGCCAATCTGCAACACCATTGGCTTCACGAAAGGTGTGGGTTATAGTCACTTCTTCAAATTTTTTAATTAATGTTTTCATCTCCATTACCTTAGCCTCTATGGTCCAAGACCTAGTATTTTTATTGTTAAGAATATTTATGATATTCAATGAGTCCCCTTCAAGCCACAATTTGGGATATCTTGAGTCCATAACTATTTTGATGGTCTGAAGGGCAGTTGTAGCTTCGGCAATGTGGCAATTCGATTTACCAATGGGGATTGCAATAGAATCAATTACCTTTCCCGTATGGTTTCTCAAAACTCCACCATAACCTGCATTCCCCGGGTTCCTTTTGGCAGCACCATCAAAGTTTTCTTTAATCCATCCTTGAAGGGGAACATTCCAAGTAACTCCTGATCTGGGATTATCAGGTTTACCTTTAGAATTATCCATCCTTAAGGGGTTATCCACTTGGAGAGTTGAGCTTGAATTCTTTTGTGATAAAAAATTCTCCTTTATAGCTCTAATGATGTTCTATCCTACCACCCATCCAGGAAGTTCTTTATTTCTAAAGATTCGGTTATTTCTTTCCTTCCATATTCCCCACCAAATATGGGGAAGAGTAAGTTTCCATAAAAAAAGAACTTCAGGATTCTTGGAGGGGCAGTACCAGCTTTTGAGAGATAATTCCACATTTTTGTGATGGATCCATGTAATGCCCCACAAATTGAGGATCTCTTTCCAAACTAGCTGAGTGAAGGAACAATTCACAAACAAATGATCTCTATCTTCAAGGTCTTTCTTACAAAGAATACACCTGTTTAGAATATTTATTCTGCATTTTTGTAAATTATCCAAAGTCAATATTTTGTTTTGGAGAAGGGTCTAGAAAAGTAATTTGATTTTAGGGATGAGCCCCTTAATCCAGGCTCTCATCCATAACGGTTTGCTACCATTTCCCTTTGAGGTGAAGATGGAAGAAACTTTAAACTGTCCACTTGGCTCATTGTGCCAAACAATTTTATCTTAATGGTTAGGATATAGTGATATAGCATTTAGGGATAATTGAATATCCTTGAGATCTTGATCATAGTCAATGAGGTTTACCCAGGAGTTGTTCTGCCAGTATTGGTTAACCATTATTCCCACTCTTTGCTTGCATCTATCTATAACATCTTTATCTTGGATTTCTTCTTGCAAAGGTTTTCCTCTTAACCAAATATCTTCCCAGAACTTCACCTTTTTACCATTGCCAACTTTCCATGAGCTTCCTTCTTCTAAAACATGTTTTGTCCCCTGGACTACCCCCCATATGGCAGAAGGATGAGAAATGTCTGGAGTAGTAAAGAATTCAAGGAGTGACTTTGCCTTGAATAAGTACTTGTGCTTCCATATTTTACTCCATTCTTTATTTTCCTGATAAACCCTCCACCCCTATTTAGCTAAGAGGGCTATGTTCATACTTCTAATTTTCCTTATACCTAGTCCACCTTCCTTGATAGGTTTACAGATGTTATCCCATGCTATAAGAGGCATTCTCCTTTTCTCCTCAGTACCTGACCAAAGAAAGTTTCTCTGGATTTTTTTAATGGCTTTAGTAAATTTAGTGGGGATTTTGAAAAGACTTGCTTTGAGGAGTGTGAGCTTTCCACCTTGGCTTAGAAGACTGCCTTTCCATCCCACCAATTTCTTACTAAATTTGTTAATAAGTCCTTTTCAAAAAGCTTCAGGAGCTTTCAACCCAAAAGGGAGACCAAGGTAAGAGGAGGGAAAAGATCCTATGGAGCATTCAAGGATTTTTTCTATTTTGTTCTGTCTATAATCTGGGGTATTAGTAAAGAATACTGCACTTTTGTTCTAGTTAATCATTTGTCCAGAGGTACAGGAATATAGATTTATAGCTTCCTTTAGAGTTCTAGCTTCTATGACTTCAGACTGTCCCATGAAAATAGTGTCATCCACAAATTGACCATGGGAACATATTAAAGGATGTGAAGAGGGTTTCAGTCCCTTAAATAATCCTTTACGAACTAAGTCCCCTAGGTATCGCCCCATGCTATCATCCATGATAATAAAAAAAATAGGGGAGATAGGATCCCCCTATCTTAATCCCCTAGATGGATTGAACAAATGAGACGAACTCTCATTTACCAACACAACTATAGAAGTTGTAGATATCAGCTGTTTGATAATATCAACCACTCTTTGTTCAAATCTGAAAGCAATACAACTATTTGAAAGGAATAGCCAATCCACCCTGTCATATGCTTTAGCTATATCCACTTTCATTAGGAACCCCTCTTTGTTTGAGCTAGACAGTGAGTGAATATTCTCATTCGCCATTATAACAGAGTTGAGGATTTGTCTGCCTGGAATGAATCCATTTTGCTGATCAACTATTATCAAAGGGATCACTTGAATTAATCTGGTCGTTAGAAATTTGGATATTATTTTATAGGAGTTGCACAAGCTAATCGGTCTGAACTGATCAGGGCATTCAGCTCCAGCCTTTTTTGGAATAAGGCACAAAAAAGTGGCATTAACTTCCTTCAACATCTGTTTAGCTCCAAAAAACTCCTTCACCGCATTACTGACATCCTTGCCTATAAGTTTCCAGAGCTTTTGAAAAAAAAACATGGGGAAACCATCTGGTCTAGGTGCTTTTTCTCCTCCTAAAGATCTAACTGCTTTGAAGATTTCCTCCTCCTTAGGTATAGAACATAACATATTATTCTGCTCGTTTGAGACCAATGGAGGAATTACACGTAGGATATCAGCCTGGCTTTTCAAGTTGATGTCTCTATCAACCTTCATCAGGGAAGAGAAAAATGAGATCATTTCCTCCTTTATTTCCTTTTCCTCTGTTATCTTCTGATCTCCTTTTTTCAAGTGATGAATATGTGTTTTCACTCTGTGTTTCAAAGTGGAAAGATGGAAAAACTTTGTATTTTTATCTCCTTCTTTCAACCATTACACCCTAGATCTTTGTCTCCAATAGGTTTCTTCCTTAGTTATAATGTCTTGATATTGAACCAATTGTTCACTTTCTTCTCTATGGGATTATGGGGTATATCCATTTTGCTGAATTTTTTCCTAAATTCTACTGATATCCTCCTTGATGGTCTTCTTTTTCTCAAAAATATTTCCAAAACTATCCTTATTCCATTTCTTAACTTCCTTTCTAACATTTTTAATTCTGGAGGCAACTCTGAAGAGCGTTGTTCCCTCAATAGGTATGTTCCACCACTCTTTTATTTTGCTTTCAAACTGTGGGTGCTGCATCCACATCTTTTCAAATCTAAACAGATGATTCTTTTTTTGATTCAATTTGACCGCTGTAAGGATAAGAGGGAAATGATCCGAGCCTATTATATGGCATGCTTCCAACTTACAAGTATAGTCTTTTATCCAGTCTAGGGAAATGAGATACCTATCAAGCTTGGCCTGTATACATTCATTATCAAGTCTCTTATTGCTCCAGGTATACTGAATTCCTTGCAGCTCCAAATCCATTAAACCTTCTTTACTTATAAACTCCATGAGATCAAATCTTCCTTCCATTTGAATAGTGTTACCACCCATTTTCTCATAATCATAGAGAGGAACATTAAAATCTCCCATTATAATCCATCACCCACAATAATCTTTGCTTTTGAGTTTTGAGAAAGTTTCCCATATCTTTTTCCTTTAGTTCCTGGCATTGGGAGCATAGATATTTACAACATACCATTTTTCCTTTTGGTCTACACTAGTTATATTAATAGCCAAAATTTTTTTACTTTCCATCAAAATAGAACCAGAATATTGATTTTTTTTCCATAGCATCATGGTTCCCCCTGAAGCACCTTCAGAGCTACTGGCCTTAATGGTATAATTTTTAAAGTATTTAATTTGTTCTACTTTCTCTTTATTCATTTTGGTTTCTTGAAGCAAAAGGAGGTCTGGCTTTTGCTCTCTGACAAAATTCCTAACTAAATCTACTTTATATATGCTATTTATCCCCCTAATATTCCAACTAAGAATTCTCATTTGTTTTTATTATTTAGGAGACATTGCTGCAAGGTTACCTGCTTTCCATCTGCTATATTGTGCTTACTTTCCATCTCTCTATTCTTCTTTGCAGATTTTTTCCCAGGTTTATCTGAATATCCTACATCTGGTTTTAATTTGACTTGCATTTCAGATCCTTTTCCTTCTTTACTCCTAAGAGGACTATTTACTTTCGCACCGCCATTCCTCGTCATCATGTGATTAGTATTGTTCTTTTTCTCTCCTTTTATCTTTTGGTTTTTTGAGTATTTTCCAAACTCTTTCTTTTCTTCTGCCATTAAGGCCTCTTTCGCTGAAGTGTTATTTTCAACCTTTACTACCTCCTACTTTTCCCCCATCTGAACTTCACACAAATCTCCCTCTCCTTCTATGTTGTTCCCCCCTTCAGGTAATACTTCTCCTTCCTCTAATCCTTCATTATCCTTTACCTTAAAAAATTGATTTTCTAAACTTTGGGTGTTTTGGTTTAGGAAATTAGCTCCTTCTTCTGTTAGAAGATCTAGTTTTTTATCCTCTGATCCCTTCCCCTCCTCTTCCATCTGGGGACTAAATTTTTTTAATAGGGGTTCTATTGCTCCTAATAAATTTAGATCACCCTCTTCTTCTGTTGTAGAGATTTTATCCTTATCTGTGTGTTGGTCAGCTGAGGCTTCTTGAGTCTTCCCTATCTTTCAATAGTCTTCTTTTACCTTCCATATTTTATTTTGTTGGATATTTATATTTTTCCCTTCCTAAAAATTTCTTGAAAGGGATCTACCCCTGTTGGGACAATTCTTAACCCAATGCCCCTATTTCTTGCATGCATAGCAAGAATTTGGCAAATCTTTGAAGATAATCTCTTGGGTTTTCTTACCAAGCTTAGAGATTAGTTCCACTTTTTTGGGGAGATGGTTCAGGTCTGCCACTTTAACATAAATTCTAGCGCTTTGGAGTTTAGTTCTTGAAGCCGTGGCATTATCCACAACCACTAACTCACCAAATGAACTAGCAATTCCATTGAAAATGTCCTCGTGCCATAATTCTAATGGAAGCCCAGGTAGTCTAGCCCATATAGGGGTAGTTAAGAAGAATGAGTCTGATAAATCCATTTTTGGTTCCCATTTCTTGATTGTAAGAGTGCTTTTTCCAAAGGACCAAGGTCCTTCACTCAGAATCTTATTCAAATCTTCTTTACACTTAAAGATAAAAGAGAAAAAACCATTCACCATTGGTGTAATGTCTACTTCTCCACGTATAGCCCATTTCTTTCTGATCATAGATCTGAGTGAATCTATATTTGGTCTAGCTCCTAGAAACTTTCCAACTAGGGTGAGATCCATTGATGATACAGAGAAATCAAGTTGAGGGTCTGGGATGAAAATTTGAAACTCACCTTTCTCCCAGCATGATTTAGACGTCACCGATGGGAAAAGGGATTTCCCTGTCAGTTTTTTCCCAAACAATGACAACCAGGTCCTTTGTTCAGGGGCCCCTATCTATCTTTCAGAGTTCTTTTCTTTTTTATGTTTGGATTTATCTTTCACTTTCTCTGTGAATTTTTCTAACGCACTTTTCAATGGTGAGTCTCCAGCCCCACTATAGGACTCATTAACAGATGAAAGCTTTCTTGTGTCTACGTCAGTTAGTAAACCTGACCCTCCACATTTTCCTTCTTCCTCTTTTGAACCACTTGTATCTGTTCCTCCTGCCAAATTCTCCCCATTTCTTTTCCTGCTCATTCCGAATTCAAAATCTGTTACTTCCTATCTCAATTATTGTTTTTTATTTCCATAACTATGTTAATAGTAATAATATTCATAAAAATCATATGATTTTGGTATAGGTTGACTCATATCAACCTCTATGGTAGAAGGGATTGATAAGAGATGACACTCCTTAAACTTATTAAGTATCAAAGCTAGAGATTTGAGTAATCATGTAAATTATCTATTAGGTGCATGGGATAAGATGAATCAATTATTTTTATATCACACTATATTAAACATTTTTATTATTTTTATTTGAATTTCTATAGGTTTTACCTTGTAACTTGGTTTGATATGAAACTAGGTAGAATATTTAGTCAGTGTGTTTTCTACATACTTATGTTTGTTCAAGAAAATAAGTTTCATTTATCAATCTAAAAAAATATGGAATAATTCATCAAAATATTTAAACTTATTAAAATAATAAACTCATGTAATGGAGAAATAAAACTTTTATTAAATATGTCTTAGAACTCTTTATCTACCATTAGATTTGTAATTTTTGGCTAAAAATATTTTGTATCTCAAAACATATTCATTCATGGGTTCATTAGTTCCTTGTTTTATCTTTATAATTTGTGCCTATGACATATTTTTAGTGATTTTAAAATAAAATAATATGATAATAATTTGAATGCATTCATGGATTGGATTGGTAACCTATAGAACCATCTTAAAGCATAATACTTTAGGCTCCCTGGAAATAATTTGGTAAATTTTTTATCATTTAAAGCATAACAAATGCATACTTCTTATAAATATTGAATATTTTGTTCAAGAACACCCTTTCCATAATAAAATTTGAACTTTGATGAAACAAAACCAATTGGTAATAGGTGAAAATATATCTCAAGTGCTAGAGTATTATGTAACACATCTTGTGAATCAATAACATGAGTTGATTCAAAATAATTTTTTTCAATGTTTGTAACCTTAACTTCAATTTTGTTTATAACTTGGAGAAGAGTTTTCACTATAGATCCATTAGGATTAATATATGAAATTTGATGATCCACCAAAAGGGGTGAAAACACTACTTATGTTGTCTTGGAATTAAAAGTGGTAATTGGGTTGAATAACTGATTATTTCCATGGAGGATGTATCGATAGTTGTTCCATAGTAGGGCTCACTATTATTTGATGTAGATGCACTAGAATTGAAATGGTTATTAATTTATTCTTAGGTAACATGTAAGAATTAATTACTCAATTATTTATTTTTATTTATATGTTTGACTAAGGATTATTTATATTCCATTTAGAAATAATATTTCTTAAGATTTTTCATATTTGATAAATGTAAATAAAGTTGTCAAATTAAATTGAAAAATTTAGATCTACAAATTAAATAAATTAAAAACCCAATAAAATTAAAAAAACCCTTGAGCAAGCTATTATTTGCATGAAAATACATAATCGTTAGGTTCACCAAAATGTTTAAAGTTTTTTATAGTTATGTAGGGTTAATGTAGTAGAATATACTATACAAAATGATGAATAAAATTACTCTAAATTAGGTCAATTAATTAAAAACTTGGATAAATGAAATTATAAATTAAAGTTATGAGTTATGATAACTATAGAAAGTAAATTTAAAATAGTGGTTTGATTTCGTAAACATAGAGAAGATATAATATTTAGGTTATTTTAAAGTGCATAAAAAAAATATAAGAAGTTTAGAGGTAGAAATACGTAGGGGCAAGATCATGATCTAGTCCTTAGATTATGGAAATATTATTCTTTAGATGCTTACAAAATTATGTTTCCCTATGGAAACTTATGTCAAAACTTATATACATATCTATATTAAACTTACATGTACAAAATATTTAGTATATTATGAAGTTACCACATAGATCCTTTTGGGTTTTTTGTTGATGTCTTTTGTCCATGCATATAGGCTGTCAATGACTATGTATGGATCAAACCCTAGTTATTCACCTTAGGTATTTGTACCTTTAAAAAAATGGGTTAGTAGGATTAGAGTGTTATTATGACCTCAAGGATACCTATGTCAATGTGAAATACACACATATCCAATTATCTAAGGAGGACCTTAAACTTTTGTAGTTCTCCCCTAAGTGTTGGTTTGTATGTGCACAAGAGTGAAGTATACTATATGCAAAAGCATTCAATGATATATTTCATTACTTGATAAATACTTATCATGATATATTATTTAGATTTTTTATACCTTTAGTATGATTATTACTATGACTAATATTAAAATGGGGAAGAGTAGGTTAGTATAAATCAATTTTATGATTGATTGAGCTTGAATAGGTTATTAGTATTTTATATATGAATAATTAGTATGATTATATTTTTCTTTATATCAATTTTAAATAATAATAAAATATTTCAATAATGAAACCTTAAGGTGTTGTTGAAAACCCTAGTTATAAAACTAGTTTACTATCTGAACAATCATTGAATTAAAGGCCTTAATTGGAGAATTAGCTTGTTGGTTGATCAAGGGAAAAAGTAAAAAAAATGGGGAGGAATAATTTTTTTGCATTATTAAATTTTAAAATAAACTCATAAAACTATTAAAATATTCTTACAATTACCAAATATAATTATGTATCCTACTACGAGTTGAAACTTGATGCTACAGGTTACATCCTAATTGCTACAAGTTAAGTAGTAGTTTTTATGGGTTGCCTAGAAAAAGTTATAGGATGATGGAAGATGATACATGAGTTTAAATTTATATACTAAAATATAGGTTGTATGATTACATGTGACATCTAATTTCCATGGGTTGTCAATAAAATTTGTAGGTTTCACTCATAACACCCTACGTTCTATAACTAGCTCTTTATTGCTATACCACATCTTCAAGATTTATAATATACATGTGTACTCAAAGGAAAATCACCATGAAAAACTTGGTATTGTCATACCTAATAAAATAATATTTTAAGTCTAATTTGAAGCACTAATATTAGGTGATTAACATTAAAATCAATGTTGATCTTCAAATAGTAACCTCAAATCAATTTTTCTATAGCTTTCTTACTAGTAACCTATTACAAGAAGGTATAAGCCTTACTACATGAAGGTGTAACTCTTAATCCTAGAAAATCATAAGTGTTTATTAAATAATTGGAATTAAACTGACCATATCCACTCAAAAATGAATATGACCAATCCCTTACATTTAACACTATTAGTCTTTATTACAACCAAAAAAATAAACTTCTTTGCATCCTACATGACCACTTAGTAGGTTAAAGACCAAGATCCACCCACAATAAAAATCAACAAATGAAATTATTGGTAAATAAATGTGTAAGAGCTAATGATGGCATATTTTACTAAATTGATAACTGTTTTCCATTAACACAATTATAGTTATGTAGTCATGATAATTCAATTACTATTCTAAATGCTACAGGTTCAACCAATGGAAAAATATTTTCTTTTTGCAAAATCACATGAAATCAAAAAAAATTACTAAAAATTCCATTCCATTCCATCCCATCCAATCATGATATTTTTTGCCACATAATTCACCACACTTAGTCCATCACTCTAGGATGAGTTACATGTCATTTGGGAATAAATTCCATAAAAAGCTACATGATTCAACTCAATTTTATGGGCACATGGAATGTCCCATCATGTAATATATGGTAAATTAAGGGTGTAAATTATTAATTTATGATCATTGAAGGTTTGAGGATAATAAATATAAAGGTGACAATGATGTAGGGATAAATATCAAAATCTATTTGAATTGGCCATATATAATAAGTATGATAAATCCTTTGCTCTGATCTACTAGCAAAAAACAAACTATTTGATATAGGGACTTCATGAAATTATGAGAGGAGATGTTATTAGAATAGATCCAACATACCTCATGCCACTAAAAATCAAACAAGATATTTCCAACATTTTTAGAGATGTAAGTTGGATAGATTTTTTTTGAGAAACTAACAGGGTATGATGATGAAATTACCTAAGAATTTTCAAATACATGTTTGAATGTTGTAGTTACTATTATATGGATATAAGTTGAGGTTAAGAAATAATTTATAGAGTAAATAATTGATTTAACTCTCATAGGTAAAATATGAAAAAGGAAATCTAAATTATTTTCCAAGGACATTTTATGTAGGAAGTGAGAAAATAAAATCCTCCAACCAATGTACAATCTATTATTATTTGCCTCTACTTTGGGTAGAAGTTTCCCTTTACATCATCAAGTGTCTATCCTATTAAGGTAGTTATTTCATGTCATATGTCATTTACTTCAATCTCCTCAATTATCTAAGGCATGTAAGGAGGGAAAATGTACCCAAATTTCTATTGAACATGATGAGGAAGATGGATTATGAATATCAAAATTTTAAGATGAAATACTTGTCACATCACTATTTAATCTAATTCATTTTGTAAAAAATTTCAAGGTATTAAAGTCCCAACATATCATTAGAAGAATTCTTGACATTGTAATAACTTCTAGATGAAGAGTAGCACGGGAAAACTATTGGATAACAAGAATTAGTTATTGAAAGACAAGAAGGGGATGTTGAGGAAAAAAGAGAATGTAGGAAGGGAGAATATGGAGAGGATTTAGATAATAATAATAATAATAATAATAATAATAATAATAATAATAATAATAATAATAATAATAATAATAATAATAATAATGAAGTTAATATTAATCACATCTTACCTATAATCTCAAGTTTAAAATAAAATTGAATATAATCCGTCCACATCTATAACTAGAAATAGGCAAAGGGTTTTAACCCCACAAGCTCATATAATACAAACCCAAATAATCATATTTAAAATAATAAGACAACATACCCTTGTGTCCCCTATGATTGTCCAAATTTAATGTGGATCTAATAAGGAAGAGGAACCTAGTGAATACAAAGATCAAAATATCAACTTCTTTAGATAAGGAAACTCTCCCTCATTTAGTTTTAAGACCATAATATTTCGTAAAATGAAGAATTGGGGTGTTTCACTAGATGCAGTAGGGGGAGATGAAAAAATGGAAGAAAAAGGAGAGAATGTAACATAAAAATAAAAAATTTAAAAATATTCCATTGGGATGGAAGAACAAATGGAACAATAATAAACTGACACTCATCCAAAACAAGAAATAAATTAGAGATTGATAGAATCCCTAAGGGGAGTTGAAACCCTTATGGAATGAATTAATGAAATTGAGATAATTAGAATAGGTTATATACATTAAGTAGAGTGGAATAAGTAAAAAGTGTGGACACATCCAAGCCCCTATAACACAATCCATAGTATGAGAATCTCATATAGATTTAGGAAGTATGGAAAATACTTTTCATCCATTATTATTCAGACATATTAGCCAAATAAGGATGAATTATTCATGAAAATGGATGTTAAGATCCAAACCATGGATATTCAATGGTATAATAAATTTAACCAATTAAGGAATGAGAATAAATCATTAAATAATAATCTTAAATAATCTAAGTCAAAAATAAAAAACTAAGGAGAAAGTAGAGGATATGGGTAAATTAACTATGCAAATCATGGACTGAAGACCACTACAAGGGTATATGTTGTCTCTCTTTAAGAGAAGTGGATAAAATTTCATGTTATGAGGATATAATGTGACCTCCCTAAATTTATAAGTGGACTTTTTTCCTTCTTTGATAAAAATAGTTGTATCACTCTAAAATATTATAATCAACTGTAGAAATTTTATTTGCATAATTATGTTGTTCTTAATGATCTAAAATTGAAAGAAAATTTATGTTTGTGGGATTTACTACTTGGTATTTATTTTATTGTCTTTATAATGAGATAAAATGAGGTAATGAATTGTAAAATACCATGACAAAGAAAATTAAATTACATTAATGATTATAGGGTAAGTTATTAGGTGTAATATAATAGAATTAGATTAGATTAAGCTGATTAATAGAAGAAAGGTAACTACATAAACTAGGATGGAGGAAATTGATGACTAAAACTAGAATAGAGCCTTAATGAAACAAAATAAACAATAATCCTTAAATTCTTGTATAAAAATATATAATAAACTTACCCTATAATTTTTAAAGGAACTATTTTCAAGATAAAATTTTAGGGTATCTCTGAAGAGGGTCACTAGATACATCAATTCTGCAAGGATAAAGATATTGATTTTGATATCCATACCTTATCAACATCTAATTTTATTGATTGAAATTATTAATTAGAAATTAATATAATATATTTATAAACATCTTGAAGAAAATATATGGATAAAGGTAGAGCATAAATTTGGGTTCTATAAAAAATAGGGATTAGGTTCACCAGAACCATTAATTTTATAATATTATGTTCCCATGTGCATAGCTTTAGATTGCTCAAGGACTATAAAAACGTTAAGTTGGGGGGTGTGATGATTTAATAAATTAACCATTGAATGACCTCAAATGACCCTTTTTTATTCCCTTCTACCAATGCTAATTATATAATATTGTATTTTGTACTCTTTTATATCAAATAGTATTAAATGTTAATTATATGCATATTTGTGGTGTGGTATATCTAAAACTATTATTTTATGAATTATTTTGAATCATATAGTTTGATTAACATTGTTTCTATACTAATAGTTTAGTTCATATAAATCTCAAGGATGAGTTATAAAGTATCAGGAACTAATAGCTAACATGTAGTAACTAGGTAGGATAACCCATAGAAATTGCATAGCCAACACATAAAAATTGGGTTACAACAGATAAAAATGGTGGGATTCTATTATAACCCATAGTAACTATATATACATACATTTTAATCCATAATAAATGTAGAGACATCTAATTTAACCTATAAATATTGTAGAATATGTCGGGTGTAACCCATAGTAATTGTATCACAGTTGTTCCAACCTATAGTATAAATATAATGATTAACTACATTTTTTTTGTTAATCCTACTGAGATATAGTTATTAGTTGAATAATAAGGATGAATCCTATAATCTAGGTGAATTAAGATCAATTAAAAAGATAACATTATCACTCTTTTCCCTATTGTCCATACTTATCAACTATTGTAACCATGCAACCAACTAATATATTATATTTTTTAGCTAATTAATCTATCATTTAACTTAAATAGGTTTCTTCCATATATATTTTTAATCTTGTGTAAAATAAAAATTATTTTGTAACTAGATATTAATAATAAAGAGCCAACCTTCTCCATTAAAGAGGAGATAACAAGGCATAAAAAATAGTGAAATTTTTAATATTGAAGTGCATAGAAAATAAAGAAACATATTATGAAGATTTTATAATATTTTGTTTTAACAATAATCACATTGCTATAAGTTTATTAATGAAATAATAATTTATTTTTAGTAAAATAGTTGTACTCAAGGGAAATATTAAATCTCAAATATGATTGAAGAGTGCACCCTCACAAAGAATTGTGTTAAATATTCTAACCCATTAATTAGTTATTTATTTATGTTGTGTGATAATTTATAATTTCATTTGTGTGTGTGTGTGTGTGTGTGTGTGTGTGTGTGTGTGTGTGTGTGTGTGTGTGTGTGTGTGTGTGTGTGTGTGTGTGTGTGTGTGTGTGTGTGTGTGTGTGTGTGTGTGTGTGTGTGTGTGTGTGTGTGTGTGTGTGTGTGTGTGTGTGTGTGTGTGTGTGCGTGCGTGCGTGCGTGCGTGCGTGCGTGTGTGTGTGTGTGTGTGTGTGTGTGTGTGTGTGTGTGTGTGTGTGTGTGTGTGTGTGTGTGTGTGTGTGTGTGTGTGTGTGTGTGTGTGTGTGTGTGTGTGTTTCAAACACTCATAAGTTTAAATTGTTACAAATAATTGATATTTTTTCTTATAAATCTTAGTTTTGTATCATGAAACTTATAAAATATAAATTAATAAATAAATTCATTTTATCAATCCTATTCTTGAAAGTGTTTTTTTATTTCCCATTGGTTTCATTTCATCTAATTTACATTATTCATGTGCATTTCCCTATACACATTCTATAGCTTCTCAACCTACAAAAATAACTATGTTGCATATATAGTGTTGACATCTTTCCAAATACATGTCGTGGGTTGAAAAATAATGAAAGTAGGAGAATTTATAAACCAAGTGGTTGACTTATCCCATATTTATCAATAAGGTTTCAAGCAATAATATATCAAGTGTGTTAGGTTTAATTGGTGTTAAATCTGATCATTAGTGTACAAATATGGGCGTCAAATAAAATTAAGTGAAGTACAAATGAAGAAGATAAGAAAATATTGATTACTCAAACTCCACATAGAGAAAAAATAAAAATATATTCAAAATATTAACATGGACCATGTATCATTATGTGCATTATCTCAAATAGAGTTACGAGAATTATATAATACAAATGCAATTATAAGCAATCTTATGAATTCAAAACCAAACACATATTGTTGGACCCTAAATTTTTATTATTATAGGAATGAACACCATATTATTTATTACTTTAAGGTCATGAGAGGTCCATATATTTTAAATTAATAAAGTGTCAATGAAAGGGATATAAGAAATAATAAAATCAAATTGAGGTCTAAATTTTGATGACATATATTAGAATGTCATTAGGTTCAACTACATGCAAGATTATGGTTGTGCATATGTACCAATAAAATTAGGACAACTCAGATCCAAATAATATAACAACTCTAGGAATATGATAATTATGAAAGTTTGGTAAACACAACACATGGTGATATGAATGGGATGGAGGTCACAAAAACCACAAATCACATAAGGATCCTAAATTATGGGTCTTGCAAGTTGAATGAGTATTCATGAAGGTTGAGATTAATGAAAACCATTGAATGAATAGGTCTTGAGGGGATATATAATGGCATGGTGTAAATAATAGATTATTTTAGTCAAAGTAATTAAATATAAGGTATTTAAACCATGTTATTATTAGAAATAAATTTCTTAATTTATGACGAACACATTTATTGAATGTAACTACATCACATTGGTTTTAACCTAAAAAATCTCACCTTGCTTTATAGTCTAGGCTATTGAATTTTTTGTTGGTGTTAGTATTTTTATAATGTTATCGATTCTAATATTATTATCATTATGAATTTTATTTCATAGATCATACATGTATTTATAAATTTTAATGAAAATAAGGTAATATTTTATTAATGGTTATTGCCATATTTTATGTTTTTTCATTTATTTCTAACACTTGTAATGATGTTTAGTTAAAAATATATAATATTTTTACACTATTTTTAATAACATGTGTTTTTTTGTCATGTTATAAACTTTTAAAAAGGTTTATGATCTATCATGTTTTTAAATAAACCAATCATGCATGTTAGTAATTTTTATGCATTGTGTGAGAATAAAATTTGTCTTACATGATATGATGACATAATTAGTATCATATGTTAGGGTAACTATATTGAAATATACATGACAATTGGTGCATAAGATAATACCCAAACCTTTTGGTTATGTTTATAAGATATTTTTGAACCATTTGTAGAAGATGATGAATGGAGATTATTCACTTACTTTCATTAGAGAATATTAAATGATGGCTAGAAGAGAAAGAGTGCATATTTATAATGAATCATCATAGCCTATGGAATTTAAATGATTCTAAATTGTTAAATAGTATTGGTATGATACTATATATAAATTATTTTTATGCGAGATACTTGGACATCTTCATGCATGGTGGGTCACATATATTATGGGATATATTGGGAAGTATTAAAAAAATATCCTTAGAAAAAATCAGATTTTGAGTTATTATAATGAATTTCTACTTAAAAACTTGAGAAGTATACATGTGGTGGAGGGCTAGGTTGAATATATGTCTATTATAATTCATAGTCTCTATGTATTATTTCTTGGAAGAAGAAAAGTACCATTTATTACATAATCCTAGTGAGTATTATATATCTCAAATAACCTTAAAAATTAATAATTTAATGTTAAATTATGACATTAAGGAATAACCCATAGAGGGATAAAATATTTTGTGCACGGACTAAGCATATGGTAGGATATAGGTTGTAAAGGGTCACATTAATAAAATTTAAAGGATGGAAATCAAGATAACTATAACATGTATAGCCTATACATTTTTTAAATTAGATATTAGATATATAATTATGGTATTTTTTTTAATTGTCACCATGGACCCTATGGAGGGGGGTAATTGAGTCTTAATATGCCATGAGGACCCATGTAGTATGGAAGGTCATAATGAATAATATCACACTAAGGAGACACACTCTAATGAATAAGAAACATGCACCATTGAAAAGGACAACATTCTAGAGGAAATAGATAAAGCCACTTTAAACCCCAAAAACATGTACAATATCACATCAGTTGAGTAAATGTCAACCCAAGATATACCTAACTAAAAATATAATACATTTCTTAATTAGAAAAAATGAATAAATGGAAATAACATGTATTTTTATCCAAAAATTAGATTTTATGACATAAGATGTGGAAAATAAAATTTTATAATAAGTGATACTATATAAATCCATATGATTAATATTAATACCAATAAAGCATTATAAGATCCCAAACATGTTGGGTTTACCACAATCTTTGGTTGGAAATACACTCATGCAAATGAGTTATAATGCATCAAGAGAAACAATTCCTACTCACATGATGTAAATTAACATAAGAAACAATATATCTTTAATGAAACTTAGTGTTGTGGCTGGAAAAAATTCTCCAATAGGAGGAAATATGGATGCCATAAGAAAAATCCATTGTGTTTTAGTAATAGTTCATCACACAAGAAAAAATTAGTGCACCAATCATGCAAATTATTATCATATAAAATTCCATTAATAAGATATATTTAATTTTGCAAGAGTATAGAGGAATTTAAAATGCTATTTATCATGTCCACAAATTTGAAATTATATAGCATGCAAAGGCTATTACCACACATGAGTAAAAGGTGATCCACTTTGTGACTAGACTGTTAGGTCACGTGTATACATATGGACCATAATTTTAATCAAAAAGAGGATATTTTTAAGTATGACCAACTTAAGGAAGAATTCAAAAATGAGTTTGAAATAATTAAGAAAGATATTGTTAAACATGTCTGCACATATGATGCTAATTTCAAAACATTGATATCTAAGATCTCATAAGAGATCCAACACATGAAATGGTTCATAAAGGGTTTAATTTTACCCTTTAGGTGTGTATTATACATTTATACTTATACAAATCCATGATAGGATTCATAAGTATATTTAAGAGACTAATAAGTTGGTATTTTAGATAGAAGGATCAATCCCTTCATGGAGGAACAAATTTATTCAATGATTCCACAACTCTAAAATTTTACTAGCAATAGTACAAATGATACTAAGAGTGTTATTTGGTATATCAATTATGAAGTGTAAGGTAATAATAAAAATGATTTTGTAATGCAATGTTTTAAAGCAATACTTATCATGTGATATTTTCCATAGTGATAACAGTGTGCATACTTTCCTATTTATATAGACAAAAATGTCAAAAAAATACTATTATATTTTGAAATATGTGAATAATATACCCATATCTCTAAATTTTTTTAGGTAATTAATGAAATTGATGAAGCACACAAGTGAGGAGAATGATAGGCAAATGCATGAACTTCAAACCAATAACAAGGTAAATACACTGGTGGCTAACCCTATAGATGAAGAGATGGAAGATGAGGTGGATGGATATTTTAACCACTCATATGTAACAAGTACAACTAACCAAACCATTAGTATACATATTTCAATAACTTTCCCACTTGTGAGAATTATTGAGGAGAGAATGAGATTGAGAAATTCCTTGGTCTATATGTAAATCATACACAAAATAAAAACAAAATTGGTCTAATAATGATCTAAATATTATGCCATGTGATTGATGGATCCTTAATGTGGGTGGGAATAAATTTACTTAATGTCCAAAAATTAATTTTACAATACACAATGGTGCCACTATCTAGCCATAAGCAACAAAGGCACCATAAGAGAAATTCCACCATGCATAACCCTTTATCATCAATTACCTTAATGACCTTAAAAATAATTTAATATTTTAATATTAAATGGACATTATCTATAATATTAAATGTGTGATCCAAGACACATGGGATATGGAAACTAAGGCAATGTATGATCTCCAGTAGAAGGCTAGCACAAAAAATCTTTATGACCTCTCTATAATATTTATTATTTTTTATTATAAGGATTTATCCCTATTCTCAAGAGTTATTTAACATATAAAATTAATATTAAATTTAATAATAGAGATAAATGTGCCAAGAAATGGGTCACAAGTTTAATAATGTGGAAAAAGCTGACTATGATTATGAGTTTTTGATTGATGCCACTTTATATTGGTGGTTTTTATATGACATTTTAATTGATACTAGAGTATAATTGAAAATTATCACAAAATAAATCTATTATATGATGGAAAATTTAACATTTAGACCATTAGATCATGTTATATTCATGAAAAATAAGACCCACATGTAACCACTATGGATTTTAAATAATGTCTCTATCAAAATTATGGGACTAAAATTTAACATGGATAATGAATTAATTGAGTTGGTTGAGGAATAAATTTACCTAAAATTATTGATACACCCCACTATTTTACCAAAAATCTATATTTTTGATTTAATAAATATTACATAAGTTTTTAAAATGGGGATAAAAAGATCATCCCTTCATATTTGAAACATGGGAAAATATATGTTAAGAGTGTTGACAAGGAGAAGGAAGTGATCAATATATACATGTAACTAATTAAGGAGTAGATAATTTGGACCCTCATAATGATGGAATCCTTTGGTGGGGTGAAAAAAAATACATCTCTAAAACTACCATTGTTCCATGTAATCTATGTGTCAAAGGTTCCTATGAAATGAATTTGTGCAAGTGAATTACAATAAACGTAGGACTCAAGTATCCTAATGTGCACAATTTGAGGGACATTAAAGTGAAATTTTTTCATAATCTAAGCAAAAAAATTTGGGTTCAACATGTTGAACCTAGGATGAAATTTTTTTATTGACTTAGGAATGGTAATATTTATATCATTATTCATTATGAATTCTCATTAAACACTAATTATTATGTGAGTGATTTAAAATTACACTTACCCAAGGAATAATATTAGTTTTATGCCTTGATCTAAACCTTAAAGAGTATGATTGGATGTTGTTAAATGATGTATAAACATTCTATAAGTATATGCGCTAATTTGAAAGATGTAATATGCACCCAATTTGAGTGTAATAATATTAATCATGGGTTCCCTAGATATAGTGGGAATTCAACCCTGGAGAATCATCTACATAGTTACAAAGAAGAATGGAAAATTTTATGATTTTTGTCTTGTGTATTTTTGGGTCTATGATTTCTATGGTACATTAAATACTTGTGCATGTGATTTGTATATCATTTTTTAGACATGTAGAGATAAAAGTATATGGAAAATAATTAAGTTAAATAATTTACACATGTTTTCCTTATCCTTGTCCATTCCTGATATTCCTAATCCCTTGAAATGGATGAGAATATCCATCATGGGGAATGATGATATTATGGAGGAAACTATGTAGAAGATGCATAGTGATAAATGTCTCGTATTGCCCATATTATTTGAGGAATGTAATAAAGATAATTATCCCATTGATGATGACTAGGAGATCTACTTAAAACATAACTAGAAATTAGATCAAAATAAGGATAAGTGGTTTGTAAGGTATTTAAAACATAACCAGAAGATGTACATGATTAATTGAGTATGGATAAATCTTATGTAGAGAATGAGTTTATATATGTATAAGGAGGTATAATTAAGTATTACAATGGAACATTGAAAGTAATTAAGGATAAAATTATTACAAATGAAGAACCAAAGATCATCACCATTGAATATTATTATTCAAATTAGGAGTTGGCTCATGTTTAATATCTATTCAATGAATTTAAATATATATTTGTTAATCTAGATGATTTAAAAGAAGACCCTAGTATGAATGAAAAAATGAACCTATACACCTCACCTCTACCAAACCCAACTCTGAATTGATTTTCTTGATCCATAAAACTCTTTGTTGACCCTCATTTCTTATTATTTATCACTTAGTACTCATGTCTCTTCTAAGATTTCAATCCCATTCTTGAGTCTTCAAACACATTTTACTTATTGAAGACACTTCTCACTTATTTATTAATTGTCCTCTCATAACCTTAATGTCACTATCCTTATTTACATATCCACTTTCTTCAATCTTCCCCACTTTTTTCACTTTAAGCTTTTTTCTCATACTTGGCTCATAGGACTATAGGCCTCAATTCTAATTCTTGGCTCCTACACTTCATTCTAATGTATTATAACCTATTATATTGTCATATAAAACTCCCTTATTACATAAAACCATTACAAATAATGTCAAAGCCTCAACTTTCTAGAAACCCCTTCTTCTTTTCTTGTCATATTTCTCTTACTAGCTCTAATCTATCTTCTAGTAGCTTTTTTTACACTATTTCCAATGGTACAAATAGGGTAGGATATTACTTGAGAAACCAAACTCATTTTCATATACCCTATATTTATTTCTTACTTTCCAAGTATTTTATTATTTTAACTCATCATATAGACATCCCAACTCACCCTCTCTTTTCTCTAGTTAGGTCTATTAGGCCTATACATACACTCAGTATCAAAATCCATAACAAACCATACAATACCAATACAAAAAACTCCAAATATTGTAAATCATGATAAGATACAATATATTAAAAATAATTTAAGGGAAACTAATGGTGGAGTCTTGAAATATTCATATTTCTAAGTGGAAACCCTAGCTAGTTGTAGATAGACCAATACATACCCAAGAACTAACAAAATGGATTTATTTTGAATTATAAATAATTATAAAAGGATATGATGATTATTTAGGCTCTACCCAAATGTACCTCATCCTATCCAACATAAAATTCACCTTGTTCAACTCCTAAAATATCTTACCAACATTTGTACAAGACTTTTGAGTTAAATTCTTATTTGTGTATGAAGGGTTTAATTAGACTATGTATGTCTAATGGGTTTCTAACTCTATTATTATTCTCACTAGACAAGGATAATTTATTCATAAATGTTTGGATCTTTCCCATTCATGGTTTCTCAACAAATATTCATCCAATTCTTACTCTCTTTCCTTTATGACTATGCATAGATTACAAGATCGAGAAAACTTAAGGCTACTCTTCACTTGCAGAGCAAACATAATAGATTCACACATATCAAAAAATTAAAAGTACATACATTACCATTGTTAATATAAAATCAATTAACTCTTCATTTTTATCAAAAAACATTCTTTATTCATCCACATTATTGATTTTTTGACAAGATTATTCAAAACTAAACATGTAGATAGAGTTTTATGTTTCTTGATTTTTATCCATCCATCTATTTAAGTTCTCTACCACATTTTTTAATTTATAAATTCATCTCTATTTGAAACATTTATACTATTCTAAAATCCTAAAAATTCTTTAACTACCCCTTGATTCCCTCCAATGTAGAAAGGAATGTCATATAATTAATATGTTTAGGCATGGTTAAGATTTAAATATAAATCAACTCTAAAAAGTGCTAATCCAATTTGAACGTTATTTAAGACTAAAATACATCTAACACACAAGGTAAAAAAATTAGACATTTCAAAAACATGAAGAAAACTCTATGAAAAATACAAGGATTTCAAAAATTTGAAATGGTCATTTGGGAAAGAAAATGCCTAAGTGGCTCAAATTCAAATTTGAAAAGGAAATAAAACCTAAAAGTGACTCCTACAAGACTCTTAAGACTAAAATGACCCTATAAAGACTCAAAAGTATTAGAAACAAACCAAAATTTGCAAAATATAGTGATATTCCCACATTAGTTATGTGTAATAATAAGGAGATAAAATGTGTATACCGTTATCTTTGAAAAATGATGATTAATTTGGTTGAGATCACAAGACTAGTTAAAAATAATCCATACTAAATGAATCCTAACATCCATGCCAAATACAAATAAGAGATTGGAAATATGATTTTCATGAGAGTCATTTTACATATTGATGAATTTGAATGGTTAATTCCAATGTCAATTATCTTGAAAAAGGATGTGAATATTTGAATTCATGTGGACTTTTAAATTCTTAACACTACATATGTTACATACCTATTCCCAAACCCATTTACTTAAAAAAATTTAGAAGGCATTCTAGAGTGATATATTTATGAGATAACCAATGGTTTCTCAAGGTACTATCAAATACAAATAAAGGAATTGGATAATACAAATATGACCTTTGTAACTAAGTGGGGTTCCTTGACCTAAAATGTGATACCATTTGGGTTGAATAATTCACCAATAATGTTTCCATGAATTGTAATAATAAGGTTTAAAGACTTCATCCATAAATTCATACATGTTTATCATGATTTTTTGATAATCCATAGTTTGGTGAAATAAAACCATACATTTCTCAGAATAATGTTTGAGTGATTCAACAAACTATATATTTTTATCACTTTTTAAAAATGTGTATTCTCTTCAACATTTTAGATGCTCATTGTCCTTCGTATATACAATTAAGGGATGGATATTATTACCAAAAAAATATATCATCTTTAAGGTCAAGGCACTTAATAATTATAATGATGTTTGAACATTCTTAGGCCAACAAGATATCATTGAAGTTCATTAGGAACTATGCAAATATTTTTGGGGTGGCCCATTCATCTAAAAAAAATGAAGAATTTTACACATTAAAACATAATCTTTTGAGTTCACCAATTTTGAAATTATTATATTTTAATATCCCATTAAATGTATATATTGATTATTTGGGGTCAACCATTGAAAATATCTTGGTGTGACTGGTAAAAAACAAAGTGGGTCACCCTAGCTAATTTGGTAGTAGGAATCTTACATCAACAAACCATAAATACACTACCACTTATCACATTGTTATTTTCATGGAATAATCACTCAAAACAAATTATTAATAATTTATCACCACACCATTAATATTATTTATAGAACATGATGCACTAAAATACCTTGGTAATAAGATAACCTTACCAAGAAAAATCAATGAACGGATTTTATTATTATAATATTTTTTATTTTTTCTGATTATGATGATGGTCTAGATAGCTCATCATGGATGAAATTTTGGGAAGAGGCACTAAATATTTAAAATAAAATTCTTGATTCTTAGTTAAATAAATTTTATCACATTTTTTAGAATCTGGTTGATATAGCAACATTTGTCACTTCAAGTGTTAACCCAAGTGATTATAAAATGAAGGATATAAATAAAATAATAGTCTACATTTCCCATTATTAACTCATTTTAAAATAACTATAAAATATAGGGTCTCATTATGTAATACAAAAAATTGTTATATAATATGTGTGTAGGTATTTCACAAGGGTAATGAAGGAATCACTAGTGAAAACTATTATAGTGAGGCCACTCTGAACAAAATGATGTTTTTATACCCTTTTATGGATAAATATATCAATTTTAAATTTCTATAAATGCAAACCTTAAAGGTTTCACCAATAAAGGTGCGGGTAGAATGATGGTGCTTTTTTTAGATACATTGTTGTTTAATTAATATCCCCATATCCATTATAACTTCCCCAATTTGATCCCCTAAGCTATCTTCTTCCAAAACATCCTATAACTATATCAAGACTAATATTTTATAACTATTTCAACCTAATTTATGTATTTATAACCATTACCCATTTCATTTTGAGTTCGTTGATTAGATAAATGTAATTACAAACATTCTAGCACACTCTTTGCAACTAAGTCCACTTGGTTGACCTACTTTGAGGATACTCTACCTATTTAAGACTAAATCAAGTTGGCCAATATTGTTTACTAAATTTTAGGGAGGATTAGGATCAATAATCATTATAAATAAAATATGCCATTTCTATTCAATATAGAGGAACATCATTTTTAATTGTTATTGCTCACACTTCTTCCCTAAGTTTACATTTAGAGGAGTTATTTCTATCTTAGAGGAAAAGCCTTATTTTATATAATATTGGATGAAATATAAGTATTAATTTTAGCATACATATTCATTAAGCAATTTAGATCCTCAAAATCATAGTAATATATTGAAAATCACCATTTTCTAAGGGAAAGGTTGAGGATCAACACGTCTTATTCAAGGTAATTATTTTCTAACCATAAATATTTCCTTTTGATAGATAAAATTTACATAATTATTTGGTTAATGAATCTATGTCTCCTTGTTTTAATTATAGCTACACATAAACTTATTTTAGCTATAGGCTTATTCAAACTTTCCATTTATACACATTAGGTATCCAATCACGCCCAAGTCAAATGGTGTAACCATATCAAACTACATTAATACAATTAGTTACAACTCTACATAGAGAAAAAATATCAATAAAACTAATAAAATAATCTAACTAATGTGGTAGATAATTATCAAATGGTGTATCTTCTTAGGGTCAGTACATGAATATTGGTATAATCTGAATAATGTATCTATAATTTTGTGTATTTTCATGGTATACGCACCTAAAATGTATCTCAAACTAAATTATCTATAAAAAAATATAACCTCTAATATATATGATATGTATAATTTGTATTAAAAATATGAAAAATGTCCTAAATATGTGCCAAATGTATAGAATTTTATAGCCAATGTATATTTGAATCATGTAAACTGAGTTAAATTCTTCCAATTTTGTCAATTGTATGTATGTGAAATCATGTCTCTATGACATGCCATCACTGATATGATCCCCATTTTGAGGTGAGGGGAAATAAAAAATGATTTTAACCTTATCTCAAAATGATATGATGATTATGTTTTATTTATGTGAATCATGTAATAAAGAAGCATATAGCAGTGTCATGTCAAAATAGATATATCAATGAATATCACAATATGAATACAATCCCTAAGATGCATGATGTAGATCATGAAAACATATATAAGATATAAATCTCAAAATTTAATCAAACACACACAATATTACTAAAAATTTAAGCCAAAAGGGGTCCATGGAGACCATAAATAAGGGACATGTTCAAATGTTTCACACTCAAAATGAGGACATATGTAAATGTCCACACAACAAAGAAACAAGCAACACTCAACAAAATATATCCAAAAATAAAGAAACATGTTCAAATGTTCCACAAGAAAGATAAAAAAACAAACTATAAATATGCTCAAGTAATCCATGTGAATAGATAAAGTAAATGAAATATAGAAGCAACTAGCATAGGCATATCATACTAATCCCTGCATACATATGTTAGAAAAATGTCATGTAGAATAACATATAAATTACATTGTGTAAGATAACAACATGATTATAGTAATGTGTAATGTAAATTTTAGTCTATAATATCATTTTGATATTGATCATGATCATTAAAAATATATCCTTTTGCAATCATAATCATATAAAAGCAAGATGCCCCCAACACAATGTGTCACATGGGAAAAGGAAAAGTCCAACATCTACATGCTCATGTATCATGGATCTCATGATGAATTTATCACACTCAAGTACACATGAAATTTATGTGTCTAAATAAATGATATGCTATCTACCAACATAAATTAAACAAACTATGAAAAATCTAGTAAACATGTGAAAAACTAAATGTTGTATTTTATTTTTATTTGAATGTTTTTGTATTTTCTTGAATATTTCATTATTTTGATTTTTTGGAATATTTAACCTATACTAGTCAATGTGCATTGAATGGATGATTTTTTAATGATCGAATCATTATGATTGAAAAAATACATAGCATGCCCCTCATATCTCCTTACTTGTTTAGTAGAATTGACATCACTACTGTGTGGTGTGTGAACTAATATTCCCTCATAGGAAAATGAAATACTTTGTTGATTTTGATCTATTTTATCTTCCATTTGGTTATCTAAAATTTTCCCAATGTAAAGTTGTGTTGAGTTAAATGGGGCATCTCCCACACTTTAATTTGGATAGTACCCAATAAATTGGTAATATGATTTGTCCCACTGAGTTATCCAACTTCATTTATGATGTAAGTCTTTAATGGTATATCCAATCATGAAAAATGTATTTTACTTAATTTTTTTTTTATAAGATCAATATGGTTATTTTGAAAATAATCTCCACCTATGAATAATGTAGTTATTAAATATTTTGGCTATGATTTTTTTTATGACATTGGAAGTTGTTGCAAAGTATGTCTATATACACATAATATTTTAAAACTTTATCAATTAATGATGATTTATCTCTTTCAAGAACCTATCAAGTATGAATATCACTAAGCGTATGACTTAAAGGGTGCATTAAGAAAGGGTTTTGTATCCTTTGGTGCTTTACAAGACTGTTGGCCTCTATAACATTACCTCAACCCACTACAATCTACCCTTGTCCAAATACCTAAGAAATTAAAACCCACTTATACACTCCCCTAAATAATTTGCTATCCAAAATATCCCATACCTAATAAAACACCATTTTACTCATTTTTCCTATTACATCAACTTAGTTGACCTTGTTGTGAATTTATCACGTGATACATAACTTGTCAACCCAAGATGACCTAATTTGAGGCATAATGGCTCTATTTCTTGCCAAACAAGTTCAGCTCAACTGACCTTGTTGGATAAATTCTTGAGAAGGTTTAAGGTCAATACTTTGATATAAACACCCCCTTCACTTCATTTCCAAAGAGAGGATCATTAAATTATGCATCATATAACTCATAAATCTTCTTATACTATCATTTTTAGGTTTCATTATTTAATAATTTTATTTGGAGTGGTACCACTTATCTTGTGGAGGTTTTGGATGCATAGGATAAATTTTGTAGCCTAGATTTGATCTATGATTGTGATTATTACAAGTAAAAACAACCTCTTGTGAAACACCATTGGCCAAGAGAGAGATTGAGGCATGATGAGTTCACTTCAACAAGGTAAGTATATCTTAGCCTTTAATATTTTGTTTAATTATATGTTTTAGAACTAATGGATTGAGTTATATCTTTCCTTAAATTAATTTTATATTTGTATTGAATATAATTGTCTTTGCTTATTGATTATCTTCCCCATTTATGCCATTATATTTGGTGATCACTATATTATCGTGTATGTTTATTTACTAGATTAATTAGTATTTTAGCCTAGTATATTAGCTAATTTTAATTTATCACATTATAAGACCTAGCTAGGATTATTACATGTTGACATTTGACTAGAGACCTTGGAAACCATTCCTTTGTTATTGTGTATTAAGATATCCCTTAGTTATGTTTAGTGGATACATAATTGGTCATGACCCCAATATAACCAAGTATTACTATGTATTATTAGTTTATTACCTTCTTAGAGATTAGATATTACTAAGTAGGATAAGCTATAGATCTATCTTATCTCACTTACATACATTCTAGTTAACCTAACATGAATCTAACCCTTAAATATAATTATTTTTTATATTCATTGTAAATTGTATCAATCCCATCAACATAATATAACACTCTATGTGCATGTTTTCAAACTTCATCGATCTTGTCAACCTAGTTTAGATCTTGATGTGCAAGGTTTTCAACTTGGTCAAGCATGTCAATGTAGTTTAGCATTTTGTGTGTAGGGTCTTTAGCATCATCAAGCCTATCAACCAAGTTTTACCTTATGCACATTGTTTTTTAGTCTTAGTTAACCTAATCATAGTAATTGATCTATTCTTTTCTTTATTTATATATATCTTACTAAATTGACTAACTCAATTATGTTCTTTTTTGTATTTTCCTTTTAACTAACTACATATATCTAATTGACATAGTTTCATTTTATTATTTTTAATTATTTTTTATATTTTAATTTAATGGATCAATTAAGTTTAATAATACTATTTTCCATATTTTTAGGTTCATAGATTCACTTGGATGACCTAGTTAAAATATTTATTCAACATCTTTATTGAAAACTATTGCATCAACCTGGTCGACTTTGTCTTATCTAATAGGTTCACTCTAACCATCTTAGTTTTTTCACTTTGTCAAATTTTAAGTACATATATTTTCCAAAATTTTAATTTATAATTTAAATTTAGTACTATTTTTACTATTTTTTTATTTTTGTAAAATTATACTACATAGTCAATTAGATCTACTAGATCGATCTAGATCTATGTTTATATTTTACCTAGAAAACTATGTCGACCTACTTGGCTATGTTATTTCTAGTTTTTTTTTACAATAGACTGAGTTTATTATCTCAACTATGTTCTATTTTATTTTACAACTTGATTGAACTACTCAATCTTATTCTATTTGTTTCACTTTCTAGTTCAAAAAAAATAAAATTAACCTATATTTGATATTAATTCTAATCATTTTAATTTTTAGTTAATTGCATGTTTACTTATTTTCCAAAAACTAAAACTTTTATTTTGAAATATTTATTTTCAGTTTGATTTTTCATTTTTTTATTTCTCTAGAAACTATGTATCGATAGTTTTAAAACTACTTGGCTATTATTGTTAAGTGTTATATGATACTATATTATCGGTGCTCATCTATAGTTTATAGATATCATGGTGTGAGGGTATTTCTAAAATACTCATATCCATAATACATAGAGAAACACAATCTTTAGTTTCCATGTAATTCACAATATTTCATAAATGCCTAGGATTTCCCCTTTATATTGAGCCTTAGGATTACATCTATCAATTTGATTGTGTGGTGCATTGGTTAATAGTTAACACCATGAAAATACTTTTTAATTACACTTAAAATGGGTTTAGTGGGGTGTGATAATGTATTTCTTCCATAATTAGTGATCGAAAACATTGGGATGATGTTATCCAATGGATAAGTTCTTTGGAATACTACACTTTCAATCACAATATTTAGTAAAACTTACTTATCTTCATTTTGAAAAATTAATTAGAATCTAAATAACAATATTTTTACTTTTTATTTATTATTATCTATTATATTACAAATTGCATTAGCTTAAATTAATACAAGTTTTGTGTTATGTGTTTCAACTATATCGACCTGACTGACCTAGTTGTATGTGTGCTTAAACTATATTTATATCTAACTCATCCAAAATCAGACTATTAAAGTTTTTTTAGGCTATAGAACATTGTCAACCATCTCAACCTAGTCTATTCCTAACTATTCTATTTTCCTACCTAGTTGAATAGCTCATCTTAGTATATGCACATAATATTTTATTTGCCTAATTTTCTAGCTAGTTTAAACAACTTGACTTAGTCCAGTTATAGACAGATCCATTTTATTACTTTCCCAACTAAATCAATTGACTTGACCTAGTCTGATTCTAATTTTTCCTACTTTACTACTTATTTAACTAGTTTAATCAACCAAACCTACTTTGATTCCATATTTTTCTATCATCATATATGTCTAACCATATTGATCTTATTCATTTTCATGTTTTTGATTCTCATATCTTTAGTAAGTATTTAAATCAACATTTTCATCATGAAACATTTTTTTGATGAAGCTACAAATAAAAATCAAACTAACATGATATTTATTAATCCTAATAAAGTCTCTAAGACACATTCTATGGTAACTAATCCTTGACTTAAAAATATCCTTGTTATATCTAAAATTACCAAATATGGGACTTCTCCCTATTTCACTACACGTAATCCTTTATTCTTACAAATAGTAGAGGATGAAATTGGCCTCAAATATATAGTTGAAATTATCCTTTTCATCAAATTAAAACCCCAACATTAGGGTAAATATCACATAATCATTTATAACATTATGATGGGAAATTATATTAGAGAACCACATTCACCTTCACCTAATTTTTATATAGAATTTGGAGAAAGTCATCCTATGAATTCTATCACCCCCTTTTATTATCTCATACATCTCTATAATAGCATGAAATAATCTTCCATGCCTTCATCCTCTATGCCAACTATTTATAAAAACATGGAAAGTGTGAATTTTATTAGGTCTACTTAGAATACCCACACTAATGCCTAATTTTAGTGCATCTTATGCTACTAGTGCATCTCATGATACTAGTGAATCTCAAACTATTAATTCCTCACATAATGCTAACACATCCCATATGGCTTCTACTATTCAAAAAGTAATTAATACTAATAAAATTTTATTACAAAATTTAGATCAAATGGATTCCTTTAAAATTAATAGTGCCAACTAAATGATGCAAATGAAAAACCAATTAAATCATTTCCAAAACCAACCTTAACTTACTGAATGGGGACTGAAAAATCCTAATACCCCCACCCATCCTTAGAGATGAACATGGTAACCTTATAACACAACCCTCACTTATAAAAAAAGATATTAAAAACTTAAAAATTGAACTTCTAGTCCCTAAAATTGTAAACATTGACATAGGTGGCATAGTTCCCACTATCACTTATAATAGACCCACTAATATAGCTTTGTATTTGAAGACTTTTGTAAATTTATAAAAATATTGGGTTTAACTTTACAGTGTTTCTACCACCAATATATTAATGAATTTTTTTTTAGGTGATGCTTTAAGTTGGTGTAATCAATGTAAAAGCCATTCTATAGTTATCTTGGAAGATTTAGTCAATGCATTGGTTCAAGAATTCAAAACTAGTGATCTTCTTGAATACAACTTATCTTTTTCTATCGATTGAAAATAATTAGAATCTAAAATGGCATAATTTTTCATCAAACAATGGGAATATTTATCTAACAAAGATAAGCATAACATGTTTGATGATAATATATTTCATTTATTCATTAATTATATTCACTCCAAATTATAATATCGCATAAGGACTATTTCACCAACATCTTTAGAAGAATCCCTTGACCAAGATAAACATCAAGATTTCCTTATAAGAAAATTTGATCCTTCACATCCTCCAATGGGGACCTAAGTTATTAAAAAAGATAAAAATTAACATGAAAATAATAATGGTGCTACATATACCTATGATTCCATACACTCCATTTAAGACATTAATCCAAGTAACCCCAGGTAACCTAATCCATCCTTATCACTTTATAATAAAGCTATACATTTTCTCAAGTACATAATGTAGATGCCCATAAACCAATTTACTTATAATAAATTCAAAATCATATCACACAACCTTCCCCATAAAATATTGACCCTAAATGTTCTACCAAATATTTATATGATCCCCAAAATAGCTTTTTGGTTTCATTCAAGTTGTGGCCATTGTCACGAAACTTGTCACTAACTAAGAAACCTCACTATGGATCATTTCCTTGTACCTAAATTTGATCATGAATCACTTATACATACAATTTAAAAATATTATGAAATAATAAATAAGGATCATGAAACTAAAACCAAACATGATGACTTAAACCAATTAAATGTTCATTTATCTATTTAAAATTATCTTCTTCCTAACCATCAACCTAAGACTTACCAAAATTCTACTACCAACAATGCTAAAATTTTGATGGATCCCAACATAAATGATGAGAACATTGTTAAAATGAATAATATGAGGATATTAGTTTATTATATCAATAATTATCCAACCTCCAACCATAATAATTTCCCAAAGTTACACATTATTTATGACACTTACCCATCTCGTTTCACATAATTAGGACAAGGAAAACCAATTTAAACAAATTAAACAAACCCACAAGTGTCAACCATAAAAATACAAATAGACAATAAATCACATGATATTTATATGATTTATACCACTCTTTAAACTAATAAACCTAAATTGGAAATTCCAAAACCTTCTACTATTGGTACTTCTTCCTCTCAAACAAAAAAAAACCAATTATTCAACCACAACACAAAAAAATACAATTAATTAACCCACATTAACTAGATTTTAAATAAGCATACCTTATCAACATCAATTTCAATTCCATTTTTATACACCTTCCAAGGATCTACTATAATAATATGCACCTTTATCTAATAAAAATTAATGGGATATGACAAGTAATATCCTATAGTTGAAATTTCACATCTACCATCTCAAATCCTTTTATTATAACTCATTCAAACTTATCCACATCATCATAATAATATAATTCAAATCTTATTTGAAATGAACATCACTCATCCCCCACTTGTGCAAAATAAATCTACTTTGTTAGAATTTGAAGATAATATCCTTCAATAGTGTGAAGAAATGGCTATCCATATTGTTGAAATAATAGATACCTCCCTTTCACTATAATTACCTATCTCTTCTATGATTATTTATTGATTTTTTTGGATGACTATCCATTATTTATTAGGATCCAAATAGGATATATCTAATTTAAACATGCATTAATTTATGAATATTCAGGCACTTGTGTGTCTTCCCTTGATTTTATTAAAACACCAAGATAATTTAAATGTAACCTTAAATATACTAAAAGTACATGTGAAGGATATGATATAATAAAAATTCCTCCTTTATGTTGTGTTTGGATCCTTATTATGGTTCTCCATGTCATAGTGTGTGTCAAAGCCATGATTTTTAACTTTCCACTTTCCTATAACATTTTACTCGATCGACCTTAGACACACTGCATGAGAGTAGTAGCCTCATTAGCATTCTAATGTTTTAAGTTTCCTTATAATTATGTTATATACAATATTTAAGGAGATAATAATCCTTGTAATTTTGAATAATTATAAGAGAGGGGTGTTTTTAAAATACCTACCCTCAAACCTTTACCTAGCAACCCATTTCATGAATCATAACATTTTAGTTATCTCATAAATTCTACTAGAAGATACAATGGTCATACTGAATTGATAGGAAACATACCACCTAATATTATATATTAATATCATGACAAACCAAATAAGATAAATTAAAAAATCTAAACTTATGATCTCTCCCCTAATTTAATCACTCAATAACCTCCTTCTCTATGACCTTGATATCATCAAAAACCATTAGATGAGATTTTGGTCACTCTAACAAAAAATAAAAATTACATCAATTATTCCTCTTTGACTAATAAAATCATTGTCATATGTACTATTGATCTTTATACTCTTGATTACAATCATGGGTACTCCTTAGATGACCCATTTTTAACTATCTTTGCTCAAGCTAAAAATGTAGAGATACTTATATACCATTATTATTAAAAATATTCTCTTATATGTAGTTACTTTTCCTTATATAGTTCCTCATATTATTTATTATTATTATCTTTCATAGGTTTGAGATGGAACACAAACACACTAATCCTCTAGTTATTTTGTAGCCTCTATAGAGTATGCTTATGTACCATGATATGATATGACCTTACAAGTTCTCTAGATATCAGGACCCTTTTAGCTTAATTCCTCTAGAGATGTTAGTTACACTATGTTGACTTATTGTAATCTCATCTCATTATGTGACCTAGGCTAGACATGATCCTATTATGAGTTATCATCTTAGTGGTGATGTCATACTACCTTTCCCTAAGTTTGATCCTCTACCAACATAACGGGTAGATGAGCCTTATTATGAGATCTATAGAGTTGTTGGTCATTGGGTCAAGGATTAACATGCACATCAATAGTATAAAGCCTTAGGTTTTACTTCTAATATAGATAACAAACCTTCATAATATACTTTTATATGTACTTATTGATTTCATGGTATATGTAATCATTATTCTGCTAATTATCAACAATTCAGATAATACATAGATACACTTCATCCAAAGAATGCACAGTTTATAAATAATAGCCTACCACATCCTCAAGTACTACTAAAATACATCCCTTCATATGGGGAAGTATATTATATTTGGCATTAGTCTACTACACACCATATAGATATATGTTGAGTGCTTCAACAACACTTTTGTGACTTTCCACGGCCTACACGTTCACCAAATCAGCCTCATTATCTAGGACATTCATGGTTAAAGGTTCCACCTTCTCCATAAGATACATCTCTTCACAAATCTAAGGATACTCATCATATCTCAACATCAATTCCTCATATCGAGTATCCCATAGAGGATAATAATCATGAGCATTATTATTTTTCTAACATACCTACCTTCTTTGTAGACATGATAAATCAGGAATTTGTTTCATGACTTTTTGTAAATATTTATGAGACTTTGATTAATGTCTCAATTTAGATACACAAGGATGTATCATATGTTATGAATGATATTTACCTTGAGATTTATCACTATTTATGAATAATTCATGGTGTTTTATCACATTTTTAATTACATTACTACATGATTTGGGTTTGATTTATGAGAATATATGGATCTTATATTTCACTTATCAGTTACAAATATTTTAGGGTTAATTTAATTTTCATGGATTAATTTCATGTTCATTTATTTATCCCTTATTATCTTTAATTTGACTTCTCTTTTATGCTTGTTATGTCAATTTCTCTAAAATTAAGATAATTATCTATTATGGCATGGTTCTAAATTCACACCCATTTAACATCTTATTTTTACGATATGATCAATTAATAATAATAATTATCATTGTATCACTATATCCATAGATCTCTTTGATCTCCATTTTCCCCTTATTTTCATTTCATTCTAATTACACATACTATTAGTATTGAGATCACATACTAGATTATAGGTAAGCCTAATTATTTAGTAACATGAAAAAATATCTAGGTATTGTATCTTATAATGAAAGCCTACAACTTATTTGTGTTTGTCACTTTTATCAATCATGTTTGGTTATTACAAATTGTCATGGAGGAGGAATCAAAAAATTCATTAAAAAAATAAAATCCAAATCATTTTAAATAAAAATCAAAGAAAAAATAAACATTCAAAAGTTAAAAACACATTAAAAGACATGATTCATATCTTAGCAAATCTCATATTCCTATTCTAAGCTCAAACTCCATAGCTTGCCTCATGATAGAATCAAGGTCCATTAGGGTGTGGTAGGCTAGTAGATTGGGATATGAGATTTCAAAATTATCTCTAGTGATACCTACTTTCTCACATAAGTACCCAATCTTCATAATAGATTGATGGATCTATAAGGTGTCCTAAGGAATGGGGAACACATTATGGGAAGGTAGGTCCATTTTAATTTTTCCTATATATATAACCTTCATGAGATGATTTTAGTACTACACTTATTTTCCCTCAAAGTTTTATGTTGGAACAAAAATATATATTGAGAGGGGGGTGAATCAGTATATTGATTAAATTAGTCCTTTTTAAATCCCATTTAAAATTAAACTAGAAAGGATATGCAAATTAAAACATATATACAGAGATCGCTCACTAAAAAACGCATAACACCATATGTATATGTGGAAAACCCAATATGGAAAAAACCATAATGAGAGTAGTTGCTAGAATCTATTATTCTAATCCATTCTCATAGTAAAAACCTCACTATTTAAACATTTAAGGGAATTAACCCTAAAGAGACACCAATCCCCTAGTTTAAGAGCACCAAATCTAAGTAAACACCAAATCATTCATATAAGAGCACCAACTCTAAAGAATAATTAACTCCCTAACTGAGCACCAACTCAACTTATCTGATCGTACCCACCAATCAGATCTATATGGAGCTAAAACTCCAAATTACAAAATAGATTAATAAAAGAATCTTATCTCAATTATTTTTTATAGGTATAATTTTTATCTTCTCATACTATGCACATTATCTCTCTCTACTTTTTCACTTTGCCTTTCTATCTCTATGTCTAGATATATCTCTTATTTGACACACTTCATCTCTCTTTTTAGCCTTTTCTCTTCTCTTCTACTTTTTTGTCTCTTATATTTCTCTATTTGACACACTTTAACTACACCTATAGCTTCAATAGTATCTAACTATATCCTACATGACATATACACATATACATATACATATACATATATGTATATATATATATATAAGTATTTGATTTAGAGTTCTAAATATTCTCTATGTTCACACTAGATTACTAACATATCATTCTCAATTCTATTGGACTTTAGTTCCTATATTTAATTTTAAGTTTCTTACATCTTTAACACATGCTCCACCACCATGACTCTTAGTCTCATTACTATTTGATAATATAGTGTGCTCTAGTTTTGATGCATGTGCCATATTACACAAATTTGATTGATTACAATAATCAAATTTGTTATCTATGTTATAATTTATAGCTTAACTATAAGTTCCTACATGTTCTAATGCTTAAACCATTAGGATGAACATATATTTTAAATACTGAGTATTGATCTTAAGTTTGGTGCCATGATCTGATGATCCTCATTCAATATGATCAACTTTAAAATGCATCCATTAGATCAATCTCTGCTAGGTTCACACACTCCATTCAATCTTTATATGCTTTTGAACTTTAATTTTTTCACTTTAAAACATGTTCATTGATCTTTTTTATCTAAGCTCCCACATGTCATTAAATCTTCAAACTAGTACAAACTTTACTTATATCTTATCATTAAACATTGATCTCTTTATCTCATTTTTTTCTTTCTAAGTGTTTAGAACATAAACACTCCATTGATCTCTAAAAACTACTTAAGTCTTTAACTCACCTTTATCTCATTAAATATCAAGAACTTGATCCCATTGATTCCACTCACTCCATTATATCTTCATTGCATGATCATCCAATCATCTTTTGAACTTATAACAAGCTTAATCTTTATCTCAAATGAACTCTCAATAATGTGAAACTTGGAATTAACACATGTCTTATACACATTACTATCAATTCTCACTATTGAGACACTTGACATCCTCCATTAGATCTTTATTACATGATAATCTACTCATCATTAAATCTAATGAAAAGATCAATCTTTATCTCTGATGATCTCTTGATAATGTGACACTTGGCATTAGTGCATGGCTTCTACACATTACTATCAATTCTCACTATTGAGACACTTGGCATTATCATATTGATCATTGACTATTTGAATTTGAATCACATCATAGATTTACTATTTAAGCTCTGTGATGGTGACACTTATCACTAGTGCATTCACTCATAGATGCCTTTGACATATTGAATTCACTACTCATCATGAGATCTTCAATGTATGATTAAGCGCTCATCAAAAGATATTCTAATAAACTCAAACTTTACTTTGTGTATATTTGACTATGGGGACCATCTCAATATGCCTAGAAGGCTAAATTTTCACCTTCATATTTTTTTTGCTGATTCACCTATTCTAAAATTTGTTCCATATAAACTAGGCATGGTAATGAACAAACCTATATGATCATCTCTTCTTGAATCCTTACACATTATAATTATAACACCATTAATATTATCACTAAAATTATTTTGACATAGAGCTAAATAGCTTGAACTACCTGGAAGGCCAACTTTATGCTTTCATAGATTTTGATGCACTTCATTGTATGACCTATAATGTAGTGCATATGGAAGGCCAACTTTATACTTTCATAGCTTTTGATGCACTTCATTGTATGACCTATAATGTAGTGCATAAAAATATTTCACATAGGGGATTCCTTCCATATATTCATCTACTCCAAAACCCTTCATAAGTGTAAGATATGATATCATAAAAATTCCTGCATAGATTTTTCTTGCCATCTACAAATTTGACTAAGTGTGGGAAAACACTATCAAAATGCCTGGGAGCCTAACTTTACTCATGCATATATTTTGTCATGCTACATCACATGACCTGAGATTCAGTGCATAAAAATTAGGCACAAAAATGAAAAAATACATATGATAATTTTGTCCTAACACCTCCATGTGTATAAATGTTGACCTCGTCAACATACTTACTTGGCTCTACTTGAACCCTTTGGAAAATTTGGCTAAGTATACAAACATAGTGAATTCTATCTAAGTAGCCAAATTTTCATCCTCATATATTCCACCATGCTTCATCACATGACTTCAAATATTTTTCATAACAACTAGGGACTAATGTGTTCATAACTATATGACTAACTCCCCCAAAATAATCCACACATGGTAATGGTGACATTAGCAAATTACCTATTCAAATTTTCTTCTATAAACCCAAAATGTCTAAATGATCAGTATGAGGAAGTAGACATATTACACTCATGCACATAAGCACTCCACTCATCCTTGTCCTATGATATGATTCCTTGTACATCCTCAAGTCACCATACCCATCCTTGAACATCTATGACATCCATAATGCCAATAATCTCCCTTTTGAAATCAAAGACAATCATATTGCCAATAATCTCCCCCTTTATCATTGATGGAAAATTAAATGCTTTGATATTATTTAGAATTTTCAATTTTTATCCAAACTTTTTTATAGAGAATTTGCACTTCTTCTCCCCCTTTGACATTAATGGAAATGGGACTACAAATTTCTCGGTATTTGTACAAATTTTTCTCCCTTTATTAGATAAAGGAGTTTGTCCAAAAATCAGCAACCATAAACTCATTAGAAATTTTCAAAATTATTCATACCTAAGTTACCTTTTCTCTCTTATTCTAGGTATTAAAAAATATTTTATGATCCTCCCCCTAGACTCATGCCCTATCACTATTATCTAGTGATGTGATGTAGGAGCTACCACTCCTAATTTCTATCTTATTGAATCACTTGAGAATATTCATATCTCCATACCCCATTAAGAACCACCATATATGCTTACTATCCTTATCTCTTATATTCAAATACATAGTCCTCTGATCCAAGGACCTAACTAATTAAAAATATTCCCTTTGTTTATGCATGAGGATTCAATACATTATCAAAACACCTGACTTGGTTTGATCAAGTCATGATCACAACTTGCTTGAGTTCTCATTTGTAGCATACATCACAACATCTTCAACATGGTTGAATCATTTCACATATGCTCCCCTTCACATTATTCATATCTCCTCAAGCCATTCATGATATTTGAGTTATCTCCCTATAAATCCATATTCCATCTTCCCAATTTTATCCCTTCAAGAACATCTCTTTAATATAATAAATTATCATACCTTGTAACCTTTGCTAGTTTACTTAAAAGAGATACATTTCAAATAAAGATACATAACTTGAAAGTTTCATACCTTTGCACCAAGGGACTACCTATAGCACACCATAACTTGATTTAACACATGTATATAATCATTTTACACATGTTCTCTAAGTTTGATGACCTAAATCATTACACAACCCAAGTTACCCAATGTTAGGGGTTTCTTGAATTTGAACCTTATGCCAATCTATGATACTTCTTTCACCATAGGAGACAACCATCACACTCTTTTGTACCAAGATTTGAGATTCCACATTTTTGGAAACCTTGGTTTCCTATATGATGTATTTAACCATTAAGGTTTAATTAAGAAACCTTGTAATGTCCAAGAGATAAAATAAAACATTTATAATATTATTTATCTTTATCTAAACTTGTAGAACATATATATGAGATGCATCATTATGTCAAATGAAAACACTCATTTTATCCCTATAGACACTACATGCATAACAATTTTCTCATCTTAATACACCAAATCCAACAGGGGGCACTCATTTCTTTCCTTCTAGAATCTTCTAAATAATATCACAACATCACTTGCTTCTCCACTAAAAGGAGTCTCTTAAGAAGCATAGACAAAGACACCCTAATTCACAATGTCTTAGAACAATGTGAAACCAAGAGTTTCCCATAACTCCTCATATTCCTTATCTTCCTTGGTCATCTTGTAATTGTATTTGTTGTTGTTCTTCTTCTTAGGTTTAAGATAAGTAACATTCTCATCCACTACAATGTTCTCTTTTTCCTCTATGATTGGATTAACAATACATGGACACAACATAGATTCATGACATACCTTTTTATCTGATGAATCTTAATTATAGTTTATAATCTCATCACTAGGAAAAAAAAACTAATGGTCTATGCATAAAAATTGTTTAACAATAAAAGGATGTTCACTTGAATCTATACACACTTCAAAAATATCCTCATCCAAAACTTGGAACTTTAATTTTAGCTTGGTCTTTTCATTTTCAACATGAGCAGACATTGAGATCTCTTGACATTCTCCAACCTCCATAACACTCTCAATCATATATTGATATTTCACTTTCCATACATCCTTAGGTTTCTTGAATGTCCTATTTTTCCCTTTTTCAAAGACTTGTCAACCTTTATTCGCATTGAGAGGCATGCCTTTATTTACATGTTGTGTCTTGGATCTTACAAAGTTTATTTGACATTGTTTATCTATGTGATCAAAATTATTGTAATTATAACATATTACATTTGTATCTAACAAGGATACAAATATATTTTTTCTTACAAAGTTTATTCTCCTTTTAGATAAAACTCTACATTCACTAGCCTTATGACCAAACTGATTATATCTATAACAATAACCATATAAAAATGAAAAATACATGGTCATAGCATTTATTTGTGTAGGATGGGGAGTTCTTCTTAAATTTGGCTTATTAATACTTCTCACTCTTATGTAACCATCTACATCATCTACCTTTATCTTGTACATCTTCCTTGAGTTTATAGATATGGACTCATTATTATTCTTCATTTCATCAGGATTCTTTTCTCCTTTAGCTTTCTTCATATCAATAGTTCTTGTATCTAGCTTTGTATCCTTGAAAGCTTTCTCTTTCTTAGCTTTTGATCTTCCTACATTGAAGTTGTCATATAAATTTTTAGATGTACTAGTTATGGGAATTTTTCCCTTTTCATAACCAAGACCAGATCTTTCTTTTGATGGATTTTGACAGTTGATGAATTCACCAAGAATTATTTAACCTCCTTTTAGCTTTGGACCTTTGTCTATTTTTTCTTTAGCCTTTTCAATTTCTTTTCTCAAAGCCACTATTTCTGCTTCTAACTTCATGAAATCATCAAATTTAGATTATAGTTAAAGTTTGACCACATATTCTATGTTTTTAGCCTCTTCAACCTATGTCTTTAGGATAACCACCATCTAATCATATTTTTCAAGAATTTTGGACATTTTTTCAATCTCCTTTTGTCCAAGCTTCTTCTATTTTGAGTTATCTTTTCTCAGCTTGTTAATCTCATCTAGAGAACATATGAGTTCACACTCTAGATCTAATTATCCTTCCTCTTCTTCATTAGAGTCTTCAACATATTATTTTTATAGATCTATAGAAGTTAGTCCTAATGCTATGAATAGGGATTCAACTCCCTCAGCCATAAAGGCACAATCATAATCATCATTTGAGGTATCACACTCATGCAATGATTCACTATTTTCTCTTATATACAAGCCCTTATTATTTTTAAATAAGTTCTTCCTCTTAAAATAGTGGGGCTTCATCCTTTTATCATCCTCTTCTTTCTCAAATTTATCCTTTTTATCATAATGGAATTTATCATTAAAATGTCTTACCTTACCAGAGTTAAAGCATTTAAAGGGTAACTTACCTTTATACTTTCCATATCCTCTTTTTAATATTCTATGTAAGTTGTCTTCTTCATTAGTCTCCTTAGATCTAGATGTAGATGCTTCTAATTTTACTTTCTTGGATGCTTTGAATGCAACTTCTCTCTTAGAAGTATCTATTTCACCCATTTTCATCTCATAAGTAGTGAATGTTATATGCAACTCATTAATAGTGAGTTTATCTAGATCTCTTGCTTCCTCTATTACAAAGATTTTAGAGTCATACCTTGATGGCAAAGATCTTAGGCCCTTTTTGACAGTGAATGATTCTTTCATCTCTTCTCTAAGTCCTTTGATTGAATTGACTATTTAATCTACTCTAATAAGTTAGTATATAATTTTCTCTTCTTCAATCATTTTAAGACATTTAAATAAACCTTTGTATGTTTGTAGCTTGGCCTGATTTAAATTTTCATCACCTTCATATATACTCTTAAATTTGTTCCAAATATCTCATGTATTTTGAAAATGAATCAATTTGACAAACTCTAATTTAGAAAATCCATAAAGGATATCATTCTTTTCCTTGTAATTATTCTCATATGCCTTGTTTGAAGCCTAATCAGTAGAATTTGTAGCAAGGGATGTATATCCATTCACAATAGCATCCATAAATCAAACCCTAATGAAGATAGATATGATTCCATTCTAATTCTATAAAATGTATAGTTTAATCCATCAAAGTTAGGTGCTTTGTTTGAGGAATAACCTTCCTAACTAACCATTTATGTTCACTATCCAAGATCTACCTGAGCTGATTAAGCTTCTTTCAGTGATCCAAGGATTTGATACTGATTATTGTAATACATCTATATACTAAGAGGGGGTGAATCAATGTATTGATTAAATTAGTCCTTTTTAAATCCTTTTTTTTAAAACTAAAAATGATATGTATATTAAAACATATATACATATATCACACACATGAAAAAAACATAACACCATATGTATACATGGAAAACCCAATATAGGAAAAACCATAGTAAAAATAGTTGATAAAATTTACTATTCTAATCTAGCCTCATAGTCAAAACCTCACTAGTTACACATTTAAGGGCACCAACCCTAAAGAGACACTAATCCCCTAATTGTAGAGAACCAACTCTAAGGAAGCACCAACTCCGTGATTTAAGATCACCAGCTCTAAATAAGCACCAACTCCTTAACTGAGCACTAACTCAAATTATTTTGATGACACCCACCAATCAGAACTATATGGAGATACAACTCTAAATCAAAAAGTAGATTCATAAAAGAATCTAATCTTAATTCTCTATTATAGGTTTGGTCTATAACTACTCATACTCTACACATTTTATCTCTACTCTTTCACTCTGCCCCTCTATCTCTATGTCTAGATATATCTCTTATTTACCACACTTCATCTCTCACTATAGCCTCTTGTCTTCTCTTCTCTTCTCTTCTAGTTCTATGTCTCCTATATTTCTCTATTCGACACAATTCAACTACACCAATAACTTCATTAGTATCTGACTATATCCTAGATGGCATATATATAAGCATTTAATCTAGGGTTTTATATATTCTCTATGTTCACACTAGATTGCTAACACATCACACCTAGTTCTATTAGACTTTAGGTCCTATCTTTAACTAAAAGTTTCCTTCTTCTTGAACTCATACTCCACCATTATTCTTGGTCTCATTACTATTTTATCATATACTAGACTCTAGTTTTGATGAACATGCCATATTACACAAATTTGATCAATTAAAACAATCAAAATCATTGTCTGTGTCATAATTTATAGCTTAACTACAAGTTCCTAAATGTTCCAATGATTTACCATTTGGATAGACATAAATTTAAATAATGACCATTCATCTTAAGTTTGGTGCCATGATTTGATGATCCTCATTCAATCTACTCAATTTTAAAATGCATTTGTTAGATCAATCTATGATAGGTTTACACACTACATTTTATCTTTGTACACTTTTAGACTTTAACTTTTCAACTTTAAAATTCATCCATTGATCTTTCTAATCTAATCTCCCACGTGCCATTAGATCTTTAAACTAGCATGAACTTTACCTCTGTCTTATTGTTAAACATCAAGCTCTTTATCTCATCTCATTGATTCTTGAGTCTTTGGAGCATATATACTCCATTGATCTCATAAAAATATTTTAGTCTTTAACTCACCTCTACCTCATTAAATATACAACACTTGATCCCATTAAGTCAACTCACTCCATTATATCTTCATTGCATGATCATCCACTCATCATTTGATCTTCTAACAAGCTTGATCTTTATCTCAGATGAGATCTCAAGAATGTGACACTTGGAATTAGTGCATGCCTTCTACACATTACTATTATTTTCCACTATTGAGACAATTGACATCCTTGTATTTATCATTGACTATTTGACTTTAAACCACATCATATATTTACTATTCAAGCTCCATGATTGTGACACTTATCACTAATGCATTCACTTATAGGTTCTTTTGACATATTAACTTCTCTTTACATATTTAGATCTTCAACATATGATTAATCACTCACCATTAGATATTATAACAAGCTCAAACTTTACCTTCTGAATATTTGACTATGGGGACCATCTCAATATGCCTAGAAGTCCAACTTTTCACCTTCATATATTTTGCTTCATTTATCTGCCTATTCTAAAATTTAGACCATATAAACTAGGCATGATAATAAACAAACCCATATTCTCATCTCTTCCTGATTCCTTCACCCATTCTAGATATAATGACATTAATATGATCAATAATATTCCTCTACCATAGAGCTAACTATGCTTATAACTTCTTGGAAAGATAACTTTGTTCTTGCATAGATTTGATGCACTTCATTGCATGAATTATAGTTTAATGCATAAGAACCTATCACATAAGGAATTATATCTATGTATTCATCAACTCTAAAAAACTATATACATGTAAGATATGACATCATAAAAATGCCTACTTATCTTTTTTCTTTCCATTTGAAAATTTGACTAATTGTGGGAAAACATTGTCAAAATACTTGGGATCCCAACTTTGCTCATGTATAAATTTTGTCATGCTAGATTGCATGAATTAAGATTCAGTGCATAGAAACTAGGCACACAAATCAATAAACCCATGTGATCATTTTGTCCTAACACCTCCATTTTTGTAAATTCTGACCTCATCAACATTCTTACTTGGCTTTGCATGAACCCTTTTGTAAATTTGGCTAAGTATAGAAACTTAGTGAATTATGTCTATGTATCTAGCTTTGCATCATCATATCTTCTACTACACTTAATTGTATGAATTAAGATCTATCACATAATAACTATGGACTAATGTGATCATAACCATATGACCGAATCCCATAGAATCATCCACATGTGGTAATGGTGACATCAATAAACTACCTATTTAGATTTTATTCTATAGACCCAAAATGTCTAGATGATCAGTATGAGGAATTGGATGAATTCCATTCATGCAAATAAGCACTCCACTCATTCTTGACTTCTGATAGGATTCCTTTCACATCTTCAAATAATCATACTTAGACCTAAACATCAGTGACATTTGTAATGCCAATAATATCCCTTTTGACATCAATGACAATCATATTGCCATCATTTTGTGTATATTACGAACAACTATCTTTAGAATTTGACATACACTAAATTTTTAACATTTATCTATTTTATTAGTATGTCTCATTCCTTCTATGGTTTATTCTAAACACCCATGTCACACTTTATCCATTCCCTATTTTATCATAAAATTCCTAGTATTCCTCCTTGATGAATATTTTTTATTAGTTGATCATACCCCTATGGTTTTTCCTTTTATGAGTTTGAAATGTAATCCCTTGGATAAGACTAGGCCTTCCTCAAAAACTTCTTTTTATCCTTCATAAAACCATTCCCCATTATTAACATCTACATCATTTGATTACCCTTTGTGATTTATAGTGTAAGACCTCATATAGGACCACGTTTTCCTCACAAAGTATACTCAAAACTTCATACTATGAATAGTCACAAAAATAATTATACTTATTTATATTGACATTCATTTTAATTATTATGTTCTACAATATTCTCAACATGATTTAGTGTACGTTTTAATTTTCATTCCATTTTTGACACTTACTTACATTTTACATGTTTCCCAACTTGATTTAGTGTCTTACATCATATTTTACTATTTGCATATTATTTATCTTTTACATACTCCCCAACTTGATTTAGTATGTATTATGTGTCACATTTTATCATTTAAATTCACTTATGTCTTATACGCTTCTCATCATTATTTAGTGTTTTGCATTTATTTTTTACATGAGATTTAATATACATTACATTTATATATTTTTAATTTAATTTTATTTTCATTATTTTTAACAAAGCATTAAATTCATTTAAGATATATTGATTATTAAATTATCATAATTTTTTACTTAGTGGCCTTGATTATTTTATTGCTTAGAATAATAGTTATCCAAAGGATTATACAAAAAAAATTTGACTATAATAATATGATATAAATGGTATTTTTATGTAAATACATGAGATTAAATTTATGCTAAGTTGTAAAATTCCATTCTGATAAAAATGGTCCTTCAGACTACTTATATAATATCATGAGGTTGTTATATTTAGTTGACTGTATTATGAAAAATAGTGGGAATTTTAATTATTTATAGAAAATATGGTTGTATATGCTTCTTTAAATATATTTTATTAATGTTATAAATAATTACCTTGTATTTAATATAGGCATAAGGGTTTTATCATATAAAGGAGAAACTATTACCACTACAGTGTTCTCTATTTAGTTAAATCTCTTTCCAATAATAAGGATGATTTTATTTATCCAAGGATAAAAAATATTCCACTATAGTTATACTATTTTTTGAAATGCCTTGGCATATCATAATCTATTGGAAGCTTAAATGTTAAAACAATCATAATTGTACTTATTTTGGTCAACCTTAGGAAGTTATTACATTTTATTCCTAACTAATTATTAGCTACATAGAATGAGGGTATTCATTATCGATACCATTGGCTTTGCATAAACATTAGAATATTTAAGAGATATGGTATTTTCATAGTCTAATGAAGTAAATGAAGAATATTTTCTGGATTAAACCACAATCTAAAACCCCTATACATAGTTAATCCATAAATTTTTGTTCCTTTAATTTTATAATATTATTTGATTCTACTTGATTAATATATAGATGATAATTTAAAATGGATTAAGGATATTTTTAGAAGGATAATAGATAATGAAGATTAATATTTTCTTTGTATAATTAAATTATAGTTGTATGTTATGTTTTTTTAGTATAAAAAATATTTTTATATGTGAATATGGAAATTGCATCTTGAAACCAACTCTGTATTAAATAATATTATATTAAAAATATATATATCCACATTACTCAATTTTTATAAAGACAAAATTAAAAAAAAGGTTAATTCCATTTTTTTATGTTTTATAAATTGAAAAAACTGATCATTGAAACTATGTTCAATCTATTCTACTTTAATGAAACTTAAATATAAAATAAGTGTGAACAACTTCAATAAATGTTATGAACTATTATTAATGGATGCATTTTTTTTCATAAATTATAACATGGGTATGTTTACTTTACAAGTTACATTCAAAATCTAGGTAGAAATGATTAACTTAGGTAGCCATGAAGTAACTACTAGGTTCATGAGTTTATCAAGTATTTTAGAGTAACACCATCACCTTATTATTTATTTTCATCTATTAAACCAAAATATGTATGATTTGAGATTATAAACTACATATGAAATTATAAATATTAATTAAATTAATTCAATTTTGGGCTTGATGTAACTTGAGACTTATGCAATTTAAATTATTGAGTTATTAGTCAATTTCAAGAGGTATTGTTAACTTTAATTATTTTGAAAATAATCTAGGTTGTATATAAATATTTATATTAGATCCAATCACTACATACATATTTTTTACTTGTTGATATTTAAAGAACTGTCTTCATTAATTAGTGAATATAATTATTTTACATGAGGTTTGATAATATGAATTCTAATAAAATGCATGTTCTTTTAGGTGTAGCATAAAATTTCTATGGCATGGATTGCATTTATATGAATTCTCATTTATGAACAACCTAATAAAAAGTGCTTAGAAACTTGTGTTCTTATAAAATAGTTTATATGAACTTTAAGCCTAGGCTTTGGATTTCAATGCCTAAATTAATTATATTTTCCATAGTAATATTTTTAAATCATCAGTTAAATTAAAATGAAAGAGTGAATCAAGTTTTGACAAGCATGAATCTAAAGGATGAGTTCCTTAACAATCATAATCTTACAAGGAACATGTTTTTTGAAAACATTATGCTACATATATTATTGGAAATTAGTTATCAATGTTTATAAGATGGATTTTTTAGACCCATATGAAATGTATGACTTGGTTATGGTTGGATTCTATATGAAAAATAATTTAAAAAATAATTCTAAAACTCTAAAATTTATTCTTTAAAAAAAAAAATTCATGATGGTTTTAAGTTGGTTCGTATAATGTACTTTGTTAGTACACAAGTTATTTTTTTATCATATGCATGGTGAATTACATATTCATTTTATATGCACATTTTTTTCATAGTATAAATGATTGGTATTCAAGTAATATAGGTTACTTACGATATACAAAAATAAAAATGTGTGATATTATTTATATCCAGATGAAGTCTTTCTATAGTGGATAAATTCTATACTAGGGACATGTTTTCATACTTATCATGTTAATCTTTATATATTGATCCATTGATCATAGTATAGTATTATACATGAAATCATATTGATTATAGTTTTTATAATTGTATTTAATATAGATATTATGCTTTGTTGTAATAGATAATGACATTAATTAATGATAAATATTATCATTACTTACTCCATGCATGTTTGATGTAGATGATTATTACATCTTAGAATCATTTATGTGTCCTATATTATGTGATTATATGATTAAATTATTATGATTTTTCATGTCATGTATAATCTTAGAGGATCCTCTATTCCACGTCATGGACATATTTTCCATGTTGGGTCAGAGTTGAGTTAGATTATATATATATATATATATATATATATATATATATATATATATATATATATATATATCTCTGTGTGTGTGTGTGTGTGTGTGTGTGTCTTTAGTTCTTGTATGCTTCATGGTCATGATATTATTTGCATCATGATCATGATCTTGTGTTATTTTTCATAGTTACATATATGATTACTGTTAAGATGGGTGAAACTATTTATTTCACATATAATTTTATTATGTGAGATGCCCTAATTTTTATCATTCATCTATTTTGATGCTTACTATTATGTGCCTAGTTGGTAGATCTAATTGGCACCACACTTGTATGCTCATTGCCTTGGATTATATGTTTCACACATTCTTGAATGATAAAAAATTTATATTATAACATATAATATTTTCCCTTGGAGATGATAAAATATCTTATCATGTTTTTATACATACTTTACATGATAGTTTTTTAATATATAACACATTGTGCATTTATTTTAAGATGAGTGATTGATAGAATTCATACCTCATATTAAAAGGGGACATATATCTAGATTTTATTATATATTAAAGCCATTAAAAATAAATTATTAATATTTTAGATTATATTATGTGATTTATATTGGGTAGGTTCAAAAAATTAAGTCATATGTGATGCATATATGGGGCATTCGATGTGATTCTGAGGAATAGTTGACATTGTCAATGACATTTTTAGATATATTATATTATTTAAATTGAGTATATTTATAAGATTTAGGTAAATTATATGACATCATGATAGATAAATGATTCAATTATATATCAATTTAAGGTGTAAATAGATCATATTTATTAAATCATTTTTTCATGCAAACATTTTTATATTTTTTATATTTTGGATCGATGGGGAATTATGTACTACATAATAAATTTTTATCTAAAACCTATTTGAACCAATTGATATATAGTTTTAATTTAGATATGAAAATGTTTAAGATTTAAAAATTTACATTTGAACCTATTTTGGAGTTTCACCTTTACATGAAACCATGTTTATGGTTTCAAAAAATAATTATGATGATATTTGGAGTAATGTAGTTGAGGTATGTATGGAACTCAATTTTTATCACTTCTCCTCCAATTACGGATGAGTTAATAACACTCCTCAACACATGGTTTTAGTAGTTGAATTTTTGGGGGAATAATCACCTTATGTTATTCTTTAAATGAGCTCAAAAAGTGTTAGCTTGGTTTGCATACCCTCTAGTGTATTTTTTCCATGAATTTTCAATTTCAAAAAACACAATGATCTGTATTAATTCATAATTTATATCATGAATGGAAATTAATATTTAGATGATTCATTTTAGGTGATAAATTAGAATATTTGAGACATGCATATCAACACCAAGTGTGATTAATTACATGTATCAATTTTCTTATTTTATCTTCATAATATATAATTTTAAAATTTTGACTGAAATTGGGGCAATTTTTGACACATTAGTTTGGTATTAAACACTTGAAAACATCAATTTTGAAAAAAAATTGACATACTTCAACTTTGCATACACATTTAAATACTTTTCACACTTTCCCCTATTTATCTACCCACCTATTATATATAATAACCCAATTTAATATAAAATTATATTTTGGATCCCTGTAGTATATGTAATAACCTTTCAAACCCCTAAATATAGTATCTCCATATCTCCAATATTATATATTAACTCCTAATAAAGTACTAATAGTATTTGGATAATTATGATTATTTTGTAGGTGTGTGCTTCTACCAATAGTGTTGAAGATCACTAAAAAAATATTTTAAAAATTGGCACATATTTATTAGGCCAACCAAAACATCTTTTATGGGTCGAAAATAGCTATAAATATCTAAGACTTTACTATAAATACATATCAATCCTAAGGTCATACTCAATTGGTCACTACATGATAATTACACTAATATATCAAATATCAATCTCTTGAGACATGATCAAAAAGGCATGTACATTGGAAAATATCTCAAATTCATTGTTAGACCCTACTATTACTAACCCATAATGACACTATTTTTTTTATTTTAACCTTACTGCTAAGATTAATTACAACCATTAGTTTAATAACCAAAAACTAAATGAAACTCATGCAACATATTCATGAAAATAAACCCAATAGAAAATTAAAACTCATTTCATACTCAAGAATTAAAAAAATCAATGAGTTGAATAACTAATCTTCTATGCAATAAGGTAAACCAAGTACTAAAAATACAGATATAATCCATGAATCAATTTAAATACATTTATAAGTACTATTGTTTAGAATTTCAAAATATTATACAAATACATAGCCATTTATATTTTTAATATACATTTAAAATAAAGTATAATAATGTATGAGGTTAAATATATGTATTAATAGGTAGAAAAATATAAGAATAGGATACATAAAATAGATCCATGATCCATCACATAGCCTGAGTGTTATTCCATCTAGTTGAATAAAAAAATAGAAGGAGAGTGTCAATTGAGTGATTTAGCTCCAACCATAGACCATCAGTGTCATTCATACCTCCCTTATAGGAGTGACCCTTCCCTTCATAGAGGAGAAGATAAGAATAGTTTCAATATCGAGAAACAACTAGAACCTGTGTGTATACTAACACTATTATATGCATCAATTAAATAGAATATGGAATACATTCATCTATCCTAATGATATTAGAAATACATGTAAACTAGAAGTATATTAAAATTACAATATCTTAGATATAACATTACTTTATCCAAAATTTTCATTCTAGAATTTAGATTTCATAATTTGAGTCATTTTCACTCAGATAGTACTCTCTCCTACTGAATCATGACAATAATGATATCGAGGGGTAAGTATATGAGTTACCTAATGACATATTCATATATTTACCTCATATTATCCAAACACAATCTATAACAATGATTCAAAAGTAGAGTAATAAAATATTATGCATAGTGAATTTATAAATAATCACATCCAATAATTTAATTTAACTCCATACATATGTTTTTATTAAGATAGAAAAATAATCAAGTCATTCTATGATTTTGTCAAAACATATAATTATATTAATGCCCAAAATTACACATAATATTAATTAACATCCAACATGAAATTTCTATAAATTAACTTTTTTCCTGACAAATAGAACAATAAGCAATTCATTTATGCTTTCATCTTAACCTAACATTCTTTTCTAATATCAAAAATTAAATCAAACATAAATATATAATCAACATTAATATGAACTCTTGTCAACACATTTAACATAATTATCATATGAAAAAAATAACCAAATATAACCTTATAATCTTGATTATACTATAATGTATTGCAAAAGAAGATTGCATTCGAACTAATATTTTACACTTCTTTTCATACAAGTATATTTATATTTGCATCATAAAATGAATATGCATTCCTTAGTATATTCTAATATGAAACACAACTCTTATTATTATATTTCTTATTTACTTATCAACCCAATACATGGAAACTTACTCTTGTTCTATTATACTCTATATCTTCATATAATTATATATAGATTGTCACTAAGAAGTTCATGTATATTATCAATTTAATTTTCCATTATCAAAAACTTATATAATGATAAATTCTAAGGAATAGGGTTGTTAATATACTAATATAGAGGTAGTATTTATTAACTACTTTACCCTAGGATATTGAATATTCATTCTTATGAAATAGAACTTACATATACACATATATACATTTCTATCATAACCAAGATTTATTAGATTTATTCGTATAATATCTACTTAGCCTTTATTTATTAACCATGAATATTATAGGAAATAAAACCTTCTTATTTAATATTTAACTAGTTATCAGTACCTATGCTCTTAATTTTTTTGTCAAAATAGTTGAGATTATAGGACACACTAATAAAATTACATACCAATGTGTGTATAAATACCAATGTTTATATAAATCTATTTATGTTATCACCTTTTACTACTCATTTTTAAAACAAGATAATATCTAATACAATCAATAGGTTATTTTTTTAAGGATCATTTTCCTTATCACTATTCACAGTTATAAAAATCCCCTTTTAAGTCTATTAGTCACTTTATGTAAAATTAGTTATAGGTAAGTGTAATAGTTTGTTATGCATGTGTGTTAGTGTAAGTAAAATATCTAGAGGATTCTACAAGAGTAGAAAATACTATGAAAATTCCACAGTTCTAAATAGAAAAATGATCCTAGATCTATTCTCCAAATTTATTTTCATACTTATAAGAAGCCTTGTTTTAGGTTAAATAAGGACTAAGGAAATACAAATACTAAAGGTATTTTATTAACATTTAGTAAGACATTACATCTTTGAATGAATATATATAAAAATAAACCTACATGTCCACTCAAATAGAATTTTATTAAAAGAAAAAACCCTTGATGGTGGTCACTATTTATCTATAGGTCATAAATAATTAAATTACATTTTAAATGGTGAGAGACAGGTTTAATATCTTGGTTATAGATTTAAGCATGGAATGAAATTTCATCCCTAGGTTTACAACCAGGATATTATTTTACATTTTCCTATGAAAATAAAATCTATCCATATTTGAAAATGAACAAGAAGAAGATAAACCATTAATCATATGTATTTTAAAATAAATGAAAAAATTATAATAACACATATTTTATATGCATAAGATACAATTACTCACCTAGTCAAGATGCTCACAACTAGTTTTAAGAATGGGTATCCCTCTTTCTTTTTTCACATTATATTATCTTTTCCTTTCCAATTGATTATCATAATTAATATTTCCCTCATCTTTCTTATACTCATATCACCACCATTCATGCTTGGCATGGCCTCCAATAAACTCCTATTATCTTGGCCTCTAAACCCCATGCAAAAATCTTCCATAAATGTGTAAATCCACTACATTAAATTACACTCATTGTTATTTTCTTTTCTACATGTGAGCTCAACAATTGAGTTATCCATACTCAAGATAAAGTCAACCTATTTTAACCTTTTATGACTTATTTAATGTAAATATTATGTTGTTAAAGACTTGAGTATATTAAATTAGGGTAGAAATATGAAATAAATACAACCACTGATTTGTTACATAATTGACCTAATTTGACCTTTCTAAAAATAAAAATAAATAATGTAAATGAGAACTTAACTAGAAAATGATTGAGATAGATGATCTGGAGGCTAAAATTTAAGGTAGAGGTTGGCTTGAGTATCAAAAATAAGATCCAAGTGTTATAATATTTCCTAGATATTAGTACCCTAATTATACAATAGTGCCATATGGTGCTAGTGTCCTCCTTTGGTGCAAATGTATTCTATATGAATGATTTCTAGGTCTTGTAGATAAGGTCTTGTTCTAACTTTGGTTCAAATTTTAGATTTATTTGATCAATAATTATTACTATGTATCTATTTTCCTATAGAAACCATAGTTTTTAATACTTTTAATTGTTTAAATGAACACCATGACAAAAGGTGTTAGTGGTTCTGATATGTTGGATGTTTGATCCACACCCCTATGTGGGTACACTACCTACATGAAAATACTCTAAGGAGGGATCAATCTTGATTTAGTTCTCCTACCTAAGTGTTTGGTTAAAGTTCAAGTGAATGATAGAATGTCTAACTGTGAATGCATGAGAGGATGCCTTGGAGGCAAATTGAGATCTAAATACCTAGGCTAAGGCTAGATTCTTGAATATAAGGCTAAGCCAATATAATATATCAAGAATTGGGAACTTTATATCAATGTGAAGTGGTAATTTTATTTGATTGTTTTTCATAATGTCTACATAGGGTGTAAGAGTGTGAGAATAGTGTTTATATAGTATTCTCATAAAAAGGACTTAGGAGGGTGATTTAAGAATAAGTATAGGCCAACCTTAATCTTATTAAGGAGATATAAATTACCTTTTAGAGGGTGTAGGGACCTAAATCACTATTGAATTGTGATATTATGGATCTCATGTGGTGTCATATAGGCTTGGGTGCTATTTATAGATATCATGTGACTAAAAGCAGATCAAAAAGACCCATAAGATGGGTCAAGTGTTATAATAAGGTTAAAGTGTCCTCAAGTGGACATCCAAGGCATGAATGGTCATTTTTTTTTGTTATTACATTTTCCCAACCTTTATTTTATAAATTTAGCAAAGTGAAATGACTAAGATAAATGAAAAAGAAGTACACCTAGACTTACCTAAGATGCAAAGCCCATAAGTCTAAATTTTAGTATGTGAAGTATGCTCTAATACATTTCCTACAAGTGTAATGTGCATAGATCCAGCCTTACTTAAGACATAAAAATCAAAGACAAAACTGAGTACAAAATAAAAACATAGCAAAATTGAGTAAAGGGATAAGAGAGAGGAAAAGAACAAATACACCTCATTGGGTATGAGAACCAATACATAAACCTAGTAACAACCTATGTGTGTATGTTTATATAGTGATCAATTGGTGAATATATTGGATTGAGAGTATGGCTTACTCAATCCTTATGTGTGGGTGGCTCAATAACTCAATCCAATTTTTGAATCCATCATTGCCCACTCCTACTTATTGGATCATGACCTATGACTAGATTGGATTAGATTGATGGTGTCTTTAACCCTCCCATATAGGTGGATTAGAAACTCAATTACACTATGAATCCATCATTTCCTACCCATGCATAGCAGATGCTTTTGAAACTAAAACTACGTGATGTAACTAGAGATGTCTAACTAGATATATCTAGTCAGAGATGTTGGCTCTACGACCACTCAAGTATATTAGGTGACTCTAGGCCACTCAATACTGCCAACCATTATAGATGGATTAAGTCAAGAAACTATTTTATAACCTAAAATATGATATCTAATGTATGAAATGTAGAGAATGATAGAGATTTTTTATTTCCATCATATCAACTAGTGTGCAAATGAGTATAGAAAAACAATTTGTTGTGCACATGCACCTAAATCTAGTATATGAGTATATAGATTCTAGACTAAGTTGTAATAATCTTTATTTGAGTATTCAAACTAAAAATGGGAATGGTCATGCCATTGATGATGCCCAAAATATGAGATAACTCATATGAATCTAAGCTAAATTGGTAAGAATCTAAGCTGAATTGGTAAATCTATAACCAAACTTGGACAAACCTAGACTATACCTATTGTAATTTTTTGGCAAATCTAGAATTTTTTGAAACTAAGACTAATGGATAGTAGCACCATTTATTTGACTTTAGTGCCATGTGGAACTATTGTCCTAATTTAGGTTTTAATGTTTGACTACTCTAATTTATGTTCAATTATAACTGATCTATATGTCATTATTTTCCACTATGTTTACCTGAGTCTAATTTATATATTCTAAGTCTATGTATTAAAAACTATATAGTGAATGTATTTTATTAACCTAATATTTGTGACTAACCCTTGTGAATTCCCCTCTTTTTAGGGGAGTTGTTAAACCTATGCAAGAAATGTCCTCAAAAGAAGAAGTTATACAAAATGTGTGTTAGCTAGAGACTATATGATATATATGTAATAATCTAATATAATTTGCATACATAACATCAAAATGTAAGATAATCTGAGCATAAGTTTGTAATGTGTGATGTATGTTGTGTCTAGCATTTACAAGGATGTCAATATAGGTATAAAAATGTATATAACAATAGATATGAGTAATAACTAAGTAACAACCTTGAGGGATGGGGCATGATGTCCACCACAACACCCAAGTAGGAAGGGGAGATGAATAAGGTCCCTTATGGCATCTAAAACTAGAGCATGTAATAAGTAAGAGAAAAGTGTCATGGCCATGATGTATATAATAAATCATACATACAACACACGTAAGCATGAAATGTAGGCAAAGGGGCCATAATACAAGGGAAATGAGCACATGCCACTAAATACAAGAAATAAAGACATACAAGGACATTTTAAAATGTCCATCTACATAAACATAAATAAAATTGGCTTAGAGCCACATATAAGGGCATGTTTAAATGTCTGCATACACAATAAGGAAAGGACACTTAAGGACATAGGCACATGTTTAATACATACATACATTTAAAATAAGAGTTGTAGAGACAAATATCAATGACATATTCAAATTCCCTCAAATAGAAGAAGCATAGAGATATAATCAAATCTAAAATATGAAATTTATTAATGAAAGTATGCATAAACATGAAATATAAATCTATGCAAGAGATAATATGTACACATATTGAGACTAAACTAGTAATATGTAGCAAAAATTATGAGTGAGTGTAGTATGATCAATATCAATATATAAAAATTCTAAATCTATTATTTATATTTTATAAATATGTAACTTAGTAATGAAAATTGTCTATAGGGTACCCCAAAATGGGTGAATTTTTCAAATGAAGAACCCACGTATCTGTGTATATGACCACAATGGCTAAAAGATAACAGATCTAAATAGTGTAGTGGACCTGAGTCATGTAACAATTTATAAGTACTTGATAAGAATAAGTGAATAATATATGTATGATAAAAATTGATTATAATAAGGTAGCTAGAATATGTAATGTGTAGAAAATATAAGTGTAAACATGGCAATGCATACATTATAAAATTTCATATTTTTTAAGTAAATATTTGAATGTTTTAATGTGTTTTTCTGAAATTTTATATTATTTTTGTATTTTATATATATATATAATATGTATAAGCAACATCAAAATGAAACTATGTATAAGGAACAAGAAAAAAATAAAGTATCTACAAGTAGGAAGGAATAATACTAACATATGAATCTCATGGGAGACTCACTATCATTATGGATTATGTCAAAAATAGGAATGGTAATCTCTTATGTAGTGTGATTCTATGCTGGAGTTAAATTGTGTTGTAGTATGAATTTGGGTATTATTCATTGTGGAAATCATAATTATCATAATAACATGGAAAGCTAGAGATAATTTCTTCATACTATGGAGTTGACCTTTCTTAATTGTGTTTTGAATTATTGATTATTATTTTTCCCTTTAAAAATGTGCTTATTGTAAACACATTGTGTTGTGGAGGCTCTTTTGCTAGCAATCCTTTTTTGAGAATGTTTATTAGATTAGGATGATTTTTGACTTTGCAATTTAAGATCTTGCTTTTTTTATGACATTTATTTCATATCTAGACTTTTTACCTTCATAAACTATATCTATGAATGATTTAACTTAGGATGTTAAATAATTCCTAAACCTTGTTGACTGACATTATCAATTTCTAGAATAGTAGAAGTGATGCCTTGGGCCTACTTTCCCAAACATTGACCATGATAATAAAATTGTTTTAGATATTTTTGAACAAACACATACTCATTTAAAATTTAAGCCTCATTTTGGAGAGGTATATTTTCATATCTTACTTGATTTACCTATGCTTGTTGTATTATTTCTTTTTATAATTGTGATTTGTGAACCTTTTTGTTATTTGGAGTTATACTTTGGTAACCACTTTTGACCTATTTCTAATGTTGACCCTTTTTGAATTTGTAGATGTACCATTGTATGTTGTTTGGATGATGTGTCATTATTTGATTCATATGTATCCATTATATGTTTTATTTTCCATTTCAATGATAAACATGAATTACTATGGTGTTCATGTATTCTATGATATGTAATATAATATTTTGATCTCCTGAATGGGAGTAGAGGAGGTAGGTTGATCAACTTATCTTTAAACATTTTCCTTAGTATCTCATTATATATCTTAACGGACCCTCATAAGATTTTTGAATACTTATAATAGATGCATTGTATTTTTCATTATGATTTGGATATGAAATAGTGTTAGGCACAAATTTTCTAGGTGTAAATACATATACATAGTTTACATTAACATATTTCGAAGATTGTGTACATGTAATGTGAATTTTCACTAATGTTACCTTTTCAATTATTAACTAATTTTGATTCTATAATTATGATATTATATTTCTCATACTAGTAATTTGATCCCTTAAAGTCTCACAAGTACAAACCCTAGATGCTTATGACTAAACATGTAGGCACACAACCTATAAGGAAGATGTGTGGATAGGATGAGTGATAACATATAATTGGTTAGAGTTTTAGTATATATCACCCTCATGGAGATGAGGAGGAAAATAATAGTCTTTATTGTGAATAAGATATGACATTGAAACATGAAACATAGTGTTAGCCTATGTAATGAATCTTCTATGTGTGCAAAAGTTTGCTTGTTAATAGAATTCTAAATAAGAGAAAGATAACTTGCTATGAAATATGACATATATTTGAATAGATTGAAAGAATAATGTACATATTTGTTTATGTCATATTTTAATTCATTCCAAATGAAAGGAAAAAATCATGCAAAGGAAGCTAGAAAACTTTATATTAAAGAGTGATAAACTTCATCTATCCTTATTATCATGATTATATGAAATACAAATCAGATAATAAATGGATTTGAAATCTGAGTGTGGGTCTAAGAAGGATGGAAATATAAACCCTAGGGTTTTTAGGGTTAGAGTTTATGTAATATTTTAAGTAAGTTGGGTTCACCAAATGTTTTAACCATTTAGGACTTAGTGAATGTAAATCCTATGTTGTTAAATAGATGAGTATATTAAATTAGGTTATAAATATGCAATAAATAAAACTATTTATTTGTTATATAATTTCCCTAATTTCATCTTTCTAAAAATACCAATAAATAATGTAAATGAGAACTTAACTAAAAAATTACTAAGACAAATGATCTAGAGGTTAAAAATTGAGGTAGAGACTACTCTGAGTGTCAAAAATAAAATCTAGGTGTCAAAATACTTCCTAAATAGTAGTGTCATAACTGGATAGTAAAAAAATATGTATTTAGTGTCCTATATCTAAATGATTTTTGGGTTTTGTAGACTAGGTCCCTAGCTTTAGTCCAAATTTTAGGTCTATGAAATCAATTTTTTTACCTGTATCTTTAATTTCCTATGAAAACCCTAGGTTTTCATGCTTGTAAGGGTTTGAATGAACACCATGAGGAAAATGAGTTAATTCATATGATGTACTAGATGTGTGATCCACACCCCTATGTGGGCACACTACCTACATACCAATACTCTAAGGAGGGAATAAGCTTGATGTAGTTTTCCCACCTAAGTGCTTGGTCAAAGTGCAAGTGAATGTTAGAATGTTTGAGTGTGAATACATGAGAGGATGTCTTAAAGGCCACTTGAGATATGAATACTTATGCTAAGGCTAGATTTTTGAATGTATGGGTTAAGTCAATATAACATTAGAAGAAGTGGGAGCTTTTTATCAATATGAAGTGGTAATTTTTCTGTGATTATTTATGATAATTTCCACCTAGGGTGTAAGAGTGTGAGAGTAGTGTTTATATAGTGTTCTTACAAAAATGATTTTTGAGGGTGACTTAATAATAAGTCTAGTCCAAACCTAATCCTCTTAGGGAGATGTGAATTACCTTTTTGTATGGTATAGGGACCTAAATCACTAGTCAAGTATTCCATTATGGGTTTCACGTAGTGTTTTATAGTCTTGTGTGTTATTTGTAGCTGCCATGTGACTAAAAGTGGATCAAAATGCCCCTAAGATGGGTTAAGTGTTATAATAAGGGTAAAGTGACCTCAAGTGGACATCTAAGGCATGATTGGTTATTTTTATGTGATTACACAAACCTAGCATAATGATAACCCAAGAAACCTAATTCTAAGTCCTTTTACCTCTTTTTGACAAAAGTATCCAATTATTAAAATAACTCAAAGTTTATAAAAAAATTATAATTTTATTTGAACGCATAGCCATATACCAAATAAAAGGTATTTGAATCAATAACTAAAAAATTACCTTAGGGGGGTATTTTCCACTAATTCCTTTTAATTTATTGACTTCCAACCATGCTTTCATGTATTTTTTAATTATATAAGATCATGTACCTTTCTACTAAACTAATACATCATTTGAAATCAAACATACTATAAGTGATCCTTACTATCTTAATTAAGTTAGAATTTTATACAAGTGTACATATGTAAAAATTAAAATAACCAAATGTCTTAACCTAATGCAAGTTATATTGAACAAACAACTAGATAAACAACCATGATACAATCAAATAATAGAATATATAAGTAATAGACCTGCTAATATATTAATGTTTCTAAAAATGTATCAAAAAGAATCCTATATAATAATAAATTAACATGAATTTGAATATAAAGATACCAATGTTTAGATCATTAAATACAAGTGTCATTTATTTATTCCAAGTAGGTTTTACTGGTGTGTGGATGGGTCCATTTTAGTCCTCTCCTTATCCCCAATGTAGCTATCTACTCCCACCTCTTTGATGATACTCTCCTTCAACACTATCAATGAGGGTAGAAATATCCTACATCCAAATCATCAAATAAACTTGTAGTTAGCCCATATCTTGATAATAATCAACATATAACCATAACAATTTTTAAATATAACAAGTCTATAATAGTCACAATCATAAGCATAATATTAAAACTTAACAAAATAAATATATATATTAACCAAACAACATAAAATAATCCATCTCAAAATAAATAATAGATATGTTAATAATCAAAACACAATCATTTGATAAATTCTTTAAAACTCCATAGGGAAAAAATAGATGTAACATCTTTCCCCCCTAAAACTAGTCATCATCTCAATGACACTTATTTCAAAAAAAGGTTCTAAAATATAATTAAGTTCAGCATAATAAATTATATATTTAGTATAAAACAAATAATAACTATAAAAAATCAAGTAAACAAATGAGAAAATAGCCTAAAAAGCTCTTGATGGTCTTCCCATGTTGTATTATTCTTAGAATATTAGTCCCACTAGACCTTGTATTGTGATACTTCTCTATTATTCAAGATAAGCTTGTGAGTATCAATTATTTTTATAGGTTCTAATGTGACCCCCTCTAGACCCTGATATGTAATACATTCCAATCCAAAACATATGTAGGATTGGCAATATACTTTTTAAGATATGAAACATAAAAAACATTATGCATATATGCTAGATATGGTGGTAATGTGAGCCTATAAGATACAATATTTATTAATTATAAAACCTCAAAAGGCCCCACATATATAGGTGACAAATATGTTGATTTAAAAAAATTTATTGCACTCTTTTGGGGTTTAACCCATAGAAACACTTTGTCCCTAGTAGAAAACTATGTTATTGTTCTTTTAATATCAATGTAGATTTTCTATATATGATTAGCTTCAATGAATCTCTACCTTATTAATATCTCTTCTTATTCCATTTAAGCAAGTATTTTTTGTCCAAAACCCACCTTATCTTCTTGTTTGTCCAAACTAATTGATGTTCTACATCTCTTACAATATATTGCCTCAAAAGGAGCAATTTAAATAATTGATTGGTTTGAGTTGTAATAAAACTCAACCAAATATAGGTATACTTCCCACTTATATTTTTGGTCCATGTAATACATTCTCAAAAAATGATCCAAGATCTAATTCATCCTTTTTGTTTGCCAATCTATTTCTAAATGGTAATATATACTAGAATTTAGCTACTTTTGTTATGCTAAATTTAAAGTCTATCAAAACATGGAAGTCATCTTAGGGTCCCTATCTAAAATAATCTATTTATTTAACCCATTAAAACTATAAATTTATTTCACAAACCTCTTAACAAGCATAGGAGCATCATCAATTATATTAATAGGAATAAAATGAATTACTTTTGTTAATTTATCCATAACATACCAAGATCATATCATGATGATTCTTGGACATAGGAAAAACTTGGACAAAGTCCATGTTGATTACTTGTCATTTCCATTAACATATGGAATGTGGTTATAACAACATAGATGGAGGCACGTGTTTAACCTTGACTCATTTACACTTTAATCATCTAGAGATGAAATCAATTACATATTTATTAATTCCCTTTTAAAAATACATGGGTTTTAATTATGCTACCAACTTAGTCACTCTAGGATGCCCTCATTGTGTAATTCATTGATCATAATATTCCTCAAATTCTCCTTATTAAGCACAAAAATAATACCATTGAACCTTAAAATCCCATCATTATCTAATTTAAAATCATGATATCTATGATCTTATGATTTTTCAACCAAAGATTTTTAAATTTATCATAGAATCATCACCAGGTGATAATTTTACTACCTGATCTTAGAAGGTGATTTTAATTGTAACCAAAGTTACAATGTCTCTTCTATGGCTAAGGGCATCTAATACCCTATTTTCCTTGACCTCAATGAATTTGATATAAAAATATGATATAAACTCTAAGCATGACCTTTTTAAAGCATTGAGGTTAGGTTGGGTGAAAATATACATAAGACCTAAATTATGAATCTTAAGTTCAAAGGGTTTACCTAAAAATTAATTCCTTCTAAACATTCAAGGTATGAATATTAAAATCTAGTTCCAGATCATAAGGAGAATAATTTACCTTACAAGGTTTTAATTTTATAGTTTAATAGGCTAAAATTGAACCAACTTACATGATCACATCTCTAAAACTATCACCTTACATATCAGTTATCACTTAGAACCACCCATTTAGATCTAGAACCCAAAAAATTGGTGCCTAAGTAAGCCTCTATTTTATGACTTGAAAGGCTTCTTCACACTTATTTGACCAAAAAAGTTATTATCCCTTTTGCAAAAGAGAGGTAATTGGTTTAGCTATCTTGGAAAAATATAGTATAAACATCTTGTATTAACCTACTAATCCCATAAAATTATGCACCTCATGCATGTTTCTAGGTGTTAGCCAATCCATAATGGCCCTAATCTTAGCTGGATCTAATGAAATTGCCTTTATAGGGATGATGTGTCCCATGTCTTGTACTCTCTTCTGAAATAAATCACACTTGGACAACTTACAATAATTCTTGTGTTTCCGAAACTAATTGCAAGTGATCAACATGATCTTCCTCATTCCTGGAATAGATGAGGGTGTCATCCAAAAAGACTAAAATAATTTGATTGAGACAATCCCTAAACACACTATTAATTAGATTCATGAATGCTATTGATACATTCATTAACCCAAAAGGTAACACTATGAACTCATAATGCCCATAGTGAGTTCTAAAAGCTATTTTTGGAATGTCCTCATATTGATAGTCAATTGATGGTAGCCTAATCAAGGATCAAGTTTTTAAAATAATTTAAACCATACAATTTATTGAAAATATCATCAATGCAAAGTAATGGATACATATTTTTTATCATTGTTTTATAAAGCATGTGGTAGTCAATGCATAGGAGAAGGGTTCCATCCTTCTTCCTGAAGAAAACTAATTATGCGCCCCATGGTGAAATGCTTTGTTAAAAAAAAATATTGGCCAAAATCTCTTGAATTTGTGCCTTTAGCTTAATTATCTCTATTGTTGTAATCATGTAGGGTGCCTTATATTATGGTTCTAACCATGTAATTATATCAATAATGAAATTAAATTCCTCTTTTGGGGTAACCTTGGTAACTCATCTAGAAAAACATCCTAAATTATGGTAGAAAGGGATAATCTTCCAAGGCAAGCTCCTTAGATTTTGTAACTTCATCCATTTTAAAAAGGAATGCTTGACGTCCTTTACATTAAGACTTTTTTTAATTAAATGGCATAAATTTGAATGAGTTTTAACTCCCTTTAACTTTCTTGGATTTGGGTTTAGTTTACCAAATAATCCATAAATTCAAACTTTTAAAGGAAGTAATCCACTTTAGGTTTGCATCCATAAAGATAATTCACTTCTAAGATCACATAATATGACCCTATTGGTGCTACATGAAGATCCACAACTATGGTGAATTATGGAAACCAAATTTTAGCCTCTATGAGACATATCCTAACCTTGACCTTAGACTCATTCCCATATTGTAATCACCATTCATTTGACATATAACCAGCTTCCCTAGATAATTTATTCAACATTCTATAAGAGATAAAGCATTCAATAGACCTAATATCAATCAAAATAGTAATTGGATGATCAAGAATAGTACCTAATACTTTGATGGTAGGGGCCTATAATTCATCCTCTGATTATCCACCACTACATGGATATTTTATTGGTAGGTTCCCTAGTATGAATAAGAGGTTGTGTTCTTTTTCTTGAAATTTATCTTCCACTAATGATAATATTTGGCATAATGATTTCCTCCACAAGCAAATCCTCATCCTCAAGGTTCCTTCCTCTTAGACTAATTTGTACCCTTAAATCCTTATCTAAAATTTCCTCCTAGTTTCCCTTTCCCAAAATTATTACCAAACCTTTTATTTTGGATATTGAAATGGTTATTATAATTTCCATTCTATTTCTATTTCTATTTCTTCTTCTTAAAATGTGCTATGAAGTTTCTATAATTTTTTATTATACTTCTCTCTGACCTGTACTAGAGATTTTAGCTGTTGTTCCTACTTTACAATATTTTCAAACACTTGAACCATTGTTTATTATCCATACACATCCATCTCATAACCAATTTGGGGTTCTAGACCAATAATGAACTTCTTAAAATATAAGCATTCATCCTTATAGTAATGCAGGACATATTTCAAGAGCTTAGTAAATTATTCCCAATACTTGTTCACTAACAAGTATCCTTGCCTCAAATTCTAAAAATATATCAAATTTTAGTCGAATTAAATATGAGGCTACCATCATGCTTGAAAAATAATCATGAATTGATACCATATGGTGTTAGTTGAATCCATATTCATTTCAAGTTTTTTGTTAGCCCACCAAGTTGTTGCTTCACTAGTTAATTGGTAAGCTCCCCACACAACCATAGTTACCTTGGAATAATTTCAAACATAAAAGTATTTTTCCATCTCTTTGAGACAATATTTATCTCCATAACCCAAATCCATGACATCAAATTTGGGTGTGTTAATCTTCTTCATGTCCCATTCTAGTTCTATAACTACTTGAGATCTAGCATCTTGGTGCACTTCCTCATACATTTGTTTCTGAGAAACTTTGTGCTGATCATGTTTATCTTCAAGTAACTCATGTTTATTTTTTTGTTTTAGGTCATGAACATATCATTCAATATTTTTTATATGTTCTCATGTCTCATTCATAATAATGAGAATCTTATCAAACGTAGCTTTCTATGATGATATCTAAATAGGACCATATTAAAGGGTTGCATTAGAAACAACCTCACTAGCTGATCTACCTCCCACCATTATCCTTTATATAAAATTAGGAAAATCAAAATTTATGTTAGTGAACACATTAGGTCTGAGATCTAAATGCTAATCTTTAATACCAAAATGTTATACCCTACTGGTACTAACCCATAATGACACTATTTTGTTAATATTTTAACCTTACTACTAAGATTAATTACAACCATTAGTTTAGTACCTAAAAACTAAATTAACATAAATAAATAGATGTATGAATCACATCATCCCATTACAAAATTAAAACTCATTTATTACTCAAACATTAAATAAATCAATAAGTTAAAGAACTTATAATCTACGTAATAAGGCAAACCAAGTACTACAAATATAGATATAATCCATGAATTAGTTTAAATATATTTACTTCCACTATTGTTTACAATTTCATATTATCAAATAAATACATATCCACTCATGTGTTGAATATATATCCAAAATAAAGTATAATAATATAAGAGGTCCAATACACATAATTATAAGTACAGTAATATAAGAGGTCCATCACATATCCTAAGTATTATTCTATTTGGTATAATAAAATAGTAGAGGGAGAGAATAATTTGAGTGCATTACCTCAAATTATAGACCAATATTATCCTACACATCTACCTTCTAGGAGTGGCCCTTCCCTTCATGGAGGGGCAAATAATAATGGTGTGGATATCGGGAAACAACTGGAACCCATGTGTGTTTTAACCCTATTACATGTAGAAATCAAATATAACATGGAGTAGATTCCTATATATAAATAATATAACAATACATTTAAACTATAATTATAATAAAATTACAATGTCTCAGCTATAACATTACTCTGGCAAAAGTTTTCATTAAAGAATTTAGATTTAATAAGCTAGGTCATTTTCACTCACATAATACTCTTTACTAATGAATTATGCCAATATTGGTATCACTAGATATGTATATAGTTACCCACTAGAATACTCATATATGTACCTCTTATTATTCAAACATAATCTATAATAATGATTCAAAATTAGAGTGTAAAAATACTATGCATAATGAAGTTATTAATAATCACTACCAAGAATCCAATTTAACTACATATAGATATATGTCTTAAGCTAGAACAAGAATCAAGTCATTCTATGATTTTGTCCAAACATAGCCTTCTATTATAATTCCCCAAAATGCACATAATACTAATCAACATACAACACAAAATTCTAATAAATAAACTTATTTCTTGACACAACATAGAATAAGAATCAGTTCATTTATGTTTTTATCTAAACACAACATTCTATTATAATGTCAAAAATTACAAAAAACACAAATATATAGTAAACATGAATGCCACCTCTTTTCAACACCTTTAACATGATTATCATATGAGAAAATTCAATACATAACCAAATATAACCTTACAATATTGATTATACTACAATGTAATACAAAAGAAGATTGTATTCAAACTAACATTTTAAGCTTCTTTTCATACAAGTATATTATATATTTACATCACAAAATGAATATTCATTCCATAGTATATTCTAATAGTAAACACAACTCATAATATTCCATTTAGTATTTACTTATCAACCCACTATGTGGAAACTTATTATTATTCTATTAAACCTATTATCCTCATACAATTTTATATAGACTATCACTAATATGTTCACACATATGCTCAATTAAATTTTTCATTCTTAAAACCTATAGAATGAAAAATTATTAGGAATGAGGTCCTTAATCTACTAATATAGAGGTAGTATTTATTAAATACTTAACCCTATTATATTGAATATTCCTTCTTCTAAAATAGAACTTCCATATACACATATATAATTTTTTTTATCATAACCAAGGTCTATCGGATTTATTCATATAATCTCTTCTTAGCCTATCTTTATTAATCATGAATCCTAAAATAAATATAACCTTCCTATTTAATTCAACTGGTTATAAGTATTATTCTCAAAATTCCACTATCAAAAGACTAGATACTATAAGACAAACTAATGTAATTACATACTAATGTGTATATAAATTTATTTATTATATCACCTTTTACTACTCACTTTTAAAACAAGGTAATATACATTGCAATTAATAAGTTGTTTTTTCTAAGGTTCATTTTCCTTGTCACCATTAATGGCTATACAAATCACTTTTAAAGTATGTTGGCCACTTTATGAAATATTGATTGTAGGTAAGTATAACAGTTCATTATGCATGTATGGTAGTGTAAGTAAAATATCTATAGGCTGCTGGAAAAGGAGAAAATACTATGAACATCCCACATTTATAAATATAAAAAAGATTCTATAACTAATCTCCAAATTTATTTTCATATTTCCAAGAAGTTTGTTAATGGGTAAAATAAGGAGTAAGGAAATATGACTACTAAAGGCATTTTATTAATTTTTAATAAGACATTACAGCTTTAAATGAATATATATATATATATATATATATAGAGAGAGAGAGAGAGAGAGAGAGAAATAAACCTACAAGTACACTCAAACAGAGTTTTATTAAAGGGAAAGCCCTCAATGGTGGACACTACTTTTTTACAAGTCATACACCCTTAAATTCCATTTTAAATGTTGAGAGAGGGGTTTAATATATTGGTTAGAGATCTGGGGATGAAATGAAATTCTATCCCCAAGTTTATGAATGGGATATTCTTGTACATTTTCCTATGAAAATAATAACTACCCAAATTTGAAATTAACCAAGAAGCTAAACTTCTCATCTTGTGCATTTTAAAATCAATCCAAGAATTATAAAAATACTTAAATAATTTATATGCATAAGATAAAATTACTCACCTAGTCAAGATGCTCACAATTGGTTTCAAGAATGGGTAGCCCTCTCTCTTTATTCATACTATATTTTCCCTACTGATTAATGATCATAATATAGATGCCCCTCATCTTTATTATTCTAATATCACCATCATGCATTCTTGTCATGGCCTCCAATAGACACCTATTATCTTTTCCCATAAACACCATACAAATATCTTACATAAATTTATAACTCCACTACATTCAATTCCACTCATAGTTATTTTCCTTTTTTCATGTGATCTTGATATTCGAGCTATCTACAAAGTCAACCCTAACATAATGATTACCCAAAAAACCTAATTTAAAATCCTTTTACATCTTTTTGAAAAAAATCATCCAATGATTAAAATAACCTTAATCTTATAAACAAATTATAATTTTATTCAAACCCTTAGCCCTATACCAAATATAAGGTTTTTGAATTAACAACTAAATAATTACCTTGGGGGTTATTTTCCCCTAGTTCATCTTAATGAATTAACTTCCAACCATGATTCCCTATATTTTTGACTTATAAAAGACATTTTACCTTGAAACTAAATCAGTACATATTTTAAAATCAAAACATAAGATAATTAACCCTTACTATCCTAATTATATCAAAAGTTTATACAAGTGTGAATATGTAAACAATAATATAACCAAATGTCCTAACTTGATGTAGGTTATATAGAATAGACAAATAGATGAAAAAGAATGATATAGTCAACCAAAGGAATAGACAAGTAATAGACCTGATAATACATTCATGTTTATACAAGAATAATGTAATTAAAATCATCCTACATCAAAAGTAAAGTAGCATGCATTTGAAAAAAAAAGTTACCAATGTTTAGATAAATAAATAAAAAGGGTTTATTCCAAGAAAATTTTAGTGGTGTTTGCATGGGTCCATTTCACTCCTCTCTCTCTATCCCTAATAAAGCTATCTAATCTCCCTCTTTGATTATACTCTCCCTCCACACTTTCAATGAGGATAGAAATATCATGCATATAACTCAAACATACTAGTAGTTCATTGATATCATGATAATATTTAGCATATATCCATAATAATTTATGAATGTAACAAGTTTGTAACAGTCATGATCATAATCATAATGTGACAGCTCATCAAAATAAATATATCTATTAGCCAAAAAATATAAACTAATCCAACTCAAAATAAACAATAGATCTAATAATCAAAACATAATCCTCTGATAAATGCTTTAAAAATCCATGGTGAAAAATTGGATTTAACATCCTTGCCCTTAAAAATGGTCATCATATCGTGACACTCATATCAAACAAAAATTTTAAAATATAACAAAGTTCAACATAATAAAATGATGTTTTAGTAGAAAACAAATGATAACCAATAGAAAATATAGTAAATAGATGACAAAATAACTTCAAAAACTCTTCATGGTCTTTCCATATTTCACTATCCTCAATATATTGGTTTATTGGACCTTGTACTATGATACTTCTCTATTACATAAGATAATCTTATAAGTATCAATTATTTTGATTGGTTATACTATGACCACCCCTAGATTCCTAACCTATAATGCATTCCAATCCAAAACATGTGTAAGATCAACAATATACTTTTTAAGATATGAATCAGGAAAACATTATGAATTTTAGCTAGATTTGGTGGCAATGTAAGCCTATAAACTATAATATTGATTACTTTTAGGACCTAAAAAACCCCCACATATCTTTGTGATAGCTTTGCTAATTTATAAAAATTTATTTCACTCTTTTAGGGTTTAACCCATAGAAAAACTTTGTCCCCAATTGAAAAATACCTTTCTATTCCTTTTAAATCAACATAGCTTTTTTAGCTATCATTGGCCTTAACCAATACATGCCTTCTTAATTTTGCTTCCTCTTCTATTTCATCATGCATGTCTATTCCAAAAACCACTCTATCTTCTAGCTTCTCCCAACTAATTGGTGTTCTACATCTCCTACCATATAATGCCTCTAAAGGAGCCACTTTAATAGCTAATTAGTATGAGTTTTGATAAGCAAACTCAACCAAAGGTAGGTATTTTTTACACTTGTATCACCAGTCCATGCTATACATTCTCAAAAAAAACTCTAAGATATGATTTATCCTTTCTATTTTCCCATCCATTTATGGATGGTAAGCTATAATAAAATTCTTTTAAGTTCCCAATGTTGAATTTAAAGTCTACCAAAATCTATAAGTCATCTTAGGGTCCCTATCTAAAACCTTATTTTCAATAAACCCATGAAATATATAAATTTATTTCACAAACCTCTTAGAAATCATAGGAGATTCATCAATTATATTACTAGGAATAAAATGAGATACATTGGTTAGGTTATCCATAACTACCAAGATCATATCATGAAGATTCCTATACATAGGCAAACCTTGGATAAATCCCATGCTAATCACTTACCATTTCCATTCAGGTATAGAATGTGGGTATGATAACCTAAATGGATTCACATGTTTATCCTTGACTTGATGACACTTTAATCATCTTTAGATGAAATCAATTGCATCTTTCTTAATTCCCTTCAATAAATACAAGGTTTTAATTTTACTACCATCTTATTCACCCCAACATGCCCTAAATATGGAACACTGTACATTCCATTTAGAAAACTATTCATCAAATTATCCTTATTAGGCACATAAATCTTATCATTAAAACTTTAAATCCCATCATTATCCAACTTAAAATGTTAATTTTTATGATCTTATGATTTTTCAACTAAATCTTTCTTAACTTGTTCTTAGAATTCATCACTATGTGAGAAGTTTACTACCTAATCTCAGAATGTGCTTCAAATTGTATCCAAAGTTTAAATGTATTTCTATGGATAAGGACATATGCTACCCTATTTTCCTTAACCTTAATGTAGTCGATATTAAAATCATAATTTGATAACAATTGTAACCACCACCTTTGGAGAGCATTGAGGTTATGTTGGGTGAAAATTTATTGAATACCTAAATTATCGGTTTTAATTTCAAAGGGTTTATCCAACAAGTAATGCCTCCAAAACTATAAGTTATGAACTATAACAACTAGTTACAGATCAAGAGGAGCATAATTTCCCTCATAAGGTTTTAATTTTTTGTTTTGATAGGTCATAATTTCATCATATTGCATGAGCACACCTCCAAAACCATCACCTCATTCATCAATTATCATTGATAACTATCTATTTAGATCTATAAACTATAAAATTAGTGTATAAGTAAGCATTTATTTCAAAACTTGAAAGGATTATTCACACTTATCTAACAAAAAAGTTATTGTTCCTTCCACCGAAGAGAGGTGATTGGGTTAGCTATCTTTGAAAATTTTGGCATAAAATTCATGTAGTACCTTATTAATCCCATGAAATTATGTACCTCATGCATATTTTTAGCCTCCATCCAATTCATGATGGTACTAATCTTAGATAGATCTAATGAAATTCCCTCTACAGAGATGATGATTCCCAAATAGTGTACTCTCTTCTAAAATAAATCACACTTGGACAACTTACCATAAATCTTATGTTTCTATAACCATTTCAAAACTAACTGCAAGTGTTCAACATGATCTTCCTCATTCTTAGAATAGATGAGGATTTCATCCAAACAGACAAAAACGTTGATCAAGATAATCCTGAACACACTTTTCATTAGATTCATAGATGTTGTTGGTGCATTCATTAACCTAAAAGGTAATACTATGATATCACAATGCCAATAATGAGTTATGAAATATATTTTTTAGAATGTACTCATCTTGAATCCTAAAATGATGGTATCCTACTCGAATATTATTTTTCAAAAAGACTGTAGCACCATGCATTTGATCAAAAATATCATCAATGTGAGGAAATGGTTACATGTTTTTTATCATTGGTTTATCAAGCATGCAATAGTCAATGCACAAGTGAAGTGTTCTATCCTTATTCTCAAAGAAAACTAAAGGTGCACCCCATGGTCAAACATTTATCCAAATCAAACCCTTGGCCAATATCCCATGAAGTTTTGAATTCATCTCAATAGTTCCATTATTATCATCCTATAAGGTGCCTTAGATTATGGTTCTAACCCTGGGAAGATATCAATAGTGAAATCAAATTCACTTTTTGGAGGCAACCTTAGTAACTCATCTAGGAAAACATCCTAAAATTATTATAAAAAGGAATAATATTCCATGGTTAGTTCATTGGATTTTACAACTTCATCCAATTTGACAAAGAATGCTTGACATACCTTCTGTTGAGCCCTTTTAAACTAAATGGCATAAATTTGACTGAGCTCTTACTCCCTATGAATTCATTGGATTTGGGTTTGGTTTCCTAAATTGTCTAGACATTTAACCTTTTTAAGGAATCAATCCACTTTGGATTTTTTCCCAAAAATATAATTCAATCCTAATATCACATCATATGACCCTAGTGGTGTTTCATAAATATCCGTAACTATGGTGAATTATGGTAACTAGATTTCAGCCTTTGCAAGACATTTATCAACCTTGACCTTAGACTCATTCCCATACTATATTGACTATGCATTTAACATATAACAAGCTTCCCTAGATATTTTAATCAACATTAGAAGAGAGATAAATCATTCAATAGTTCTAATATCAGTAGAAATAGTAACTGGATGACCAAAATTAGTACCTGATACTTTGATGGGAGAGGCTTGGAATTCATCTTACTGATTATCCACTAATGTATGGATATGTTGTTAGAAGGTTCTCTGCTATGAAGAATAGTTTTTATTCTTATTATTTCCATCTATCTTCCACCAAAGACAATATTTGGAATAATTATATCCTTCAAAAGTAAATCATCCTCCTCAATGTTCCTTCCTCTTAGACTAATTTGTACCCTTAAATCCTTCTATAAAATTTCTTCCTAGTTTCCTATTCCTATAACTATTACCAAATCTTATATTATAAGTGTTAAATTGGTTCTTAGAATTTCCATTCCATATCTAGTTCTTATTCTTAAAAGGTGTATTGAAACTACCAAACTTTACGTGATCCATAGTGGATGATTTATGTACATCTACCTCACAACCAATTTGGGGTTTTAAGCCCATAGTGTACTTCTTGATATAGAAATGTCCATTTTTCTAGTACTATGAAACATACCTCAATATCTTATTAAATTTATCCAAATAATCATTCACTAATAGGTCTCTTTACCTTAAATTTTGAAAAATTATCAACTTCTAGTCAAACTAAAGTTGAGGTAACCATTGTGATTTAAAAAGAGTCACAGATTGATCCCATGTGGTTTAATTTGAATCCAAATTCATTTTAGGATTTGTGTTATCCCACCTAGTTATTGCTTCACCAACTAACTGGTAACCTCTCCACATATCCTAATTTAGAATAATTTAAAATCTTGAATTACTTGTCTATACCTTTGAGCCAAGCTTTAGCTCCATCACCAAAAATTGTTCCATCAAATTGTGGTGGGTTTAATTTCTTCATGTCCCATGCTAGTTTTATAACTACTTGAGATCAAACATCTTGGTGTATTTTCTCATGATTTTTCTCTTGAATAAGTTCATGTCTACTAGGGTGTTATTTAGGTACCTCCTATTCATTTTTATCTTCGTATCCATGAACCTCTCTTTCAATATTTGCTATATTGTCTCATGTCTCATTCTTAACAATGAGATTCTAATAAATTTTTGTAGCTTGTTACGCTACTATATAAATAGGATCAGCTTGAGGGTTCACATTAGAATTACCCTCACTAGTTGATCTACCTCACATCATTATGCTTTCTAGAAAATTAGGAGAATAAAAATTTGTGTTAGTTGATTCATTAGGTCTGAGAGCTAAACCTTAACCTTTGATATCACAATGTTAGATACTACTAGTACTAACCCATAATGACACTATTTATTTTTATATTTTAACCTCACTTCTAAGATTAATTAGAGATATTAGTTTAATACTTAAAAACTAAATGAACCTTAAGAAATAGATGCATGATCACAACATCCAATTAGAAAATTTAAACTCATTTAATACTCAATCATTAAATAAATCAATAAGCTAAATAATTGATATTCTATACAATTAGGTAAACAAAGCATTACAAATACATATATAATCCATTAATTTATAGCCACTTCTACTTATAATTTTAGAATATTATAAAAAAACATAGTCAATGCTCTATTGACAATACATCCAAAATAAATTATAATAATGTATGAGGTCCAATATACATATAAATAAGTACCAAAATACATAATGATCTATACAAAATATCTCCATGATCCATCACATCGCTTGAGTGTTATTCCATTTGACTAAATCAGTTTATGGAGGGAGAGCATCATTTGAGTGCTTTACCTTTATTCATATACCAATGGTCTCTTGTACACCTCCCTTATATAAGTTTCCCTTCCATTCATGGAGGGGAAAATAAGAACAATGTGGATATCAATAAATAACCAAAAACCCATATGTATACTAAAACTATTACATACAACAATCAAATTGAACATGGAATCCATTCTTTTATCTAAATGATATCAAAAATACATGTAAACTATAAGTACATTAAAATGACAATGTCTCAGCTATAACATTACTTTGGCCAAAGTTTTCATTAAACAATTAAGATTTAATAATCTAAGTCATTTTCACTCACATAATACTATCTACTATAAAATCATTCAAATACTGATATTAGGAGGTATGTATATGATTTACCTACTAGAATAATCATATATTTACCTCATATTATCCAAACATAACTTGTATTAAGGATTCAAATGCAGAGTCATGAAATACTATGCATAGTGAAGTTATAAACAATCTTATCTAGGAATCCAATTTAACATCATATAGATGTGTTTATTAAGATAGAAAAGGAATCAAGTCATTTTATTATTTTTTTAAAGCATATCCTCCTATTATAATGCCAAAAATTACACATAATACTAATGAAAATCCAACATGAAATTCCCATAAAACAACTTATTTCATGATAAATAGAATAAGAATTGATTCATTTATGCTTTCATGTCAACATAACATTTTGTTATAATGCCAAAAAGTAAACAAACACAAATATATAGTCAAAATGAATTTCACCTCTTGTCAACACCTTTTACATAACTATCATATGAACAAATTCAATACATAGCCAAATATAATCTTATAATCTTGATTATACTGCAATGTACTACAGAAGAAGACTATATTTAAACTAACACTTTAAACCTTTTTCCATACATGTATATTTTATATTTACATCATAAAATGAATATTCATTCCATAATATATTCTAATATGAAATATAACTCATATTATTTTATTTTTTATGTACTTATCAACCCAATACATTTAAACTTAATCTTATTCTACTATACCTGATATCTTCATATAATTCTATATAGACTATCAGTAATAAGTTAATATATATGCTCAATTAAGTTTTCTATTCTTTAAAACTATAGAATGGTGAATTCTTAGGAATGGGATCCTTAATATAATAATATAAAGGTAGTATTTATTAATTAATTAACCCTAGGATATTGAATATTCCTTCTTCCAAAATAGTTCTTACATATACACATATAATTTTTTTCATAACTAATATTTATTAGATTTTTTCATATAATCTCTTCTTAGCCTATATTTATTAGCCATGAATCCTCTAAGAAATATAACCTTCCTATTTATACTTTAACATTTTATAATTACTATTGTATTCAACACACCCCACCCTGTAATTTTCTTTGAAATGTGGGGACCCCCTTTATTTTTAGAGAATATGAACATTTTATTTGGGTATCTATGTGTTTCTGATGGTTATGATGGTTATTATTACCTATATAAACTCAATTTTTTTGAATTTTGAATCACATTAGGATATATTTTTTTCCATTTTAAAGGACTTGTTCAAAAACTAATATATTAATGGAAAGTTGAGAAGAATTTTTTTGCGTAATAGCTATTCAAGTTAGCTTATTTTGAAAGGTTTATTTTTAATAATATTCAATCTTTGATAAATTTAATTAAAAAAAATATAGTTTAAGGCTTCTCTTAGGAAGCTTTTAATTCATCTACCTTTGTCTTTGGAAGCTTTCACTTCAAAATCTTTCTCTTCAAAAACTTTCTCTTAGGGAATTTTCTCTTCAAGATCTTTGTTCTAGTCGGTAACTTTCTCTTTATAACCTTTGCTTTAGAAGGGTTTTATTCAATTAATTTCTCTTTGGAAGCTTTGTTTCAAGAACTTTCATTCGAAAGATTCACTTTTATAACTTTCTATGTGACTACTTATACCCGAACCACAATCCTTTTGAAGAGTATTAAGTCTTTGGTAACTATTATTTCAGATACTTTGGGATAAAATCTTTTAGAACCAATTTATTTGAATAAAATTATATGTTTTGAGTTATTTTGGGATTGAAGTAAAAAATTGACTTCCCTTGACTAGACCACATAATTATAAATGGAAAAATGGGAAAGGCAACATCGTGTCACCTTCAATGAGTAGGCATTTTATGTGGAATGTACACTAGGACTAGGTGGTTAAGTTTTAATTGAATGAAGGTGATAAGCTCATATAAGTTGGATATTAATGGTTCATGAACTATAAATTAATGCATAAATATATAACATTGATCTCCCAACTAGGTTTATCTCATTAAATTTTCAAGATCTTGAGTAAATCTAAGCCTTTTGCATTCTTAAAAGCCCTATCTATGACTATGATGATTTATAATTCAATTTATTTAGTCTACTACATGTTATTTTATAAATATTAAAACATACCAACATCCATAAAAAAACCATGGCATCATCATATATATCACACAAATTACACTCAACACCCTCTAGGTTCTCCAATAAGGATTCTACTGAGTATTTAGACATAATTTTTGACACAACTATATTGGATGGATGTTATCCCAATTACTTAGACTTATGGGAAGTTGTAGAGAATGTGGATGCATTTTCATTGGAATAAGACATCAATATTGAATACAAGTATCTAGTAAATGACTTTCTCCAATTTAAATGATAGGCCTTCACTATGTAGCTGCTAAGTCAGTGGTTATGCCATGTATAGACTTGCTATGAGGACTCTTATTTGAGGGTTGAATAGTATATGGTGGTTACCTCCACTACATTAACAATAACACAATCATCATATACATATCTAGGGAAGTAATCAACAAGTATTTAAGTCTCCCTATCCTAGATGTTACATTTGATTTGCATATAATAATGACCTATAACAAGGCCACTAATATGGAGCAAGCACTAGCAAGGTGGTTTCTCCTAGGGGAATTAGTAACTAAAAAGAAACATGTGAAGAACCATGTTCTCATCACCCAATTTTTAATTGGTATTTGTAAAGGTATGGCATTGTTGAATCAACTCTTTGGGCATATAAACATCCACTTCCTAAATCAAGAATGGGTTACCCTACTGAACCTATTCAATATTTTTGAGTGCACCTATGCATTGAGGGAAGTAATTAGCACCCACTTATATTATCAAATTATACATAACGATATGAGGCCACATGTGGGGAACTTATATATAATGTCTTATCTATTATATGTAATCATGGGGATGGTATATAGGTACAATGAAGTCATATGGGATCCCAACCTAGATGTTATTAAGAACTAAATTTGTGATTATTACTCTTTTGTTCAAATATACTCATATGTTGAGAACATGATTAATATAATTGAAGATATCTACCCTCATTTTTTTATGGCCATTCATTGTGAGCCTTTGTCTAGGACTTCACCTAGCATCACCATAACCCTTGCCAATATGGGAGACTACTAGCTCTACCCTAACTACACTATCAACATGGTTATTAGCCAAAAGGTGGATCTTATTCATATTCCTAACTTTTTTCTAGATAAGCTATATGAATAGGATATTTCCTTCTAGATATGGAATGGTATCAATGAGGAGATAATAAAGAGTAATAAAGCTACCTTCTATGCCTCCCACATCACTATTGGGATGATACAATACACTATAAAGAGGCAATTCAAGTACTATGGTAATGTAAGGATATCATATTCATTTCCCACTCTCCCCCAAAGGGATTGAAACCCCAATGGGAAAGTCTAGTAGAAGATCCACACACTTAGATTTGCATATAAAAATGAGCCATTTGATCATGAATTCCTTTTTTTGAATGCCAAATATGATGAAAAAATGAAAGAAAGAGTAGTAAAAACATGATTTAATGATAAATTATTAAGGGTAATATAAATTGAACCCTCTCTCACACTCAACCAAGAAATATTTAGGATCCCATCTCCTATAAGATGGAGATCTTCTAACTCTTAGAGTGGTATGCCGTATCAACAACCAATAAAAGGACAAGATCCCCAAGGTCTAATTGTGTCTCAAGACCAACCATAGGGTCAAAAAAAATTGGTAGGTGAGGAATAAATTACTAGAGGACATGAAGAACAAAAAGAAGAAGAAATTTGTACCCTTAGATAAGAAGAAGAGGAACATACTCATATATTTCAAGCATCAATTATTGAAATAAGGAAGGTTAAGTAGGAACTAGTAGAGGAGTTGACTCAAGTCAAGGATAACATGAAAGGGAAAGATAACAAGATCATTTTCTTGGATTATTCTGATGAAGACTAAATAATGGCTTCAATATCCCTACCATCTAGTATTATTACCCATCCTCTTCCCTAATAGGTGACTGCTCCATAAATTAGGAGAGAAACATGATGCTATTAGAGGAAACTAAAGGGGGATAGACCTCAGACTCCACCCATGTAAGCACTCAATAAAGCAAAACCTTCAATAAAAGGAAAACCAACCCTTAAGGTTGAAGAGGAGAAATTAAAACAAGATTTAAAGCACTAAAGGAAAAGGCACCTCTCACAAGTGAGTCATTTGGTAAGGGTCTTCTTTTCACATCCCCCTTAGGAATTTTTCCTTTGATGTCATTAATAGTTGTTTCTACCATCCCTACTCTAATTGTTTTAACTTCATTCCTATTTAATCACTTTCTATTAGTATCCTTTTCATGCACCCATCTACTACTCTGCCTAGTTCTAATTCACCTTCTTTAGCCTCCACTACTACAATTTCTATTCCTTCAATGTCCTTCCCCTCAACCATATATTTTTCCATCCTAGCCATCATCCAACCCATCACCTAAATTATTTCTTCCTATACCCAATTGGGTTCACCTATGTCTTCTTCAAAACTAGTTTCAATAACAATCGTAGTGAAAACCAAGAGGGCTCTAAGAAATTAACCAATCTATGTTATGCACCTAATGCCACAATTCAGAAACTTAGACCTATCTAATATAATTTGGTCCTTAATGACCAAGGCTTCCTTTAAAACTAAGCCTAAGATTGAAGAGAAAGTATAAATATAATCTTAAACATCAGATCTTTTGAATCTCACTCTTATAGATTAGGCCAAGTTGTTAGGATATTCAGCCTCTAAGAAGTCAAATTTGAAGATCACTAAACTTACAATGGTGATATCATTATTTGATAAGGTTACAACATCAGTCTAGTAGGTTAAAAAGAGGAATATTGAGGATATTTATGAGAAGAATTTGATTTTGAAAGAAAGGGAAGAGGTTTATTCAATTTCAAATAGACATAATAAGTAGAAGGGTTATTCCTCATATGTTGAGGACCTCAAGTCCTATATGGAGACCCATATTGAGGGAATCATGGTTATACATGGGGGAATGGAGCTAGATAGACAAGAGATAGAATAAGGTTTAAAAAATCCTAGAGAGTAGAAATAAGTGTTATGAATCCCCAATGGTATAGAAAAAGATGTGAAAAATCACTCAAGTTGTATGATATTTTGGATTCAATTCATTCTTTGAGATTCAATTTTTTCCCACATGTAAATTCAATAACTAGATTATTTAAGCTTCACAAAGAAGATGAGAATAATCTAAATTTCTTAGTATTGTACACCCCTAATAAGACATTCAACCACCTAAACCTGATGACCCCTATAGAGGCATCAATTGTATTGAATCTATCTATAATAAGAACATATGAGGCTTGGCATTGGGTGTCATCTTTTAAAGCTCTAGTAAACAAGTTGGCTAAATAAGAAAAGCAAGTAGAGAAAATTTTGATTGAGCTTAAATTGACAATAATCTAGGATAATAGAGTGAAACTAGTAGCTTGAGCTACTTTTGATCAGATGATTTAGAAAGTCTCAAATAGCTTCAAATAGAGTCAAGACTAATTTTTGAGGAAAGTGAAGCCAAGTTGAGTGTAGTAAGGAAAAAGGCAATAGAGGTAGAATTCTTCCAAGTTGGATTTTGACCCACCAAGATGAAACATACAAGATTGATGAAATAAAATAGAAAGGTGATTGGGCCTTATCTTTTAGACACGAACTAAATTTTTGCACAACATGCTAAGGCATACAAGTATTACCAAGATTTGGATGCCAAGAATAAACTAGTGTCATCACCACCTACCAGTTCTACTCTTCATACCCCACCTATAGTGCTAGTAACAACAAATACATCAATGTCACCATAGATCTCAACTCTAATTTTAACTCCTATTTAATCAATGAGTACATCACCAAGTATAAATCTAGTCACCACATCATCAAGAATATGTACAATTATAGTTCTAAGGATAGTTTTGAGGAACATCAAGCAAGAGCTGATTTAGCCCAAAGATAAAAGGTTATTTTTGTATAATGTTTCATGTAACAATTATAAAAAAATAGTTAAGTCCTAGTTGTATCCATATTTTAATTAACCAAATCATTTTTATCATCATGCACACATTGCATGTCTAAAGTATCTATAAGCTATGACATGTAACTCAGACTTATCATATAGCCTTTTTATAGTGTAATCAAAGTTTTCCAAATTTGGAGGATGAGGCGACCACTTACCCAAGTTATTTATATACACATAGAACCCTCTTTTTAAGGGATAGAAGTTTTGTATGAATATACATGAAGAGATCAATAAATTTATTGTCATTCAACTATGTTTGTTATTTCTTCTTTACTCTCTATGTTAATGAATTTAAAGTTATTTATTTGTATTAGTTCAATAATTCTAAAGTGTGATAATGCTACAAATTACTCTGATTATTTTATTAATGAATATTAGTCTTAGATGTACAATAAAAATTTAGGATTGATAGGTTTCATTGATTTAATTATTTAGTAAAAGTTGAATTGATAATGCAAGGTGTGTATAAGTGTCTCTTTTGATATAGTTTTCTAGGTGTGAGCCGTAGTTACCCTATATAACTTATTGGTCTGAACTATAATCCCATATGTAATGGTGTACAATAGCAGCCCTAAGAAGAGAAACCTTCAATTGAGATAATTAAGTATCTTATATTTGTTATCATAGAGTACTAACCATGTTTTTTCATGAGTGTGAAAAAGCTGCAAATAACAAATACTAGTTTTTGAGATACTTGTCGACCAAGTGAAATAACCTTAGAAGTTATCTTTCAAAAACACATAGTTGTATTTTATACCTTACCCTTCCATCCTTTTTGAGTTTATTTGAGAAATACCCACCGTATAATAATTCTCCACCCATCAAAATTACCTAGTGATTACCTTTTTATTAGATTCCACACAACCATCCACAAAACCTAGTTAAACAATCCACATGCTCAACCTAATATTCCACCAGTTAGTTTTTTGAACTATAGACCTATAACTCATGCCTAAAATTGGAACCATGTTCCATAGAGATCTTACAAAATTATAGGATACCTCATTAAAACTTTCTAAGGTGTGAATAAAACCCATATCAATAGAAAAGGAAGTTGATGCTAAAAAAATGGCCCACTTGTGTATTTTCTAGTAAATAGGGGCTAGTCATTATGGAGACAACTAGGAGACTAGCAAGGTCTAAATCCTAATTTAGAATTTTTGTTTTACCATTATCAAATTTTAGGAGGCCTAGACCTAAACTTGTCATCCCTTAGATATGCTAACCCTGAACACCCTCCCTATAAGAAATGTATTTCTTATCGATCTTCCTATGGCTCAACCTTGGTTAACTAGATATGATATTACCATCCCTAGGGACTCACATGATCTGACAAGGAATACAAAAAAAGTGTTTTCCTATCTTCTCCCCCTCAAGTGGGATGAAGGTATAAGAACATATATTATCTTTCAAGGCTGCCCTAAGGTTAATAAATGTCATCCATGAGGATGTTGCATGTGGTATTTTTACATTTACTCTTCAAGATTCTTCTTATGATTGGTATATTAATTTTCAAGAAAATTACATCACCTCATGGAATGAGTGTAGAAATATGTTTCACAATTTAGACAAGTAACAAACCCAAGTTTAGTATATCATCTCTCTACTAGTATGAAGAGGGAACCTAGTGAGTCAATCTAGGATTTTAATTCTAAAATTCTAGAAGATGTACACTTGATTAAAAATTATGTATAAGCTAGATGAGAATCTAATGCTCATGATATATGAGAATCCCCTAGATCCTATTATTGTAGTTTTCTTGTAAAGAGATTACACTACCAATACTCTAGATTTGGCATTCCAAGAAGATATTAACACCAACAAATAGCTCAATTCACAACTTAGCCTTCATAATCAAAGAGGCCAAACATTCAACAATGGACTCCCACCATTGAATACAATTCCATGCACAAATTAAAATTCCCTTTCATTCTATTAGAATCAATTATACATTATGCATCTTATGATGTATTAGACACTAAACTAGAATTATAATTTATTGAATAATTAGATGTAAAGGATTGGCCACCAGAAAAATCAAAATGATGTTCAAACCAATGCAACATTTATTTAGGGTTATGACTCTTACATAGTTGAATTGGCTTTTATATAAAGAATGGTCTAAAAGATGAGCATCAATTTCTTGAATATACTAAAGAGGATGGGTAATAGAAATAATCATAATTACAACTAGAATTATGGCTTTCTAAGATATGACAAGCCTTTCAATAGGCCCACTAACAATGTATAATAATACCAATCTAATAATCTACTAAAAATCAATATCATGGAAACAACTTAGCCTAATTAGTGTAAGGTTCATAACGCATCACAACATGGAGAGTTAGAATGTATAGAGTTATGTGTAGCTTTTGAAATCTTCCAGAGAGAAATGATAATACAAGACCAAATGATGAATCATCCAGATCTCCCTCATGAATATATCCCTTTAAGTTTTTCAATTGTATTTGAGATCTATTAGTCTTCCTTCCCTAATGAATATGATAATATTTTGGAGGATAATTATGATGAATTACAAGTATTCTATCAGTTCAATAAGAAAAATTATAACCTAAGGAACATGTAGCCTCTTACTAATTCTACTCTTTCTAAAAATACAATTATCCCTCTAAATCCAAAATATGATAATAATAATACTCCTCCTTCTAAAGGGAATGACTAGCTTCAACATAGATAGGAACAAAATAAAGGAAGATACAATATTAGTGAGGATATGAAGAAAATTAAGTCCAGCATCACTCTTCATGAACTAAAACAAATCACATAGTCAAAGGAGATCCTATGGAAGTCCATTATAGGTCTCTTGTAGAAAAATCCAAGACAACCAACATGAAATCATATACAAAAGTAAATTGGAGGTTCCCCCTTTCTTGCTAATCATATAAGTGTTTAGAAAGAATATACACAATTGATTGGTGGATTCTAGATCTTCAACAATAGTAATTTTGAATTACATATATCATAAGTTTGATTTAACACCAAATCCATCCAAGAAGACTGTGTCACGACTAGATAAAATAGTAATTCATGTATTGGGAGAACTTAATGATGTGATAATTTAGGTTACCTCAAAACTTAGAGTATAGATGACTATCAACATCTTGGTAGTGGATATTCCTAAAGGATTAGGGTTATTATTAAGTAGAGATTGGTCAAAAATGTTAAATAGATATCTTTCCATAGACTTTTTACATATTTGGCTACCTTGGAGAGGCATTTCTAGCCAAATCAAGATCTACAAAGAGACAAGGATGAAGCATACTATTACATAGTGTAATAACACCAATAAAGAGGTAAGTTATAAATCTCTTGGAATTTATACATTTACCATAAAACATGAAGCACTAAAATAAATTCAAGGTCCTTCTCAACTATGGACCCTTCATTTCAATAGAACAAGATCCAAGCAAGGATGAGGCATTAGTATCAATCTGGTCAATCCATAAGGGAAGAAATTATTAGCAGTATATAGGCTCTAATTTCCATACACCAATAATAGAGTGGAATATGAGGCCTTAGTTCTAGGATTGTAGTTTACCCTCAAGAACAATGTCAAATAACTACTAGTATATAAAGATTCTAAACTTGTTATTAACTAGGTTAAAAATAAATATCAATCAAAATTTTCATGTTTAAATAAATAAAAGCATACATATTATTATTTAATTGAATCATTTAAATATTTTAACATAGTATCTATCCTAAGAGAACAAAATGAATTCACCAATTCACTGGCCACTTCAATAGTGAATTTGGCACCCTTACAGGAGTCAAAGTCTAGAAATTCTCCATTGAATTGGTACCTTGTCCTTTAGTACTAGACAATGTTGACAATTTTCAAGTGTTTGATGATGACCAACAAATTATCTAATTTTTTATAAATTTAGGACAATTGAAATCTTAAATAATTGATGATGAGGAAATAAACCATAGGTGCCATGAATAATTGAAAGAAGGTGATATCAAACTAAAAGAGAATCATCTCCCATTGGGAATGGTCACCTTGGAAATGACCTTTGATATAGATCCTTAAGCATAATAACAAAGCCATTTCAAGGTTGATGAATCTAAATTCAACTTGTAAAATGTAAGTGATGAAAGGGATACACACTTCCTTAATATTGGCTTATGTTGTATACCAAAAAAAGGCATAAGGTTAAGAACTAATTATCATGTATAAATATGTATTTGAATGGACCTATGATGAATTAAATATATTAAATCATAGAGTCATCACCCATATAATTACTCTCAAGACTGATTGTGAACCATTTAGGCAAAGTTAAAGTCTAGTTAATCCTATCTTAGAACCGTTGATCTATAAAGAAGAAGAGAATCTACTTAATGATAGGATAATTTATCCTATTAGGCATTCAAATTGGGTGTCCAATGTAGTTGTAGTCAAGAAACTGATTGGCTAGATCAGACTATGAATTGACTTTAAGAATTTGAATAAAGCTTCAAAGAAGGACAACTATCATTTACCCTCCTTAGATGAAGTAATCAAAACTGTGAGTGGGTTTGAAATGATGTCTTTCTTAGATAGATTCTTAGAATATAATCAAGTACTAGTCAAATCAGAGGATAGGATGAAAACATCATTTACTATGAAATGGGTAATACATGCATATGAATGAATGCCATTTGGGTTGATCAATGCTAGAGATACTTTTCAAAGAGTAATGGATCATGTATTATAAGGACTAATAGGTAAGTGCATAATAATATATATGGATGATCTCACTATTTTCTCTAAAAATAGAGCTGATCACATCAACCACCTTCAGTTAATTTTTAAAACGTGTAAAAAAATTTGGGGTATCACTCAACCCCAAGAAGAGTATATTTGGTGTTACCAAAGGAAAGTTATTAAGTCATATTATCACTAAATATGGGATCACCATTGACCTAAATAAGATCCATGGGATTTAAAAAATAATGTTTATAAATAACAAAAAGTAGCTCAAATACTTCTTTGGGAAGATAAATTTTGTGAGAAAATTTATATCAAGATTTGTAGAGATTGTTAGGCCCCTAAATGCAATGCTCAAGTAAAATGCCAAAGTAGAGTGGACACTTAAAGCCAAGAAGTACTTCAAAGACATAAAGAAATATATTTCTCAAGCCCCAGTGATGGTAAGCCCACATTTCACTAAAGATTTTTTCTTGTATTCATTCACATTAGAACATATTATTACAATTGTATTTACATAAAAGGGAAGAAAGAGAGCATCTAATCATGTTCATGATTACTAACTTTAAATATGTAGATATCAAATATTTATAGATTGACAAGAAAATATTCACCCTTGTCAAGGTAGTTAAGAAGTTTAGACACTACATACTCTGGAATAAGACCATTTCCATAGTAGTAGATCCTATTTTCAGTATTATGATAGGATAGAATGAATTGGGGGACTATAGAGGTAAATATATGGTGAAATTATAGGAATTTGATATTTAAATTAAACCTACCATGATCATCAGAGGACAAGACATTGTTTAATTTATGGTTGAACCAGACCCACACATCACCATCAAAGAGGTATATCAAACATAGGTTTCCCAACAAGCTTAGTATTCAGGTATTATTTAGTTCTTACTCACTAGAACATGCCCCCAAGAACTCAAGAGAGAGAAAAATAGAGTTTCATGTCTAGATGATCATTATATGATGAAGAAAGGATTACTCTATATAAATAATTATGAAGGCATCTATTTAAGATGTGTGTCACATGGAGAAGCTTAGGAAATATTATAAAATATGCATCAAAATATCGGAAGTGGCCATTCATTTGGCAATACTAAAACCCATAAAATAATCAAAATGGGTTATTACTTGTCGACAATAGTTAAGGATGATCACTTCCATGGGAGTACATGCCATGAATTCTAGGTTTTATAAAAGAGAGAGGTACATATAACAATGTCTGTCTAGCTTGTGATTGAAGGTAGGTCATTCACCCAATGGGGCATAGATTTCATTGGTGTCATAAACCTAAATTCGTTAGTTGGACACTATGAGAATAGAAGTATATATTAATAGAGGGTTAAATTAGTAGATTGACTAATTTAGTCCCTTTTAAAACTTTTAATGCAGACTAAAAATATAAGTAGTTATCACATACACACAAATATGCATAATAATAGATATACCATGGAAAACACAATATGGGAAAACCCATCATGAGAATAACTACTAGAATTACTATTCTAATCCAACCTCATAATCAAGAGCCCAATTAATTATAATGTTTAAGGGGACCAACCCTAAGGAGACACCAATCCCTTGATTTAAGAGCACCTACTTTAAAGAATCCCCAACTCCCTAACTAAGCACTAACTCATCTTATATGATGGCATCTGCCAATCAAATCTATGTTATGGACCTACAACTCTAGATTATAATGTTTATTAATAAATGAATCCAATTTTAATTTGCTGTTATAGGTCTAATCTGTAACTACTCATAATATACTCATCTCTCTCTTCTCTTCTCTTCTCTGCCCCTCTGACTTTGTGTCTCTATATTTCTCTATTCGACACCATTCAATAAAAATATTAGTATATAATTTATCCTAGATGAAATATATATAAGATTTTGATCTAAGCTTTGCTTCTTCTCTTTGTTTATACTTGGTCTATAACACATCATGCTATATTCTGTTGAAATTTAGTTCCTATCTTTAACAAGTTTATCTCTTATTAAACTCATGTTCCACTAGCATGATTCTTGGCCTCATTACTATTTTTATCATATATTGGGATCTAATTTTTATGCACATTCCATATTTCATAAATTTGATCAATCACTATAATCATTTTTTTTATTTGTGCCATAATTTATGGTTTATCTATATGTTTCATCACTTGAACATTAGGATGAACATATATTTAAACACTGACCATTGATCTTAAGTTTTTCACCATGATATAATGACCCTCATTCAATTTTCTCAACTTTAAAATGCATCCATTGGATTAATTTCTGATAGGATCACACTCTCCATTAGATCTTTGTACGCTTTCAGGCTTTAATGTTCAAAATTTAAAATGCATATGTTGGATCTTTTAATCCAATCTCTCATGTGACATTACATCTTCATAGTTGCATGAAATTTACCTCTATATCAATGTTAAACCTTGAGCACTTGGTTTATTCTCATTACTTCCTGAGTCATTGGAATGAATACATTGATTTGATCTCATCAAACTACCTTAGTCTTTAACTCACCTCTATGTTGATAAACATCAAGCATCTTATCATTGATTTCACTCAGTTTATTAGATCTTCATTACATGATAAATTTATCACTATTAAATCTTATGAAAATCTCAAACTTTATCTCTAATGAGTTCCCATGAATATTACACTTGGCATCCTCATGTGTCTTTTGCACCTTTGCTATCATTTTTTACATTGATACACTTGGCGTCCTCACATTAATCCTTGACTATTTGACTTTAAACTACTCCATAGATTTATTGTGAAAGATCCATGATTATGACACTTGTCACTAGTGCATTTAATCAGAGATGCCTTTGACAAATTGAATTTTATACACTTCATTGTATCTTCAACATATGATTAAGCACTAACCATTGATCAAGTTGGGACAAATATGAAGTCAATAAATTAGGAAATATAAAGTCTAAAATTTGTTTGAGATAGTAATTAATAGGTTTAAGGGGCTAGTTGCACAATGATGAGGAATAATTAAGTTGTAACTTGAGTAACAGGTTCCCTTCTATATCTAGTCAACATAAAAATAGAACATGCCTATTAATACCATTGATTAAACCCTTAGGTTTTAATTAAGAAATATTGTAATGTTCAAGAGAAAAGATAAATCAATTCTAAGAACATTTCTTCTCAATTAAACCTATGGACCATTTATTTAAGATACTCTTGAAAAACACATAACAAATCTTCTATTAATTGTTCTTCATGTGGTCCAAAAATGATCTCTATAAAAGCATGACAACTTTGAATTGTAATACTTTAAAACTTTCTCTTCTCTCCATCAATTTTGCCTGATACTTTGACATCAATTGCATTCATAATTCTCCTTTTGACATCAATTACAATCATATGACCAACAATATTCCCCTTTGGCATTGCTATAAAATTAAATGCTCTGATCTTATTATAGTCTGCTCCTTCTCTAGCATTGCTTGTATTGGCTTCTAATGAACTTGAGCTAAACCTATTCATAAAAAACTTTCTCCCCCTTAAGAAATGAAAATTTTACCTAACCTCAACTTCAACATATGTTCTTCTCTTTCAAACTTTTACAAATAACATTTACACTTTTTCTCCCCCTTTGACATCAATGGAAAAGGGACTCCAACCTTCTCATAATTTGTTAAAATGTTTCTCCCCCTTTATCAGATAAAGGAGTTTGTCCAAGAATATGCAACCATCAACTCATTATAAATTTTATAAATTATGCATACCTAAGTTTCATTTTCTCTCTTCTTCTAAGGATTAACAAGACTTATATAAAATTCCCCCTAGATTCATGCCCTATCACTAGGATTTAGTGATGTGATGTAGGAGCCACCACTCTTAACTTCTAGCTCAGATACTCAAATTGTTCTTTGGGAATAAGTTTGGTGAATATGTCTATAGCTTGATCCCAAGTTGGCACATACTCCATTATGACCTCTTGATCTACAACTTTTTTTATTAATAAGTTATACTTGATTGATGTATGCTTAGTTTTGAAATGCATCACTAGATTATTTAATATGTTAATAGCACTTGAATTATCACAAAGAAAAGAGATAGGTGATTTGTACTCTACCTTGATGTCTTTGAGTGTTTTTTTCATCCACAAGACTTGAGTGAAACATACCACTACTGCCACACACTCTATTTCTACTATAGAAAGAGTAACTAGCTCTTGATTTTTGCTCAACCATGAAACAAGTCTGTTTCTAAGAAAAAATACATTGCCACTAGTTCTTATTCTATCATCCACACTTCTTGCCCGATCAAAATCTATATATGTTGTCAAAGTTAAATATTCACTTTTAGGATACCATAGGCCATATTCAATTGTGTTCTTGATATATCTAAAGATCCTTTTCACTACATTGACATGTGATTCTTTAGGAGCATCTCGAAATATTTTAACCATGCACACTTCTTTAATGATATCAGGTATTGATGTAATTAGGTATAACTAGCTAGCTATGATTGATCTGTACATATACTAATTTGCATAAAGGGACTCATCCTCTTGGATCAACTTTCATTTAGTTATCATGGGAGTACTAACTAGTTTATTGCCTTCCATTCTAAACTTCTTGCATATTTCCTTGGCATAATTGTTTTGAGATATGAACATCCCTTCATTAATTTATACTATTTGTAGACTCAAGAAGAAAGAAAATTCTCCAAGCATAGACATCTCAAACTAAATTTCCATTTTTGTAGAGAATTATTTTCACATTTTTTTGTTACTACCACCAAAGATTTCATCTACATAAACAACAAAAATCAACACATGCTTATCTTCTAATTTAAAGTATAGATTATTGTCTGCACATCCTTTATTGAATCCTTGTTGTTTTAGGTACTAGTCCAATCTTGAATGCCATGCTCTAGGTGCCTATTTTAGACCATATAGAGCTTTCTTCAGTCTACATTCATAATCTTCTTCCTCTAACAAATGAAAATCTTCAAGTTTTTCTATGTAGGCTTTCTCTTCTAGGTTCCTATTCAAGAAAGAAAAATTAACATCCATTTGATAGACTTTGAACTTCTTATAAATAGAGAATGTTAGAAACATTACTATGGCTTCCAATTTAGAAACTAGAGAAAATGTTTCTTCAAAATCTATTATTCTGACCATTTCCTTGACTATATTATTCTTTCTTTCAACAACTCCATTCTACTATGGATTCCTTTCTATAAATTAATGCCTTTTGATTCCATGCTTCTCACAGTACTCTATGAACTCATTTGAGGTGAATTATCCACCTTTATCAATTCTTAAGCATTTGATTTTTTGTCTAATCTCATTCTCTACCATGGCTCTAAAGATCTTAAATCTTTTAAATGCCTGAGAATTATCCTTCAAAAAGGTTACCCATGTCATTATTGAGTAATCATATATAAATAACATGAAGTATCTCTCTCTTTTAGATGTTATTATCTTAGTAAGACCACAAAGATCAATATGAACTAATTCTAAAGGCTTTATAATTACATACTCCTTTGTAGAAATTTGACCCTTATCTACTTGCCTTGTTAACATTCCTTTCAACTAGTGTCTATAAGTTTGCTTATCTTAGGCACGTGTCTAACACACTTATTTGAGCTTACCATTATGAGGTTGTCAAAATTGACATAGCCCATTCTTCTATGCCATAACCAACACTCATCAATATTTTCTAATAAGTAGTTATTACCATTCACTTTAGCAAGATTATAGATATTGCTTTCAATTATTTTCCCTTTTACAATGAATATTTTGGATCTTCTTAAATTGTAACCTTATGCATTAAATGTTACCTTATATCCAATTATCACACATTTGGCTAACACTTAGCAGATTATGTTTTAATCATTCAACATAAAGGGTATCACGTATAGGTAGTTTTCCATCTATGTTCAAGGTTCCTTTACCTCAGATCTTTATTGTCATGTTATCTCATAAGTTGGTAGATCCTTCCTTACATTTTATCAATTTGATGAACTTGCTCTTGTCACCAGTCATATGTTTTGAGCAACCATTGTCTATTACCCAAAAAAAAAATTCTTGGCATGGAGTATAATTTGAGAAATCATAGATTGATCTTTCACTTTCCACACATACTTAGGTTTCTTAATTGGCTTCTTTTTATCCTTTTCAAAGAATTTTGAACCTTTATTCACACTGGGAGACATGCCTTTTTTCTTACTTTGTTTTTTTGGTCTTTCAAATTTTGCTCTACATTATTTAGCTATGTGACCAAAATTATTACAATTATAACATATTACATTTGTATATAACAAGGGAGAAAATTAATTTTTTCTTACAAAGTTTGTTCTCCTTTTAGGTAAAACCCTCCATATAATAACCCTATGAACAAACTAATTATAGGTATAATAATAATGATAAAAAATGAGGAATACATGGTCATATTATTTTTTTGTGTAGGATGAGGAGCTCTTCTAAACTCTAGCTTCTTCAAGTCTCTCACTCTTGTGTAACCATATACGTTAGCTGCTTTTATCTTCTTCTTTTCTTCAAGCTTGTTTTCTCCTTCATCTTTATTCACATCAATAGTTCTTGTGTTTTTCTTTATATCTTTGCAAGCTTTCTATTTTTTTAATCCTGATTCTCCTTTTGCTTGAAAATTATCATATAGGTTAGTAGATGTACTAGTTATGGAACATTTTCATTTTTCATAACTAAGACCAGATCTCTTTTTTGAAGTATTTTGAGAGTTGATAAAATCATAAATAATGTTTGATCCTCCTTTCATATTAGACCTTTATCTATTTGATATTTATCTTTCTTAAGTTTTTTCCCAAAGCCACTATCTCTGCTTCTAACTTCATGCACTCATTAGATTTTGATTGTAGTTTAATTTTTACTACATATTATATTATTTTATCTTCTTTAACTTGTGTCTTTAGGATAACCACCATTTGATCAGGTTTTTCAAGACTTTTGGACATTTTTTCAATCTCATTTTGTCTAATCTTCTATTTTCAGTTATCTTTTCTAAGCTGGTCAATTTCTTCTAAGACATAGATGAGTTCACACTCTATATCCACTTCTCCTTCTTCTTTTTCATTTGAGTCTTCAACTTATTCTTGATCCATAGAATTTGATCCTAATGTCATGAATAGGACTTCCTTTTCTTCATCCACAAAATCATAATCATGGTCATCATCAAAACTATCACAATCATCCAATGAATCACTATCTTCTTTTGTGTACAAGACTTTCTTGTTTTTAAAGAAGTTATTCTTAGAATAGTGGGCTTTCATATTTTTACTTTCCCCTTATCACTCAGAGTTATCCTTTTTATTATAAGGTTATTTATCAAAAAAATGTCCTATTTTACCATAGTTAAACCATTTAAAAGGTAACTTACCTTTGTACTTTTTAGACCCTCTTCTTAATATTCTGACAAATTTGGCTTCTTATTCATCAATCTCCTCAGATCTAGATGTAGGTAAATATGCCTTTACTAGTTTAGATGCTTTAAATGAAGCTTATCTCTTAAATTTATAAGTTTTTCCCATTCTAATCTCATGTGAATTTTCTATGTAACTCATCAATAGTGATTTTATCCAGATCTCTTTCTTCCTCTATTAAAAATATTTTTGAGTCATACCTTGATGGCAGAGATTTTAGAACTTTTTGATAATGACTAAATAAATCATCTCTTCTCCAAGGCCTCTAATTACATTGAATATTTAATCTACCCTAAGGAGGTAGTCTACAATTTTCTCTTCATTCATTTTAAGGCTTTCGAACTTGCCTTTAAATATTTGTAGCTTGACCTGCTTTACTTTTTCATCACCTTTATAGATGATCTTTAATTTATTATAAATATCTTATGTATTTTTTAAATTCATCACTTTGATAAACTCTAAATTTTATAATCCACAAAGGATAACATTCTTTGCCTTGGCATTGCTCTCATATGCCTTATTTGAAGCTTGATAAGTAGGAATTATAGCAGGGGATGTATATCTATTTACAACATCCATCCATACATCAAACCCTAATGAGGATAAATATGATTCCATTCTAATGCCATAAAATGAATAATTTGATAAATAAAAGAGAGGAATTATGTTTAAGGAAGATCCTTCTTGACTATCCATTTGTGTTCACCATCTAAGATCTACCTGAACTAATTAAGCTTGTTCTGAGGAACTAGGGCTTTGATACCAATTATTGCAACATAAATATCTACTAAGAGGGGGGGTGAATAATTATACTAACTAATTTAGTCCTTTAAAAAAAATTAATGTAGACTAGAAATACAAGTAGAGATCACATACACACAAATATGCATAACATTAGATATATCGTGGAAAACCCAATATGGGAAAAACCACCATGAAAATAAATGTTAGAATCTATAGTTTTAATCCATCCTCACAATCAAGAACCTCACTAGTTACAACTTTTAAGGGCATCAGCCTTAAGGAGACACCAACCCCTTTATTTAAGAGAACCTACTCTAAGGAAGCCCCAACTCCCTAACTAAGCACCAACTCAGCTTATCTGATTGCACCTACTAATCTGATCTATGTTATGGAGCTACAAATCCAAATTACAATGTTTATTCATAAATTAATCCAATTCTAGTTATTTTTTATATGTCTAGTATGTAACTATTCATCTCTCTCATTTCTTCTCTTCTCTACCCCTCTGACCTTGGGTCTCTATATTTATCTATTCGACACAATTCAATAACATCGGTAACAGATACTATATCCTAGATGATATATATATATATATATATATATATATAAACACTCTATCAAATTCTTATATATATATAATAATTTGATCTAGGGTTTTCTTATTGTATGTTTTCACACTTGGTCTGTAACACCTCATGCTACATTTTGTTGGACTTTAATTCATTACTTTAACAACTTTACCACATATTGAAATCATGATCCATCACCATGATTCTTGGTTTAATTACTATTTTTAGCATAAACTGGGCTCTAGTTTTGATGTACATGCCATATTATACAAATTTGAGCAATCACTACAATCAATTTTGTGGTTTATATCATATTTTATGGCTTATTTACATGTTTTATCACTTGGACATTAGGATGAACATATTTTAAACACTGACCATGGATCTTAAGTTTTGATCCATGATCCAATGATCCTCATTCAATTTTATCAATTTTAAAATGTGTCCATTAGATCAATTTCTAAAAGGATCACACTCTCTATTGGATCCTTGTATGCTCCTAGGATTTAATGTTCCAACTTTAAAATGCATCTGTTAGATCTTTTGACCTGAGATCTTGAGTGTGATTATATCTTCATAGTTGAAAAAACTTTACCTCTATCTTACATTAAACCTTAAGCACTTGGTCTAATCTTATTTCTTCTAAAGTCTTTAGAATGAATACACTCCAACAATCTCATCAAACTAGCTCAATTTTTAACTTGCTTTTGTGTCGATAAACTTTGATCACTTTATCCCATTCAATCCTCTTACTATGTTATATCTTCATTGCATCATCAACCACTTACCATTCAATTTTGTGACAAGCTCAAACTTTATCTTTAATGATCTCTCATGAATGTGATAGTTGGCATCCTCACATGCCTTTTTCATGTGTATTGTTAGTACCCACTATTGAGATACTTGGCATACTTGCATTAATCTTTGACTATTTGAATTTAATCTATTCTATAGATTTATTGTGAAATCTCCATGATTGTGACACTTATCACTAGCACATTTACTCAAAGGTGCCTTTGAAAAATTGACTTTTATATACTTTGGTAGATCTTAAATGTATGATTAAACACTAATCATTAATTGAGCTAGGACAAATCTTAAGTCAAAGACTTAGGAAATATAAAGTATTTGAACATTTCTTAAGTTATTAATTAATAGGTCAAAGGAGTTGGTTGCAAAATAATAAGGAAGACTTAAGTAACTGATTCTTTTCTATATCTATTCAACATAAAAATAGAACATGCCTGTGAATGCCATGGATTAAACCCTTAGGGTTTAATTGAGAAACCTTGTAATGTTCAAGATAAAAGATAAATCAATTTTGAGCTCATTTTATCAAATGAACCTATAGACCATATATTTAAGTTGATCTTAAAAAACAATAATAGATATTATATTAATTATTCTTCAAGTGGTCTACAAATGGTCTCTATAAAATCATGACAACTTTTCATTATGCAAATTTAAAACATGCTCTTTGTTCCATCAATTCTACCTGATCTTTTGACATCAATGACATCCATAATTCCCCTTTTGACAACAAAGAAAATCATATGGCTAACAGGCACAAGTTTTTGCTCACTAATATAAATTATTACACTATATGGATTAATGCAAAAAACAACAAGAATTCAAGAGCCCAATACATGATAATTTTTGTTGAAGAACATATCACAACCAGGTTTGGTACCCCTATCTCTTTGGTTTGTAATAATGGGCTAGATTTTCAATCAGATGAGTTCACTGAATAGGCCCACAACAATCAGATTATAATTAGATCATCCTCTAATCACTACTTGTAAGGGAACATTTTTTATGATTTTACCAATAATAATCTCATAATTTCTATCAAAAATTTAGTTACAGATAAACCCAAGGAGTGGCATCTCTTACTAAAATATGTTCTTTGGGTAAATAAAGCTAGGTACAAACAAGACCTTAAAGACTCACCATATCTTGTGGTTTATGGGAAACATCTATTGTTCCCAATTATGTTGAAATTGCCAATAGATCAGTTTATACAAGAATACATGAAGCCTAATGACAAAATGGAGTTCAGATTGTTTTATATCATCAAAACTAAAGACTTTAAGAATAAAGCATTACAAAACTTCAACAAACATTAGGATGTGGTTATGAGATGGTTTGATAAGATAGAAAAATTCAAATCATTTAATATATATTACTAGGTACTGCTATGGGATAAAGCCCATGAGAAAAAAGGAATGCATCAAAATTTTACCCCATTGTGGATAAGACCGTACCAAATCTTTGAGATCTTGGGTAATAATGCATTTCATTTAAAATATCTTCAAGGTAACAATTTGACATATTTAGTTAATAAAAAAAATTAAAGCATCAATTCATGACTACCACATATGGAGAGGTCTTTGAGTAACGATAGAGGTATGAGTAGGTTAGATTTGATTCATTAGTTATATTCCTGATTTCAATCATTTGATTTTATTAGAGTAGTTCATGTTTTTTAGATTATATCTTTTAATTTCATTAGTTTTCCTAATTTATAGGATAGTTTTATTTTTATTTCATGGTAGTCTAACATTGGTTAATCCTAGTATAATTAAATGATAGTTTTAGGTGTTTTGAATCTAACTCAAATCAATGGGTGTTGTATACTATAGTTAAGAATTATTAATCTAGGTAAGCAATTAGATATTTATCCATGAACATGTCTTGAATCTAATGATTTAATTAGGTATGTGAAAGTTGTTCCCATATTCCTATGCAAATTTAAAAATCTCTCCTTATCCCCTTGGGTCAAATGCACACAAAATATTAATACTTGTTTAAGGTAACAACCATGAACATGGGAAAAATTTGATAGGGACATTTTGATTAATGTATCATGAACTTGGTAGGATTTTAATGTCTATAATCTCATCAACTTAATTCAATTCAAATTTGATAGGGACATTATAGTCAAGTTTTAATTGACTTAAGGTGATGATATTATAGACATTGGAAATTATTGGTGCATAAACCGGAAATGAATGTATAAATTTATAACATCTTGCCTCCAACCAAGTTCATTTCATTTAATTTTTAAGAGCTCGAGTAAACTTAAGAGTTTTAAAATCTCAAAATCCCTTGCTATGACTAAGACAATTTTCAATTCACATAACTTAGCTCAATACACACCATTTTAAAAATCTTGAAGCATACCATTTCCAATTAAACAACCATGGTATCATCATCCAAGTCATATAAAGGACCCTTAACACATTCTATGTTCTCTATCAAGGATTCTAATAAGTATTTAGATATGGTTTTGATATAATTGTAATTAATGGTCATTATCCCAATTACATAGCCTTATGGGAAGCTATAAAGAATGTGGATTCATTTTCATTAGAAGAATACATCAAATTTGAAGAGAAATAATTAATAAAGGAACTTCTCCTATTTAAATGATAGAACCTTCAATACACAACTACTAAGTCTGAGGTTATGCCATGTATAGACTTGATGCAAGGCCTCTTCTTTGAGGGGAAAATTGTATATGGTAGTTAATTCCACTACATAGACAATAATATAGTCATCATGTATATCTCTAGGGAAGAATTCAATAGGTATTTGAGTCTCCTTATCCCAAATGTTACATTTTATTTGCATACTAGAAGGCCAATAATGTGGAGTGAGCACTAACAAGGTGACTTGTCCCAAAGGAAACATTTATTGTTAATCAACATGTTAAGAATCATGTTCCCATCACTTGATTCGTAATGGGGATTCACATATCTAGGGTGTTGTTGACTCAAATCTTTGGCCACACAAGCATCTACTTATTACATCTAGAATGGGTTCCCCTATTATACCTTCTCGATACTTTTGATCACACCTACTAATTTAGGGGAAGTAATTAGTGTCCACTTATAGGATAAAATTATACATAAAGATAGGAGGCCATATGGGGGTAATTTTTATATGATGTACTATCTATTAGATGTAGTCATGGAGATGGTATACATGTATAATAGAGTATTATGGGAACCCAAACCAAGTGTTATCAAGAACTAAATTTGTGATTATTACTCTTTTGTTCACATATAATCATATGTTAGGAACATAACTAATATTATTGAAGATATCTACCTTCAATTTTGGATGGCCATTCAAAGTTAGCCTTTGGATAAGATTTCACACAATTTCACTAGAACACTTACCAATGTGGGAGACTAATGGCTCTACCTTGACTACACTATCATCATGATTGTTGGCCACAAAGTGGATCCTATTTAGATTGCCTATTTTGTTATAGATTAGGTAGTTTAATAGGACATTGCCTTCTAGATATGGAATGATATCAATGAGGAGATAACAAAGAATAAGAAGGATACCTTTCATGGCTCCTAAATGATAATTAATAGGATGTATTACACCATAATGAGGCAAACAAAGTAATATGGTAATGAATTGAAAGCATATGCATTTCCAACTCTCACCCATTGGGATTTGGACCCCCATAGGAAAGTCTAGAAGAAGATCCACACCCTTGGCCTCACATATAAACACATTTCATTTAATCATGACTTCCTATTTTTTAACATCAAGGATGATGAAGTGGTGAAATAAATATCGGTGATAATAGTGTTAAGTAAGGACCTATTGAGTGTAATATAAGAAAAATCCTCTCTCATACTCTACCAAGTATAATTCAATATCCCACCTCTCAAAGGATGGATTTATTTAAATTTCTAGAGTGATAGTACATATCAGCAAGCAATATAAGAAGGACAAGATCTGTAAGGTCTACTCATGGCTCAAGATGAAACACATGAATAATAATAATAATTAGTAGGTAAGGCATCACTTATTGGAGGACATTAATAAAAAGAAATGCCTTCCCCTATATGAGAAGAAGAAGAAAATAATCCTCTAATTCAAGCTTTAGTTGTTTAACTAAATAAGGTTAAGTAGTAGATAGTAAAGGAAATGATTAGAGGCAAGGAAAATACATGAGGTGAATATATCAAGATAATTTACTTAGATTATTATGATGAATAAAAAATAATGGATTCAATAACCCTAACTTCCAACATGATTATCCCTCTTCTTCCCCAATAGGTGACTGCTCCACAAATTGGGATAACAATACAATGTTATCAGAGGAAACCAAAGGGGGATATACCTTAGACCCTACCCATGCAAGCACTCAAGGAATAAAAAACTTCAATAGAAGGAGAAATAACCATAGAGTTGGATGAAGAGTAATTACAACAAGCCAAGGTCTTAATATTGCAAGCATTGGAGGCAAAGACACCTCTCATTGATGAGTCATCTAATAAGGGTCATCTTTTCATAACCCCCTTAGGCCTTTTTCCTTTGATCTCATTACCAAATTTTTATACTATCCCTAATATAATTATTTAAAATTTCATTCCTATTTAAACACTTTCCATCGATCTCCTTTTCATACACCCATCCACTACTTTTCCTAGTGCCACTTCACCTTCTTCAACCTACACTATTATAGTTTCTATTCCTTTGGTGTCCATCCCCTCAACCATAGCTCTATCCATCCCATCCATTATCCAACCCATCACTTGAATTATTGCTTCTTCTACCGAATTGGGTTCACCTTTTCCTTATTTAACACTAGTTTTAATGACAATAGTAGTGACAACCAAAAGGGCTCCAAGAAAGCAACCTATCTATGTTATGTACCCGATGCCATAATTTAGAAACCTAGAATGGTATAAAATAATTTTACCCTCAATGACCAAGCCTTCCTTTATAATTGATCCTAATCCTAAATAATATGTGTAAATATAAGTTTAACCATAATATCTTTCAAATCCCATTCTTCTAGACTAGGCCAAGGAGTTAGGAGCTTTGGCCTCTACGAGGCCTAATGTAAATACCATTGAACTTCCAATGGTAAGCTCATTATTTGATCAAGCTAAAACATCAATCCAGTGGGTCAAAAAGATGAAGATTGAGGATAGTTCTAGTATGAGTTTGATTTTATAGGAAAGGGAAGAGGTTTATTCCCTTTCAAAGAGATATAACAGGAAGAAGGGTCAGTCCCCATACATTGAGGACCTTAAATCCTATATGGAGACCTATACTAAGGCAATCCTAGATATACATAAGGGAATAGAGATAGCCAAAAAATAGCTATAATATTATTTATAAACTCTTAAAGAGCATCAACAAGTGATACAAGTCCCCCATGGTATATAATAGGATGTGCAAAATACAACACTCAAGCTATATGATATTTTAGATTGAATTCATTCTTTGAGAGTCAATTTGGATGAACATATAAATTAAAATATAGATTGTTAAAGCTTATCAAAGAAGATAATAATAATAATATATTTAATGATTTCACATTTCATACGTTTGATAAGATATGATGACAAAAAACATACCTAAAAACCTTAAATAGGATAAAGAATAATCACTTGAGGTAAATAATGAAGTAAGCATTATGAGCTCATACCCCAAGTGCCAGCAAGGAGAACAGTTACCATCATATGCCTCTCAATGGCAAAAATTTGAAAAATACAAATTTGAATTAAATTTATTGGAAACATTAAAATTAAATTTTTTAATGAATTATTTAAAATTTAAAATGTATTAGAAACATTAAAATTAAAATAAAATTGAATGAATTGTTTAAAATTTAAAATTTAAAATTTTTAGTGGAAAATTAAATTAGATTTAATTTAATTTAAATATTGAATTAAATGGAAATTAAATAATAAAAATAAAAAAGAATAAATAAATGAATATTCTAAAAATCAAAATGGGCTAAAATTAAAATACTAACTCTTAGGATAAAATAAATTCAAATGAAAAGGTTAAGAAATGTATTAATATAAGAAATGAATAATCGAAAGGGGGGATGGGGTAGGGGTGCATTAGGGAGAGTGGGGGAGTTTAAATCAATTGGTTAAATTGATAAACCAAAGAATAAAACCAAAAAAATCAAAGGAGGGAGGGGTAGAGGGTTGAAGCGGGATGTAATGAGATAAGGAAAAAAGGCCAATTAAAATTTAGTGGACACAATAAAAGAAAAAGTAAAAAAGTAAAAAAGAAAGAAAAAAGGTGATAATCAATTAAATAGATTAAAAAGGCAAAAAAAAAATTTAAAAATGAGAAAACCTAAATGAGGGAGGGGGCTTTGTCTAGAGGTAAATAAATGGGTTTAGGAACCAATCATGGATTATAACGAGCTAAGGATAGTGTTCCATGTGGGGTCAAAACCTAAGCCTACATCTCTATTAAGGTTAGGTGGGTGATTCCTAATTTCAATAGGTTCCCTTAGTTTGCATTTTTAAAAATGGTTTTCCATGGTGATCACCTTGGAATCCTTAATGTGGATAGCATGCTTGGTTTTGTAAGAATGCTCTACCAAAACTAACTTCTCTTTCCTTTCTAGACAAAGGTATGTCACATGTTCCTTAATTTTGGTTCTAATGGATCTACTCATTTACCCAATGTAAAGTATTCCATAGGAACACTCCACCTTGTACACTCCACTACGTAGGCTAGGGTTCATAGGGTCTTTGGTAGATTTCAAGAATTTTTTAATCTTATTAACATGATGGAATCTGGAATTGATATTGAGGCACTTAATAATTATATAAATCTTGCTAGAAATGCTTTTTACACAAGGTAACAAAGCCAATAGGTCTTTTAATATGTTTTATTTATGCTTAGGTCCACCTATGTGGTCATTGGCTTGATTGATAGAGCTAGTTATTTGTTTCCTTATGTCAGTGTTCACCTTAAAAAAAATTAAGTGCTTAATTTCTTCATCAATGTTGTCTTTGTCATAACTTTTGAAGTCTCTAGAAGTAAGGGTTTTTTAATACTCCCATTTTTTTTAGCTGGATAATGGTGAGAGGATGCATGAAGGTAAAGGTCTGAATGGGTAACTTTCCTTTAAACTTTCTTATCAAGAGAACCATATTCTTTATTCATGATGAAGATATCTAAAAAAGGAAGTTTTCCTTCTTCCTCAATTTCTTTGGTGAATTGGATGCTAGGTAAAATACTATTAATATGGGCATGGAAAGATTCTAAATTATCTTTGTCATGGGGCCAACATAAATTGGTGTCATCAACATATATTTTCCACCATTTTTGTTTAAGAAGGAAAGAATGAAGAGCCTATTCCTAAAACTTCTCCATGAAGAGGTTGGCCATAGTGGGGAAAATAGGTAACCCCATAGCTAATCCTTCACATTGTACATAGATAACACATTTGAAGGAGAATAAAGTGGACTTGAGACATAAGGATACTAAATTAGAAGTTTATATATTTGTGAGATTTGTTACCACTTCAATAGCTTCTTTTATAGGGAATTTCATGAAGAGGGACACCACATCGAAGCTAACTAATAAATCATTATTATTCACCTTATTATCTTTTATAAATTCCACTAAATCCCTAGAATCATGTGTGAAATAGGAGATCTTTACTACTAGGTGTTTAAATTTGTTAGATAAAAATACTTCAAGATGGTAGGTAGGGGAGTCATTGGTGTCAATAATAGGTCTCAAGGGACAACCTACTTTATGGATCTTAGGGGCACCATAGACTCTAGGAGTGATCTCTTTATTGGGAATCAACTTATTTTTGGTCAAGGTATCTAAGGATGAATATTTTATCTCTTTAGTTATATTCTTAAAAATGTGAGAAATAGGGTTAATGTAAAATTATTTATAGCTTCTATTTTGAGTCATAATCTTTATGATTTAGAATGATATTGGCAATAGCCTTATCCTTTTTGAGAATCACAATGTTTTTTTGGTAGTTTAAGGAATTAAGATCCCTTAGTCCTTCCTTAGAGATGTTAGAAGAGGGATGTTTGACATTGTGTAATGTTACTCCACAATCTTGGCTAACTTCATCAGTGATATTGGAAGGAAGATTTCTTAAATCACTGTTGATGCTAATGAAAAATTCCTCCTTGGGGATAAAAAGAGGAGTAATGGAAAAAATTAAACCCCTTTTTTGAAACATTGAAGGAAGGTTTATCTAAATGGTGGTCTGATAAATTGATAAGAAGTTTATTTTCCCAATCTTCTACACTATTACTATTAATGTTATTATTAATATTAACAACACTCAAAATTGAACCATGTCTAATAATTTTATTATTACAATAATAATAATAATAATAATAATAATAATAATAATAATAATTATTATTATTATTATACATAATAGTATTATTATTATTTATATTCTTACTATTCAAAAAACCCAAGTGGGATGGTGAGTATAAAGAAGCATTCATATCACAAAACATCGAGATCCCCAAGGGTAAAATGACATCCGGATCGGAAGCAAAATAATAAACAATAGAGTTATAGACTCTACCTACCCTAAAATAAGAGGAGGGGGCTACATTTCAAGAACCAACACTAAGATGGACTAATTCCATCCACTGAATGTTATTGGGAGTAAAATCTAAGAGATCATCTAACTTGTTACTACCCACTACCATTTCCTTTTCATTTTTCATTACCTACAAAACTAATGCAATTTGGGAACCTTCCTAAAGTATACTTATTATCAAGTCCCTATAAATGATTTCATGTTCTGAGCATGATTGATATGTGAGAATATAACTGCATCCTTTATTGAGAAGCTTCATGTGAATAAAATAAAGATTTAAGGAAAACCTAAGCTCTGAGAGAGAGAGGAGCAATCAAACTTGTGAACTAGAATAGAGAAAGGAAAGATGAGAAGAGGATGTAACCTCATTGGAATGGTCTCCCACATTAGGTGAACGGTGAGAAGCATTAGCATCTAATAAATGTTTAACAAGACTATTCATTGGAGGGTCTAAAGATAGGGGAATCTATAGACTGATTGTGGTATCTTTTCATCAAAGTTAGTGGAGGAGGAGATGTGCTAAGCCTCTAGGATGAATGGACTATAATTAGATGGTCATAATAAAAATAAACTTCTTTGTGCCTATAATAAGAGACTCAAACTTCTTTTTATACTGTAATTATACAATTTATAAGACATTGGATGCATAAGTGTGGGATAAGCAGTCAAATCTAGAAAAAATATCCACCTATAGAGTTTGTGTCAGTTCTCAATGTAACTTGAATAGATATATGACCAAGCTATTAATGGTTTCTCATGTCCTACTGATGATAAACCTTAACAGAGAGAGGTTAGATCTCTCAAAAATCTTCTTGGTACCTACACTCCATAGAGAATATCTAATTTTGACCTAGGATGGGAAAACTACATGACCTCTACAATACTTTAGAAAGGCTAAGTTTGGTATTATTTTAGATAATTTTATCATGATATTTTCAAGAATATTTATTTTAGAGTAGATTTCCCTCTCATACAGGGTGATAATAAAATATTTAATGCTTTCACTGTCGATATATTTGATAGGATTTGCTTTTAAGAATAACCATGTACATAATTTTTGCCTCAACACTTTAGATCACCTCCTGTGATCAATCCATATCTTTCTTCTTCTGAATGATCATTGGAGCTGATCTGAAACATTGAGACACAATTTATGTACATGATTATTCCCAAAATTAAATCCCATAAAAGATATGGACTATGAAAACATTAATTCTATTATAATAACCCTACATGGGAGGGAAATCTACTCTAAAAGTTTTTTCATGAGAATCTCATGATCAAATTATCTAAAATAAAAATAATTTTTTCCTTCCTAAAGTGGTGTAGACGTCATGTGTTTTTTCTAGCCTTAATCAAAATTAAACATTCTCTATGGATCATAGGTAACAAGAAGATTTTTGAGAGAGCCAACCTCTCTTTGCTAAGGCATTTCATCATCAAGAATTGAGAAAAAATTAATAGCTTGGTTTTAGATATTTAAAAACTACATTTAAAACTAGATTGAACTCTATGCACAAATATTTGGTCTAGATTTGATAGCTTATCTCATGCATGTGCATCTAATGCCTTAAAAATAGTAGAATTATAGAAAAAAAAGAAGTTTGAGTCTCTTCTTAAAGGCACAAAGAAGTCCTATTTGGATTGTGGCCTTCCCATTCTATTCCATTCATCCCAGAGGCTTAACACATCTCCTCCTCTACTCACTTTGGTGAAAAGATACCATAACAAGTCTGTAAATTCCCTTGTGTCTTCAAACCCTCCAACTAATAGTCTTGTTAGATTATTTTTAAATTAAAATACTTATCACCATTCACCTAAGGTGGGAGACTATTTCAATGAGGTTACATGCCATCCTTTGATCATCTCTCCTTTCTCTATTCTAGCAGCAATTTTGACTGCTCCTTTCTCTCGAAGCTTAGGTTTTCCTCATATCCTTCTTTTATTCACATGGAGATGTTCAACAAAGGATGGGGTTATACTCTCACATATTAGCCATTTTTATAACATGCAACCATTAATAGAGACTTGGTAGGTAGTGCACTTTAGGAAGGTTCCCAAATTGTAATAGTCTTAGAGGTAACACATAAATAAGAAGTGATAATGGGAAGTAACATATCAAATGATCTCTTAGCATTTACTCAAAATAGTATTTAGTAGATGAAGGTAGGCAAACTTAGGGTTGAAACTTCAAATGTGGCATCCTCATCTTGTTTTAGGGAAGGTGGAGTCTGCAACTACATTGTTTATTCTTTTGATTATGATTTAGATGTCATTCACCCTTGGGGATCTTAGTGTTTGGTGATAGGAATTCTTCTTTATACTCAACATCCTAATTAGGTTTTTTTAATAATATTAATAATAATAATAATAATAATAATAATAATAATAATAAAATTATTAGACATGATTCAATTTTGAGTGTCATTAATATTAACAACAAAAATAATAGTAATAGTGTAGAATATTGGGAAAACAAACTTGTTGTCAATCTATCAGACCACCCTTTAGATAAAACTTCCTTTTATCTTTTAAAAAATGGGTTTAGGTTTTACCATTACTCCTCATTTTATCCCCAAGGAAGAAATTGTCATTGTCATTGATAGTGATTTAATAAATCTTCATTTTACTATCGCCAATGAAGTTAAGCAAGATTTCACATTAACATTATGTAATGTCAAATTTCAATCTTCTAATATCTATAAGGAATAATGGAGGGCTCTTAAGTCCTTGAACGACAAAAAATACATTGTGATTCTCAAAGTGGACAAGGGTAATGCCACTGTCATTCTAAATCATGAATATTATAACTCAAAATTGGTAGACCACCTTCATAATAGTGGTATCTATAAACAAATTTTCATTAACCATATTTCTCACATTTATAAGCTCACTAAAGATATAAAATATTCATCCGTAGACACCTTGACTAAGAAGAAGTAGATTCCCAATAAATATATCACTCTTAGAGTCTATGGTGTCCCTAAGATTAGTAAATCAGGTTGTCCCTTCAGACCTATTTTAAATACCATTGACACCCCTACCTACCATCATAAAACATTCTTGTCTAAAAATTTGAAACACCTAATAGGCAAGACCTTATCTTTCATCTATGACTCTAATGATTTCATGGATTTTATCAAAGATAATAAGGTGCAAGACAATGATTTATTAGTTAAATTTGATGTGGTGTCCCTCTTGATGAAAGTCCCCATATAAGAAACTAATTAAGTTGTCTCGAATCTCACAGATATAAAAACTACTAATTTAGTAGCTTTATGTCTCAAGTCCATTTTCTTATCCTTCAAAAGTGTTAACTATGAAAAATGTGAAGGATTAGATATGGGTTCACCTCTTTCCCCCATTATGTCTAACCTCTTCATGGATAAGTTTGATGAATGATCTCTTCATTATTTTCCTTTTAAACCCAAATGGTGTAAAATATATGTTGATGACACCAATTTATGTTGGCCCCATGGCATATATAATTTATAATCTTTCCATGCCCATCTTACTATTTTTTTACCTAGCATCTAATTCACCAAGGAAATTGAGGAAGAAGTAAACTTTCCTTTTCTTGATTAGATGTCTTCATCACAAAGAAAGAATATGGTTCTCTTTCTAAGAAGGTCTATGGGAAAGGTACCCATATAGACCTTTACCCTAATGTGTCCTCTCTCCATCATCCAACTCATAAAATGGGGGTGTTAAAAAGTTTTGCTTCCAAATCCTTAAAAATTTATGACAAATACAACATTGATGAAGAAATTTAACACTTAAAAAAGGTTTTTGAGTTGAATAATTACACAAAAAAATAAATAACTAGAGTTATCAATCAAGCCAAGGACCACATAGGCAGACCTAAGCATAAAGAAACCATAACGGAAGACCCACTAACTTTCCTACATTATGTACAAGGCAATCCTAAAAAAATTTCTAGAATTCTTAAGCACCATAATATCAATTCCACCTTTTGTCCTATTAATAGACTTAGAACATCCTTAAAATCTACCAAAGATCCTCTAAACCCTAGCCTATGTAGTGGAATGTACAAGGTGGAGTGATCCCATGGAATATATTACATCAAGGAAATGGGGAGATCCACCATAACCTAATTTAAAGAGTATATGGTAGAAATTAATTTTGAAAGGAAAGAGAAGTCAACTTTGGTAGAGTATTGTTACAAAACCAAGCATGCTATCTGCATTGAATATGCCAAAGTGATTGCCATAGAAAACCATTTTTAAAAGTCCAAACTCAGGGAATCCACTAAAATTGGTAAGCACCTGACCAACCTTAATAGAGATGTAAGCTTAGGTTTTAATCCCATGTAGAACACTATCCTTATCTTGTTATAATCCCTTGGTTCGTTCATAAACCCTTTCCTTTACCTCTAGACAAACCCCCCTTCCCTTGCTTAGGTTTTTTCATTCGTATACTTTGTTTTCCTTTTTTAGCCTATTTAATTGATTATCATTTTTTTACTTTCTTTTTTCTTTTTATTTTATTTCATACACTAAATTTTAATTACCCTTTTTTCCTTATCTCATTACATCACCCTTCAACCCTATACCCTTCCCTCTTTTGAGTTTATCAGTTCCATTCTTTGGTTTATCTTTTTAACCAATTTATTTAAACCCCATATTCCTCCCCCTTTAGATTTTTCATTTCCTATATTAATACATTTATTATCCATTTTTTAAAATTTATTCTATCCTAAGTTTTAGTATTTTAGTTTTAACCCATTTTTATTTTTAGAATATTCATTTATTTTTTCTTTTTTCTTTTTCTTATTTAATTTCCATTTAATTCAATATTTAACTTTAATTTAATTTAATTCAATTTTTGGCTAAAATTTTTAAATTTTAAATAATTCATTAAATTTTATTTTAATTTTCATGTTTTTAATAACTTTAAAATATTAAATAATTCAATAAAAAAATACAATTTTAATGTTTCCAATAAATTTAATTGAATTGTCTTAATCAATTTTTTACTATTGAGAGGCTTGGGATGGTAAGTGTGCTCCTTGCTGGGACTTGGGGTATGAGCTCATAATAGTTACTTCATTATTTACCTCAAGTGATTATTATTTACCTTATTTAAGGTTTTTAGTTTTGTTTTTCCTCATCATATCTTTCTTTTGAAGAAATATCGTGGGAGGTGATCCTAAACATCAAGGCAAAAATTATGTACACAGTTATTCCCAAAAGTAAATACTATAAAAGACAATAATAAGTTGAATTTATTTGTATTACACATGCTCAATAAGTCATTCATCTACCTAGACTTGATGACCCCTCAAGATGCATCAAATGCATTGAATCTAGCCCCAATAATAACATAAAGGGCCTCATCCTTTGGATGAGCCTCCTTCTAAAGAAGAAGGGAGAGAGATTGGAGAAAAGTCAAAGCATAAACTAAATCAAAGGAAAAGGGTTGAAAAAAAGAACAATACCAAGGGATTAGAAACTAGAAGTAGCAAATTAGACCAGCAAACAAAGATGAAATCTATTGCTTCTACTCTGAATGAATTTGGAAAAGGAACTGAACAACACTCTAAGGTGAAACTGGATGTTGGCTCCCCAGACAAAATTGGAAGAAGATCCATAAAGAAAACTAGAGAGATAAAAAGTATTTAGAATATTGTTGATGGCAGGCAGGCAACTATTCTGGATTTTGCCCCTAGAAATAGATATGAAAATCATAAGCTAGAATATTAGAGGGTTGAACAGTATTCATAAAATGGATATTGTTAGGAATTTTGTTAGAGAACAAAAGCCCAATTTTCTCTTGATCCAAGAAACCAAAATGAATATAGAGAAAGCAGAATAGATCAAAGATTTTAAAAATAATGCTATAAATGCCAGTAGTTTAGAAGGTGCATCAGGGGGAACTCTGATATTATGGAAGAAGAATTATTATTCTAGAACTATTATAATGGCTAGTAAATATCTTATGATTGTAAAAATTACTACAGTGGACTAGAAGGAGGGTTGGTATATTGTAAATATTTATGCTCCTAATATTAAGAACCTAAGGAAAAAGGTATGGGAGTATGTTTCCAGTTTTAAAAGTAAGGACTATTTTGGACGATGGATTATAATGGGAGACTTCAATGTGCCTCTCTATGATCATGAGAAAATGGGAGGTATTGCTACCCAAATGGAAGGGAGATTAGACTTACTAGATTTTATAAATAAAGAGGGACTAATGGATATGGAACTATAAGGAATTCAGTATACCTGGAGTAATACGAGAGTAGGGAATGAATGTATTCAGGCTAGGCTTGATCGTGCCCTTATTTCTCCTGATTGGACAAAAGAATTCATCTGCAAGCTAGAAGCGTGTGAAAAAATTAAATCAGATCATTTTCATCTCATTTTCACTACTGTTCAAATAAATTCTAAGAAGAATTTTCCTTTTAGATTTGAGAAGATGTGGATGCAACACCCATAGTTTGAAAGTAAACTGGAAGAATGGTGGAATATTGATATTGAGGGTAAAACACTCTTTAGAGTTGTGTCTAAGCTCAAAAATGTTAAAAGGGAAGTTAAAAATGGAACAAGAATAACTTTGGAAACATCTTTGAGAATAAAGTTACCATTAATGAGGAAATTCTTAAAACTCAGGAAAAAAATTTAGAAGGATGGATATACTCATGATTTCCTTATTGAAGAAAATGAAAAGTTGGCTCAATATCATGATATTATCACAAAATAAGAAATCTACTAGAGACAAAGATCTAGGTTGTTATGGTTGAAAGAAGGAGATAAAAACACAAAAATTTTGCATCTATCAACTCTAAAGAATAGAGCCAAAATTCACATATCACACCTAAAAAAGGGAGATTTGAAGATTATGGAGGAAAAGGATATAAAGGAGGAAATGGAGTGTTTTTTTCCATCCTTAATGACGGATGATCCCAATATCAATTTGGATAGTCAACCTAAAATCCTAAGAGTGATTCCTCCATTGGTCTCGAAGGAAAAAAATAAAATGTTAAGCTCAATTCCTAAGGACGAGGAAATCTTCAAAGCTGTTTGCTCTCTAGGAGGAGATAAAGCTCCTGGACCGGATGGTTTCCCCATGTTTTTCTTTCAAAAACTTTGGAAATATGTTGGAAAAGATGTTAGTGATGTTGTGAAATAATTTTATGGAGAAAAACAAATTCTTAAAGAAGTGAATTCTACCTTTTTATGCTTGATTCCCAAGAAAATTGGTGTTGATTCGCCTGATCAGTTTAGACCAATCAGCCTCTGTAATTCTTTCTATAAAATTATTTCCAAAGTTGTTACTTCCAGAATTATTCAAGTGATTCCTTTGATAATTGCTGATCAGCAAAATGGATTTATCCCAGGTAGACAAATTCTCAATTTTATTATTACTGCTCATGAGAATATTCACTCATTGTCATGTTTTAATAATCAAGGGTTTATAATGAAAGTTGGCATTGCTAAAGCCTATGACAGGGTTGATTGGTTATTCCTTTAAAATAGTCTTTTAGCTTTTGGTTTTTACCAAAAGGTGGTCGGTATTATTTATCAGTTGATTTCTACTTCCTCTATTGCTATTTTCGTAAATGGTAGCTCTTCCCATTTCTTTTATCCATCTATGGGATTGAGACAAGGCGGCCCTTTATCCCCCATCCTTTTTGTAATTATGGATGATTGCTTGGGGAGATGTATTGGGGATTTAGTCCATAAAGGTTTATTTAAGGGTTTAAAGCCTTCTTCCCATCCTTTAATTTGTTCTCATGGACAATTTGTTGATGATACCATCTTTATGGGGAAAGCTAAAGTCAAGGAAGCAAGAATTCTGCAGCAAGCTATTAATTTATATTCTTCGGTCTCTGGTCAATTCATTAATTGGAATAAAAGTGCAGTGTTCTTTATTAACACTCTTATCTAGAGACAAAATAAAATTGCTAAAACTCTTGAATGTTCTATAAGATACCTCCCCTCTTCTTACTTAGGTCTTCCTCTTGGTCTGAAAGTCCCTGATGCATTCTGGGAGGATCTTATTAACAAGTTCAGCAAGAAACTTGCGGGATGGAAAGGAAACCTTTTAAGTCAAGCAAGAAAGTTAACTCTTCTCAAAACTTGTCTTCAAAGCATACCTACTTATGCTTTAAGTCTATTTAGAATTCCTATTAAATTTGCAGAGGTTATTGAAAAAATTCAAAGAAATTTCCTATGGACTAGTACTGAGGAAAAAAGGAGAATGCCTTTAATTACTTGGGACAAAGTTTGCAAACCTTTCAGGGAAGGGGGATTAGGAATTAGGAAAATTATAAGTATGAATAAAACTCTTTTAGCCAAATTGGGATGGAGAGTTTATCATGAAAACAAAGAGTGGAGTACTATATGGAAACATAAGTACCTCTTCAATGCAAAATCCCTTTCTGATTTCTTTTCTTAATCTGATGTAATTCATCCCTCTTCCATATGGGGGCAGTTCAAGGGACCAAAAAAACTTTAGAAAAAGGATGTTCCTAGAAAGTGGGTAATGGGCTTAAGGTGAAATTCTGGGATGACGTCTGGTTAAAAGATTATCCTTTGATGGAAGATTTCCAAGATAAGGATTTAGTTGATCAATGTAAGTAGAGATATGGTATACTAGTTAGTCAGTATTGGTAGAATAATTCTTGGGTGAATTTAACTGATGTTAATCAAGGCTTCAGCAACATCCAATTATCTCTCAATGTTGTCTCTCTTTATCCCTATCTGGAGGATAAGATTATTTGGCATGATGATCCCAGTGGACAATTTAAAGTCTCTACTATCTTTACTTCAAAAGAAAAGGCTAATCAACCTTTGTGGTCTCAAGCTTGGATGAAGGGACTCATCCCTAAAATAAATATTTTCTTCTGGACTTTGCTTCAAAATAAAATCCTGACCCTTGACAATTTATAGAAAAGAGGAATTAATGTAGTTAACAGGTGTATTTTATGTAAAAATGGATTTGAAGATAGAGACCATATGTTCTTGAACTGACCCTACACTCAACAAGTTTGGACTGAGATCCTTAATTTTTGGGGTATAACATGGGTACATCAAAAAAGTGTGGATCTATCTTTTAAAAACTGGTGTTATCCCTCAAAAAATCTTGATGTTAATTTTTTATGGAAACTAACACTTCCTCATATATGGTGGGGTATATGGAAAGAAAGAAACAATAGAATTTTCAAAAGTAAAGAACTTCTAGGATGGGTGCTTGGTTAGAATATTATTAGAGCTATTAAGGAAAATTTTAAATCATAGAGGGATCCTGATAAAACCTTTAAATTTGATAACCCCTTATGATCTGAAAGGCATAATCTGAAAATTGATAATCCAAGATTGAATGTAAAATGGAATGTCCCTACTACTGGATGGATCAAAGGAAATTTTGATGGAGCAGCTAAAGGGAATCTGGGAAGAGCGGGATGTGGAAGAATTCTAAGAGATCATATGGGAAATGTAGTTGATGCCATTGATATCCCAATTGGTAAGTCGAATAGTCATATTGCTGAAGCTACTGCAGCCCTATACACTATTAAACTTGTTGTTGAATTGGGATTTTCCAAATTATGGTTGGAAGGTGATTCTTTGAATATTGTAAATATCCTAAATAACAAAAACTCAAGTTCATGGTATATTGAGGCTACAATGATGGAAATAAAAGCTTTAATTCTAAAAGTTGAAGCAGTGACCATATCCCATACATATAGAGAAGCCAATGGGGTTGTTGACTGGATAGCAAATCATGCTGTTCAAACGGGGCAAAAGGTGAGATGGCATAATGCATTAAATAAGCACATTGATCTCAAAGCACTTATCAATTATGATGCCATTCATTCAAAAGAGGGAAAGATCTACCTAGATTAATAAATTAATGATTCGGAGGAGTGGACTTAAGGTGGATAGATTACCTTCACTGAATAGGTATAGTTATGAGAATGTAATATGGATTTCACATGTGCCAGCATATAGGCGACTTCCATTTCATGTAAAGAATAATTGGGTCCATTTTTTTGCTCTCAGTGTTAGGGTGTTGTTGGAATATTGTTTTTTTTTACAAAATGAAGGGTGAACTGCGGAAGCAAGAGCCAAAAAATTGTGAAGATTGGAAGGATAAATAGGATGCATGGAAGATTCTTCATAAAGGGAGAGTAGTAAGTTATATGGAGCGATTGCATGGGTCTAACCCCCATATCACGATGGCATTCTTCAAAAATTGGGTTGATGATAGGGTAACGCTCCATGGTGTTATTGTGAAGCTTATAGAGGAGTTCATCATAGAGGTTACAGGGCTCCCCATGGATGGCATTAAATTCTCTAAGCAGACTAGTATCTCTAATGTGGCTTACAAGAAATTTATGAAAACGGATGCAGAGGAGAAGAAACTAGAAAATAGTGGAGATTTATTTGATTTGGAGCAGATAAAAGGAATCTAGAGAGACGTATTATGCTGCATTGATGAGTATTTTATCCTAGATGGTAGAAGCAAAAGAGTTCATAAATTTCATTTTGTCTTTCTTAATCATTTTAGGCATAAAGACAAAATTTCCTTCCCCTTCTATTTGTGCTTTTCCCTACTTCAAAGTCTGTTTGCTCATAGAAAGAAGGCATCTCGACCAATTTTGCATGAAGGATTGATTCTTATCATAGAGGGCTATTGCAAAAACAATGCCATAGTCTCGAATCCTTATTCTAACAAAAATAAGGATTCACAATGTAGGAAGAGTGGAAAAGTGAAGGGGAAAGAAAAAGTAAAATCTAAACCCTCTAGTTTAAAAAAATAGAATGTTGAAGAGGAATTTGAGTGGGAAAGCACATAAAGTTCTGAGAAGAATGTTTTGGAGGAAGAAGAAGGGATGAAAACTGGGGATTGTAGTTCAAATCTGGAAGGGTATCAGGAAAATGAAGACAAATGTGAGAAAGAAAATGAAGGGGATAAAACAGAGGACAATACAGAATAGAATAATTCCAATCATGAAGATAATCAGACTATGGTGGGGGGAAGTGTTAAAAACACAAATATTTTACTTGATGATCCAGCTTTGACAAGAGAAAAGGAACATTTGGTTCTAGTTTCCAATCATGCTATAGAGATTAGAGAACAAGAAAAGGATGATCATGAACAACATAAAGACCCTGCAGAGACAAAAGAGGAGAAAATGATGGAAAGGGAGGACCAAATAGAAAAGGATGAGTCCTTTCCATAGGAAAATGTAGATGATAGTTGTGACGCTCGGCAGAGGGACACTAAGCTCTCCTTCATGAATTTGGCCAAATTTAAAGCTGATATAATTTTTCAAGTTGATTTGTGGATGTATAAGGAAATGATGGAGCTGAAGAAGAAAGTAGAAATAATGCAACATAACCAAGAAGCTGATAGGATCAAAATAAATAATTTGGAGAAGCAAATGAGTGATATTCCAACTAAACATAAGGATTATGAGAATAAGCTGAGAAGGCTCATCAAGGAAAGTAGAATGAAAATGGAGGAGGTTACTTCTAGCATATGTGTGACTACAGCTAACCTTGGAAAATGAGCTAATGAAGAAATAAAATCTTTGGAGGGGCCTAGTAAGAGAACCAGGCAAAGCTTGAGGAAGAAAGCCCAGCAAGAAGATACTACATCGGCTGCAATATCCATACAGGATACATCAATGGTTGGAAATGAGGCCGTGAAGATGATCCTCGAATTAGAAGGCTAAGGTATTCTTTGTTGCTATTGATTTTGGTCTGGTCCTTTCTGCTGGATGTTATAACTGGTTTTGAAAGTTGGATCTTAGTTTTAAATACTTATTTTGAGTTTTTAGGTCTCTGTAAAACCTGTGATCTTTTTTTGGTATCGGTCTGAGGTTTCAGGTCCCTGTAAAACCTGATTTTGATACTATTTTATAGTAAGTTTTACGAATGTTCTTCCTGTTGGGTGTTATCACTTCATCTTTCTTTCTTTGTTAAAGGTTTTTGGGGTCACTTCAAAACTTGCTTTTACCTTAATCTAAAACATAAAGGGCCTTAGATTGGGTGTCATATTATGAAGCTCTAGTAAACAAGTTAGTCAAACAAGAAAAGAAATCAAAGAAAATTTTGACTGAGTTTAAACTGACAACAATCTAAAATAATAGAGGGAAACTGGTAGCCTAAGCTACTTTTAATTAGATGATTGAACAAGTCTCAAATGGATTCAACTAGAGTCTACAAGGACTGAGCTTGGAGGACATTTAAGACAAGTTGAACACAACAAAGAAAAAAATAACAAAGGTAGAAGTCTTTTAGGCTAACTTTTAATCCACAAAGATAGAATATACAAGATAAATGGAACAAAATGGTAGGGTGACTAGGCCTCATCTTCTAGACATGAAATTAATTCATAACCAACATGCTAAGGTGTACAAGTATTATCAAGAGCTAGATGACAAGAAGAAAGCAATATCAGTGCAACATGCCAGTTTTTCTCCTCAAATCCCAACCTATAGTACCAATAACAACAAATATGTCAATTCCATCTCACAACTTAGCTCTAATTGTAACTCTAGTTCAATAAATGAGTACATCACCAAGCACAACTCCATTCACCATGTCATCAAGCAAAAATACAACTGTAGGTTCAATGACAGTTTTGAGAAACATCAATTAAGAGTCTATTTAGCCCAAAGATAAAAGGCTATTTTTGTACAATTTTGCATGTAATTATTATAAATAAACAATGAAGCCCTATTTGCATCCATATTGTAATTAACTAAATCAGTTTTCTCATCATGCACATGTTGTATGTCTAAAGTATATATAAGTTATGACATGTAATTCATACTTATCATATAGTATTTTTAGAGTGTAATCAAAGTTTTATAAAGTTGGAGGATGAGGTGACCCCTTCCCCAAGTTATTTATATACATGTAGAACCCTCTTTTCAAGGGCTAAAAGTTTTGGATGAATATACAGGAAGATATGAGTAAATATATTGTCATGTAACTGTGTTTGTTCTTTCTTCTCCCCTCTTTTAATTTATTTATATTTTCTTTGCCTGTATTGATTTAATAATTGTGAAGTGTGCTAATGTTGTGAATGAATCTGATTATTTTATTAATGAATATTAGTCTTAGATGTGTAACAAAAAGTGAGGATTGATAAGTTTCATTGATTTAAGAATTTAGTAACAGTTGAATTAATAATCCAAGGTGTGTGGAAGTGTCTCTTTTGATATATTTTTCTAAGTGTGATGTATAGCTACCCTAGATAAATTTTTGGTCTAAATTATAATATCTTATGCAAGGGTTTGAAATAAAAACCCTAAGACGATAAAACTTTAATTTATATCATTAAGCATCATATATTTATTCTCCTAGACTGCTAACCATGCTTGTTTGTGTGTGTGAAAAAAATGCAAACAAAAAACACTAGTTTTGGCTATACTTGTCCACCATGTGAAACAACCTTAGAAGTTATATTTCAAGAACACATAACCTTATTTTATACCTTACCCTTCCATCCTTTTTGATTTTTTATAACTCAATCAAATAATTTGAACTTTGTCCCCGCTTAGTGCGAGTACACAAGTGTTTTATTAATTTTCAAAAAGACAAATACATGAAAGGGTGCCTTTACTCCATTAACCCTTTTACATTTCAAACATTTATTTTATAGATTTTAACCATGATCGATAAAACCAACTAATCCTATAACCAAATCTTTATGGGAAATCAACCCGTAAGGTAGTTTTAATTAAATAACTCAAAACATAAAAATTACATAAAACTAAAACTAAGTAAATTTATTTTATGGGGGTGTCTTTATTAAAAAGATGCATGCCCCATTAATAGTAATTATTTATTTAACCTACCAAAAAATCTAACCTAATGTTAAGACTCTGGAACAAGTCCTAACAAACCTTGCTATGATCCAAAGTTGGGTCTTTGGACACATACCAAACATTTTTCTAAATTTTTCAAATTTGATTATGTCAAGGGATTTTGTGAAGATGTCAGCTATCTAATCGGTACTTGGGCAATATATTAGATCAAGAGATTTATTTACCAAAAAAATTCATAGATAATGGTATTTGACATCCATATGTTTTATTTTGGCATGAAACATAGGATTCTTGGATATCTTGATTGCACTTTGATTATCAATGTATATTTGTGTAGGAGCATAGTGAGAAACCTAAAGATATTCAAGAATATGATGTAGGTAAACAAATTTCTCTAGAATCATTCCATGCTACAATATACTCTAATTCTACTGATGGATTCACCATTGTATCCTACTTCTTACAACACCAAGGAATGGTAGTTGAACCCATATGCATAGTGTATCCTATGGTTAACACTCTATCATCCACACATCCACCAAAATTTGCATCACAATATCCAACAAGTTTGAAGTTCTTGTTGTGGTAGTATTCAAGGCCATATGTTTTCATTCCCTGAAGGTAATGAAGTACTCATTTTACCACATGCCAATGAAGTTTTTTAAGTTCATGCATAAACCTAGATAAAATTCCAATTGAAAATGAAATATTGGGCTTGGTAGTCATCATGTATATCAAACCTCCCACCAATTGTCTATACGTGGTGCCATAAAAAAAGGCACTGCTATCATCCTTAGACAATTTCAAGTTACTTTCCATGGGAGTGAGGGCAGGTTTGCAATCACTCATGCCAAACCTATCCAATAACTTAGAAATATACTTAGTTTGTGAAATGAAAATACTATGCTCTTTATGAGTTACCTCTATGCCTAGATAGTAGTAAAGAAGTCCAATATCTATCATCTCAAACCCATCTTTTAATTCCTTCTTCATAGACTTGTTATGGTTTTCATCATTACCTATGATAAACAAGTCATTGACATAAAGAACAAGTATCACCATTTTCTTACCCTGAACTCAAAAATAGAGAGTATCATCAGATGCACTATGATGAAAAATAATGGATTTCAAGTATGAATCCATTTTCTCATACTAAGCCTTGGGTGCCTATTTGAGACCATACAAGCTTTTATCAATTTACACACTTTGTGTTCAGCACCCACCTGTTCAAAACCTTGAGGTTGTTTCATATATGCTTATTCCTATAAATCACCATTTAAAAAAGCACTTTTAACATCCAATTGATTTAATTTCCAACCATTTTGTACTACTAAGGCAAGTACCATATGAATATTGTTCCATTTGGTAGTTGGTGCAAATGTTTCCTCATAGTCAATACCTTCTTGTTACGCATATCCTTTTGTAATACGTCTTACATTATGTTTATCAATAGAGCCATCTGATTTATACTAAGTCTTATAAACCCATTTACATCCTATGGCTTTAACATGTGGAGGAGGATCAATTAAAACCCATGTATTATTGACAAGTATGGCATCATCTTCACTTTTCATTGCCTATTGCCAAACATGTTTAGTAGATGCATCCTCAGAAGTGGATGGGTTAGAGGAAGAAGTAATAACAACCATAGAATAGTTTACCTATTTTTGAGAATTCCTAGGCCCTATTAAACCAACTTCATCTGCTTTCAATTCATAAAAATTACTTTGAGCCCATTTTGGATACTTAGTCAACTTATTTAAATCAGGGATTCCAGAATTCTCATCATGTGCATCACTTGAAGGGGGACTTAGAGAATTTTCAACAATTTCTAAGTCATCAACCTGTGAACTTGTAGATGAAGGAGAGGAAAGTGAAGGAATTTGAGTTTCATACCACAACTTTGAAGAGTTATCCCCATTATTCAAACCCTTATCTCTTTTTGTATTTTTCCTCTCTAATCTATCAAGTTAAGAATCAATCTCTATAGTTTTCATAGTCCCAAACTCATCAAATATTACATCTCGACTCACTATGAATTTTCTTGTATCCTATGCAAGTAAACGAAACCCCTTTTTATCTTTAGAATAACTAGGAAAGATGAATTTTTTAACTTCGTGGTTCCAACTTAGTTTTGTGTTTAATAGGAACCAAAGCAAAACAAAGACATCCAAATACTTTCAAGTGTTTAACTTTTAGTTTAAACCCATACCATGGCTCATATCGAGTTTGTCCTAAAAGTGCAAATGTGGGGTACCTATTTCTCAAATACACTTCAGTACCAATGGGTTTTACCCAAAACTTATCATCAAGCTATTTATAGTGCAACATGGCACGTGTTGTGCCCTCTAAAGTTATATTCATCCATTTAGATACTCCATTTTGGTATGGAGTAAAAGCATTACTATATTGTCGATGAATTCCATGTTCTCGACAATAATCTAAAAATTCATTTGAGGTATACTCACCTCCATTATCTGAATGAAGAGTGACCAAATGTGAACCTGTTTCTTTTTTGATTAAGTGTAACCAATAAAAAAACTTAACAAAAATTTCAGATTTGTTTTTCATAAAAAATACCCAAGTCATCCAAGAAAAGTCATCAATAAACAAGACAAAGTATCTACACCCACCAATGGATGAATTTTTCATGTCACATACATCACTATGAACTAACTACAAAACACTTGTTAGCTCTCCATGATGACTATTCAGGAGATTTTTCCCAATTTTGTTTATCTAAAAAACATGACTCACAAAGAATACTCTTTTTGCGAAAAGTGGGAGACCCACTCACCAAACCATATCTCTAAAAATCCACTAAAGAGTGGATATTCAAATGTCCATAACGGAGATGCCATAACCACTGTGTAGACATAGTAATTGTACCTATGTCAACAACTATTGCAAGTTCTATAGTGGGAGGAAGCACATTACAATGTAATCTAACCAAGTTTCCATCTTCATATCCTGTATACATTTTTTATAATCATCCTTCACTGAATTGATGTAAATGAGCCCATTTTCAAGCACAATTTGATAGCCTTTATTTCAAATAGTTACCAAAGAAAGTAAGTATTTATTCAATGTGAGAACATACCAAACATCCTCCAATGATTTTATAGGCCCATTAGGAAGAAGAATCCAAATAGATCCAAGTCCTAGTGGTGTATGCATAGATTTATCCACCAAGGCAACTAGAGAGAGAGAGAAGCTTCCTTGAAAGACCAAAATAAATCTCTCCTAAATGTCATGTGTTTGGTTGCTCCTATGTCTAAAAACCATATATCTGTGAGCTCATCTCTAGCCTCATATTCAATATAATCAATATGCCCCAAAGTAGTGGATGTAGATTCATGGGAAACATTACTAGACTCATCATAGTCATGATTGACATATTGAACAAAGTTAGACTTAGTCACTTTTTGTGGCCTCTGAATTTTAATAAAATGAATCCTACATTGTGAGGCAATGTGACCAAATTTTCCACATCTATGACACTGAATGTCTGATCTACCTCGACCTCTACCCCTATATGAGTAATGACCACATCCTCGGTCACTTGTTTCATGTGAATGTGATTAGTTATATTTTTGGCTATTTAGATAACCCCTACCTCTATTTTGATATCTACCTCCTTTGTAGCCTTGACCCCCTCTATAACTATTTCCTCTATTGTTTTGATGCCCAAATGAAGATGAACTAGGCTTTGACTCTAAAACATGGGCTTATTAAATTTTCTTGGATTTCTTGGGTAGAGAGAGGTCATGTTGGATGACAAACTTAACCAAATTATTAAAGGTGATGACTATGATCTTGTTAGATACATGCAACATTTCAACAAAATTCTTATAGGACCCAGGTACTCCTTTCAAAGTAGTAGTGACTATGAGGTCATCATCTAGTTTTCCAAACCCAGCCTTAGTGTACTTAGTAGTGATATTTTTCAACTTAGACATATATTCTCCCATATCCCCATCTTCATCTAATGAAAAAGTAAACAACTACATATGAATATCTATCTTCTTATGCTTAGGTTTCTTATCATACAAATATGATAATGTTTTCCATGTAGTATAACTATCAAGAGAATTTTCAATATGAACATAAGTATCACAAGTATAAAAACATTTAATGAGAGCTAAGGCCTTAGAATTATGTAAATTCAATGCATATAATTTAGCCTATTCCATTGGAAATGTGGGACTTTCATTCTAGATAATATCTCATAACTCATTAAAAACTAGTGAAGCCTCCATCAATCATTTCTAGTTAGAATAATTGGAAATTGTTAATGTATCACCATCTGAAAGCAAGTTTTGAATCTTCAGCATCTTGAAATAAAAGAAATTACAATAGAGAAAAGTGAGACAAAATGCAAAAGAGATGAAACAAATATCACACTCACTATAAAAGACACTGCTTCTATGGGGTTTTTTACTTAATCTCCGCATAGAACAAAAAAATAAAAACAAGAATTTTTGATGTTTTTACACTTAACCTCACCAAAAATTAACTGATTACACCCTTCTTTCACCAAATTACTTCCTTATTCCACTAATTACACCCTTATGTCACCACAACAATGTAAAATAAATAGAATTTAATTCCCCTTTTTTTAATTTTATTAATTGATTACACCCTTCTTTCAAAAAATTACTTCCTTATTCCACTAATTACACCCTTATGTCACGACAACAATGTAAAAGAACTAAAATTTAATTCCCCTTTTTTTATTTTTAAAACAACACTATATAATAAGTATGTTTTTCATAACTTTCAAGGCATACAAAAATCAAATTAAAAGGGAATATTCCTATTACAAAAATTATATTTTAAAGAAATTTATTCCAAAAATAAGGGAGTTGAACCCTTGACCTCCTCCTTGAAAGCTTCTTACAAAATAACTTTAACCAACTGCTCTAAGAGCACTTTCAAAATATAATACGCAAAAACTTGTACTTATGATAGATTTTGTCTATGAGGGAAAATAATTTTTATTACATGTATGTAAATAAATCCAAGATTTTTCCCTTTTTAACCTTCTCAGCCAAGCTTCTCACATGGGACCCATCTAAGACAAATTTTTGATAACCAAAATTTAGAAACATGAAAACAAAATATTTGCTTGAGTTTATTCCTACACCATTTTTGCCTGGGATGCCATGACAGCTCTTGCAACCTCTCTCTGCACCATCTCTCACTCCTTGTTGCTGTACAAATCCATATAGGTAGTATGAAACTAGTTTTGGTTGAGTTTAACAATTTTTGACGTATTTTTGGCTGGAAATGGTTTCAAATTTCAGCCAGGGTGTTGGCAGGCTATACCATTGGCCATACAAATAAAAAAAATTACCAAATTTTCCTTTGAGGATTTAAAATAGGGGTTTTAACTAGATTTTCAGGTATTTTTGGATTCAAAAGGGCTAAGACTGAATGCAATCAACAATAGCAGCCATGGATGAAAATTATAGAGGTTTTCAATATGCAAACAAGTCGTACAATTTTATTTTTGCCAAAAATTAATGAATTTAATAACATTTAAATGTTAAAAAATTCATTTTTAGTGCCAGATGAGGAGTTTGAATACAATTTAATGGAGCATGAATGGCCAAAATGACCAAATGGTCGTATAAGAGAAATAAACAGGCTTAAATGTAAAAATATTTGAAAAATTAAAATAATTTAATAATTTTTCAAACTTTTGACATTACATTTAAACCAATGAAATATTAGCTTGATATGGCATACCTTATTTCATGCCATTTGATTTCTCATGATTTTAACTTTTCACCTTGCCTTCTTTCGAATTCACCAAGCTCTAATACCACTGATAACTCTTTAATCAAATAATTTGAACCTTGTCCCCACTTAGTGCGAGTGCACAAGTATTTTATTAATTATCAAAAAAACCAAGTACATGAAAGGGTGCCTTTACTCTATTAACCATTTTACATTACAAACATTGATTTTATAGATTTTACCCATAACCGGTAAAACCAACTAAACCTATAACCAACTCTTTACGAGAAATCAACCCGTAAGGTAGTTTTAATTAAATAACTCAAAACATAAAAACTACATAAAACTAAAACTAAGTAAATTTATTTTATGGGGGTGTCTTTATTAAAAATATGCATGCCCCATTCATAATAATTATTTATTTAACCTGCTGAAAAATATAACCTAATGTTAAGACTTTGGAACAAGTCCTAACATTTTTTTTAGATCTACCCACCATAGAATAATTCTCTACCCATCTAACTCACCTAGTGATTACCTTTTTATTAGATTCCACACATCCATCTACAAAACTATGTTAAACAACCCACAAGCTCAACCTAATACTCCACCACCTAGTTATTTTAACCATATACCTACAACTCATTCCATAGAGTCTAACCCTATTCCATAGAGATCCCAAAACATTAGAGGCTACCTCATTTAAAATTTTTGAGGTGTGCATAAAACCAACACCAATAAGTACTTATGCTCAAAATTCTATTGTCAAATGACGTATGACTATATGACACACCAATATAATTACATACCAATGTGTATATAAATCAATTGATGTTATTACCTTTTACTACTCATTTTTAAAACAAGGTAATATCAAATATAATCAATAGGTTTTTCTAAGGTTCAGTTTCCTTATCACTATTCATGGTTATACAAATACCTTTTTAAGTATGTTTGTAACTTTATGCAAAATTAGTTTCAAGCAAGTATAATAGTTCATTATGCATGTATTATAGTGTAAGTAAAATATCTATAGGTTGGTGCAAGACAAGAAAATATTATGAACTTCCCATAGTTATAAATATAAAAATGATCCTAGATATACAATCCAAATATATTTTCATATTTCTAAGAATCCCATTAATGGGTAAAATAAGCACTAGTGAAAGATGACTACTAAAGGAATTTTATTAATGTTTAGTAAGACATTACAACTTTGAATGAATATATATAGAGGTAAACTTAAATCTCCACTAAAATAGATTTTTATTATAATAAAAACCCTCGATGGTGTTCACTATTTCTATGTAGGTCATACACCTTTAAATTCCATTTCAAATGGTGAGAGAGTGGTTTAATATCTCAATTATAGATCAAGGTATGGAATGAAATTCCATCCCCACATTTATAATTATGATATTGTATCAACTGGAGAGAAGGTGTTCTTGTAAATATTCAAACAAGGTGCATTCTAGAGTGATAATAGTTTTTGGCATACTCTATGGGACATTTATACTACATAATAGCCTTTAGACATCATTCATAAGATCAATGAAACTTTTAGACACTCAAATCTAGTTTTGAACATCATGTATCATTTCAATATTGATTACTTTTAGTATTTGACTTACTAATGATCTTTAATGACTTGTTTTAGTACAAATCCATATGATCCTTAATATAATCAGTATGACTAGCCACACTATGATCCTCACTAGGAGTTTGAGGATCTATATTAGGCATATATGCAGGAGTACTACCTAGATCCACCATATGAATAATCAATCCATATTAATATTGCCACTTACCAGCCTAATCAAGGCCATTTTCCATCTACCCAATCCATATTATGACTTAAACAAACTATAGCGAGCCTTAAAAAACATGCACTACAATTGCACTCATAAATCTATTATGGTCGAGATACCCCTACTCACCAGATTGATTATGTGAGAGAGTCATTATAGCAAATAAAAGAGTAATGGGCACCTATTGAGAGAATAAATTGGGGAAATCACATTGGTGAGATGATGGATGTAGGTGGTTAAATTCAAAGCATTGAGGATAAACTAGTATGCCATAAGGAAAAATAAGTTTAACCTCACTCTTATTATATGCCATCTATTCCTTCTCAAGACACCATTCCAAGAGCCCCTTTGAGTTTGCCAAATTCTTCATATGCTTCTCAGACCTTCCCTTATTGGAGTTCTATCTAAGATAGCTATCAAATAAAGAAGGAGATTTTTATAGGATAGCCTATTATTGAGATAACTAACCACTTTAAAGAGAAGATATTCCAAGAGAATATTGATAATTAGATTAGAGATTTGGAGCTAAAGACAAGGAAAGAGGAGGAGAACCATAATCAAAGGGTCAAAAAAGAGCCTTTATCATTTCCGTCTTAGAACCAAACCATGGAATTAAGCAAGAAAGAGGAACGATCAAGCATCATTCAGGATTTTAAATTCATGGAAGATATCATTCAGTGTTCATCCCTTCCTCATTAAAAGCCTAAATCATTTCCTTCATTGAAACCCATATAAGAAAAAGTCTAGAAATATGAGGTCAAGGTGGTATAAGAAAAGTATCCACATGAGAAAAATCAGGTATCTATGGTTACTTTTGTAGACCTTTCACATCTTATTGAATACTTTCAGAGATCTACCATTCCAATTTTGGAGCAAGAGCCTCTTATTTTTTAGGCAAGTGAAGAATATGTAGCTAAAGAGATAGGGAATGATGATAATTCCAATGATCAAGAAGAAGAAATCATAGGTGGGACACCAATTGACAAGGAAAAAAATGATTTAGTTTTCCATGATGAATAAGAACATGATTTGCAGGAGGATTCTCAATAGTGTGTAGTAGTTGAGATAGATGAAGTGAAAAAAAAAAATTATTCAAAAGGCATCCATGAAGACAACTCACATAGAGACATTGCTAAGATGGAGAATATTCCTGATAAAGATGAGACAAGTTCAGTAGATCAAGAAATTTCATTTGAATTCATCCAAAAGGTAGAAATATGTGATAAACATGTTTCAAATGGTAATATTGAAAATGAATTTCATTTCATTTCAGTTGATCATGATGAAGAGGCCTTTTTGGATGACTTGGATAGTTTTTGTGCAAAATTTGATGGTCTATCTCTACCCTAAGAGGATATTGAGGAATGTTTTATAAAGAGTACTATTAAAGCCATTCATCAAGAAAAATATATTGAAATATTATAGATATGTTTAAATCCATACTAGGAAGATGAATATCTCAGTGAGCCACTACCTTAAATGGATCAAAATGAAGACATTAATCCAAGTATACTAGTTAAATTGTCAATACAATTATTGAATAAGAATGTGTCAAATCATAATCAACCTATGAATGAGGTAGAGATATAACTTTTGATGAAACAAAGAATAATTAAAATCTTCAATCCATACACATAAGAATGGAATTTGGAGGCCTAGCTACATAATCTAGAACATATGAACATATAAGTCATCCCATTTGCAGAAGAGAGTTATCAAAAGGAAGCAAATATATTTCAAAGTTCCATAGTGCATCAAATAGCTTTCCATTTGATCCAAGAGGAACATAAAGGTGGAGGTTATCTTTTACATAAGAGAATCCTTGTGTTTCATTCCTCTAAGTGCATATTTGCACATGCTTTCAGCAGTTGTTTTTCCCTTTCTGTGTTGTCATTTCCTCTAAGTGCACATGTACACATGTTTGTTATCTTTTTTGTGTCTTTTAGAGGGTTTTGATATCATGTTATAGACCCCATGATGATGTTTTCAATAATTTGAAATAATTTGAATATTTATTTTCATTTTAGCAAAATTTTCATTTTTTTAGTTCTAGACACCCTTCTTAGCCTCCTGTTCAAATGTTCAAATCTTTCACCACATGTGAAATTTAGATAAATAATATTAGTATGTTTTTATTAATAATATTTAATTATAATTAATGAAAAATTGAGACCATTTTAATAGTTTTTATTTATGAACAATCATTAAGAGTGTAGGTAACTCAGAATGCAATCAAAACCCCACAGGCAGATTTCTCCACATGGTAACTATTTATATATTTTAAATGGGAATCTAATATTTTTATGTATTTTTGGTGGGTATGATTATACACATCAATTATTATTTTTATAGATTTGGATGTATTTACTTCATGAACCATCATTTTGAAAATTTAGCTTCAAAACCTGCCTAAACCCTCAAAAAAATAGTTTTGCAAAAAGTTGATTTTACTTCCATAAAATCATCTTGTATAAACTAAAAAAAATTTAAAATTTAAATTAAACTCATATAGTATTATCTAATTTAAATTTTATGTATGGAGATGTACGGATGAGGGAAGAAATCATGTTTTTATAGAAAAAAAACATATAAAATGAAGTAAAACATGCTTCAATGAAATATAATAAATTTATATCAAATAATAATACTTAATATTCATCATAAAATTTTATTTTTGTCATAAATAATCTCATAAGTGTCCCAACCAGCTTAGTCAAAATGGATAGTCTACAGGGAAATAGAGCAAAATATGCCTAGTCAACCCTATTGATTGAATGGTGAGTGTTTCTTCATAAAAATCAAATGTTTTGGTGATGAATAATTGTTTTTTAGGTGATTTTTTTTGTTTTTTAAGGTTTCATGTCTTATTATTATAGGTTTAATGGAATCCCAATGCAAGAAGATAGGCTATTAGGCCTAATTAGCATAATAAGCCTAATGGGTCAATAAAACAAGTAAAGAATGGCACTAAAAATCTATAAAATGAATTAATTTTGGAGTTATTAAATGTAATATATATTTTTTAAGTTTATATATAATTCTCAATTCAATCTACAAGTTTCAATTCATCCAACTTGAGCTCAAGTTGAGTTAACTAGTCCTTAAGGGTCAAATCTCCTTGATTGACTAGTTTAACTAGTTTCATGCATCTCCCATGCTTTTAATGCAAGATAAAGACTTCAAAGAAATTAAAATAACTTTAAATATGGATTTATATTCTAATTTATGGCATGATTTTCATGCAAGGAAGGTTGAAAATTCAACATGGGCCCACCACTTCTGAATTCTATGTCAAAAATGAAGAACATGCAATTTTTGAAGAATTAGAATATTTTAATGACTTTATTTAATTTTGTAAAAGTATTTTAGTATTATTTTAACTCAAATATAATTCTATTTTTCATGTGAATTTGTCTTTATTTAAGGTTTTAGACATATATATTGTCTTTTTGAAGCCATTTTTCAAAAAAAATGTTGAAGGTAGAGAAGAAATTATAATTGACACCATTTTGTCAAATAAAGAAGATTTTTTGCATATGTTTATTTTTATTAGAATAGAGTGTAATTTTATTGTGTACTATCATAAAATTTTCATATACTTTCAATTTTTATAGGTCCTTTCCACAACTACTGTGAAAATCTCATCCTCTACAGGTCATTTGAAGAGTTAGGGTTTGAATTTGGTTTGGAAATTTCTTTCAAGACTTATTTTGAAACATTAATGTTTAGGATTGAATTGCAAGTTTTATTTTACTTTCATATTTCTGTCTTAATCAACTTCAAAAACCCTTTCATAGAATACTAATCATTCAAGTGCATCACCCCATTAAATAGGATTTTCTAATTTCCTTCTCCATTTCCATCCCAAAAAATCATAGTAAATCAAATCTAATTGATATATTTTAAAGGTAAATAGCCCTCTCTAGAGGTTATTATCATCATAGATTCACCCACACTTTGAGAATTTTCAATTTTATTAGCTAGAGAGAGGGTGTGTTTTACACATCTTCAAGCAGGGTGCACTCTAGAGTGATAACAGATATTATTTTACATTTTCTCATAAAAATAACTACCCATATATGAAAATGACCAAGAAGAAACTAAATTAGCCATCTTTTGAATTTTAAAATGATTCCAAAAATTATAAAGATATTTAAATATTTTATATGCATAAGATAAAATTACTCACTTGGGCAAGATGCTCATAGTTGGTTTCAATAGTGGATAGCCCTATCTCTTTTTTTCAATGTCTTCTCTTTTCCTTGTTGGTTAATGATCATAATCCAGATTCCTCCCATATTTATTATTCTCATATAACCACCATGCATGATTAGCATGGCCCTAATAAAGTCTTATTATCTTGGCCCCTAAACCCCATGCAAAAATATTCCATAAATGTATAGCTCTAGTATTATCAATTATACTCGTAGTTCCATTCTTTTCTACATGTGAGATTGGTGGTGAGCTATCTATTCTCAAGAAAAATTCAACCCTAACAAAATGTTAACCTAAAAAACCTAATTTGATTCCCCTTTACCTCTTTTTTACAAAAGCATCCAATGATTAAAATAACTCAAAGCTTCTAAGAAAATTATATTTTTTTTGAACTCATAACCCTTTAGCAAATACAAGGTTTTTGAATTAACAACTATACAATTACCTTCAGGGTGTATATGCCCTTAATTCCTTTTAATTAATTGAATTCCAACAATGATTTCACATATTTTATACTTATATAATACCTTTTAACTTGCCACTAAATCAGTACATCATTTGTGATCAAACATAAGACAAGCAATCCTTAGTATCGTAATTGAGTTAGAAGTTTATACATGTTCACATATATAAATAATAAGATAACCAAATATCCCAAATTGATGTAGGTTATACTAAATAGATAACTAGATGAACAAGAATTATATGATAAAATAAAGAAATATATAAGTAATATACCTGATAATACATTCATGTTTCTACAAGCATGATGTAGTGAAAAGTATCCTATAAAAATAGTAAATTACCATGCATTTATAGTTAAGAAAACAAAAATACCAATTTTTAGATCATTAAATGCAAACATCATATATTTATTCCAACCATATTTTAGTGATGTATTCATGGGTTTGATTTAGTCCTCTCTCCCTCTATCCCCAATGTATCTATATGCTTCCCCCTCTAATGATACTTTCCCTCTAAACTATCAATAAGGTTAGAAATATCCTTCATCCAACTCATCAATAAAACCAATAGTTATCCCATATCATGATAATAATCAAAATATAACCATAATAATTATTGAATGTAACAAGTAGGTAATAGTCAGGATCATAAACATAATGTAAAATCTCTTCAAAATGAATATATATGTTAATCAAACATCATAAAATAATCTGATTCAAAATTAACAACATATATACTAATAATCAAAACACAATCCTCTGATAAATGTTTTAAAAATACATAGGGAAAAATTGAATGTAACTTGTGTAGCCCCAAATCCAAGCATGAATACAAAAAAATGTGTAATTTTCATGGCATCAATTATCTTAATCTAATAAAATTCATTTCATTTTAGCATGATGATGATGGTGCACACACACAAATAGGTGCAAGAATTATGTGCAATTTAAGCCATATCAGGAGTATGTGAACATTATAAATTCTTATGCAATGAGGAGTGGTTGGGTTTTTCCAACATAAATTACTAATCCATTTTTTTAGGATTATCTAATTTTAAAAGTGTAATTAGGGTTTCAAAGAAGAATGATTAAAAATAGTGAGTAGTATGTTGTTGGTTAAATTTGTATCATCAATAAATCTACCATTTCACCTATCATGAAAGTTAAATTTTAATATTTATATTCTAATCCTAGGAACCTATGGTTGAAAATAATCTTTAAGGTATGAAAATGGTATTTTAGTGGTTAAGAAAATCTCTAAGACTTAATAGAACTATGAGTTTTAATTATAATTTTTCTTTGGAATAATCAAATAGTCTAAATAAAATGAGAAAATTATAATGAATATATCAAAATCAATATCAAATATTAACAAATAATATTTTTTTAATTATTGATATCAAATTTTAATTAAGTGTTATTTTTACAACCCCACTTGGTATCTAGAAGTTACACAATTTTTTTTAATATCTAATGGTTTAGACATAAAATTCATCCATAACTAGATATAAAATAATTATTTAACTAATAAATGTATCAAATGTAATAAATATAAAAATGAATCAAACAATCAATAATCGATTATAAACAACCTATAACATATTACAAGATGAATAATTTTCTTAAAATGAACAACGAAAAGATTCAAGTACATAACATCACTGATCTAATCCACATTACAACTATAAATAAGCATACATCCACTAATATTATAATATTCATAATTAATTACAAATATTAGAGACATGCTAGGCTAAAATTATGACTAACTAAAACATAAATAGGAATTAACTTATATAAATGAACAAAAGTAATCAATAACTCATCAGACAAAAGAAATCTTTATTTTTGGATTTGTTGATGATCTAAGGACCAAGAAATTATAAAATATTATAGCATGGGTAGGATATGATTTTTTACACCAAAGGTTTAAATATTTTCTTCTTGATACTATATATCTCACCATTAGTTCCTCTACAAATGGGTTATTCACATGGGTATATTGTTTCTCATTAAAAATTATAAAAGAGAGGGAAGAGTAGGGAAAAAAAGAGATAAATCTGTTAACTGAGACATGTCTTCCAACACTTAGAAATTATATTAATGTGGTCTATAATTAATCATTGGGAATCAAATTGACCTATTTCATAAATTTAAACACTACAATGAGCAAGACTCTAAGGAATACTATGTTAACATTAAATATATAACTATTTAATGAAATACATTACACCAGCTTGTAGCTATTTTTACACCATGACCATTGTAAGCTTTTAGATAACCAAAATGAGTTCTCAAATATAATTAGACTAGTTTGTACATAATCTAATTTTATATCCACTTTCACACCAACAAGATCAAAAACTTCTCTGCGTATATTACTTCTCAAATCAATATATTTGGTAAACCATCATGAGAAAACTAGTAAGAATGGTAAGTAAAATCCTAGATCAATCTCAACATAGTTTTATTACTCAAATGTTTCGACCATGGTAGATAATTAAAATACAAAATCATGAATAACTATAATCCTATTTTTATTTTTTTAGTGTTTTTTTATCAAATTTGCTAACCCTTTATAAAAATAAACAATGTTGTTCTTATAGATAATGCTAGTCCATCATAGTTATGGTTCACAATCATAAATTAAATGCTCTTGATATGAAGATTAAATGGAAAAAATAATTATAAATAAATATTCTATAATAACACATCAAGAAAGGATAAGTATCTATTCATGACACAATTCTTAGGTAGAACTTCTAGTATGAAAGTGGATTCAATCTTCAATGCACTCTAATCTTCATATGAACAATAAGAATTCTCTAGTATTCAATTTATTCCACTAACTGATCCTGGATCCAAATAGGTGGAGAGACTCATTAAAAACCTACCCCAATGATATATATGTTAGATATTTAATCTAGCTTCATCCATTCCACATGTTTATGATCATTTTAAAAATAATAAAGTCCATTCCATATGTTCCATTTATTACTAAATGTTGATGCCCAAAAATTATAGAATAATGAATTATCTCAATCTATAAATATATGAATTCATTTATCTTGATAAATATATTCATACCCCTATCCTTTAGGCTAACTCTACCTTAGAGCTATGAATAAAATTATCAATCTCAACCTCTTCCTTTATGTAAATCTTTGCCAATATCTCAGGCATTACCATATCTATTTTCATTATGTCTTATTGTGATCAGCTCATGATATTAGTGATGTATGTTATTTTCAACTAATTTTGTGCTATATCTAGTTTAAAATGTTTGGGTTTATATCTTGTAATCACATATTTGATTTCAATCAGACATAAGTTGTCATTTACCCATCATTATGGCATTTCCTTAGATGTTAAATTTAGACTCAATGTATGTTAAGGGGGATGCTTATGGGTTTTTTTTATCTACCACTAGTTCCCCTTCACTATCTTCATGGATTTCCTAGGGACACATGGTTACAGGTTCATTACTACCATCACTCTAGGGATTTGGGCTCCCAGGATGGTAAAAATTGGATGGCTCTTATACTCCACTCACCCAAAAATTTCCATACAAATAAATCTAGTGATGTAACTTCTAGGTTAACATGATGATGACACGTGGATGTATATCACTACTCTAGTTGATCGATAATGACTGTCCAAGGAACTCTATTGACATCACCTCTAGTTAAGCAAGATAATGACACATGGATAGTGTTGATGCCTAAATATGTATCACATGTGCCCAATGTGTTCAAAAATACTTCTCATTCTATAATTCCAATAATTCAATGCATGATTTACATCTTATGATAATCTTGTTATCTATTGATGGAATAGAGGCAAAATAAGTGGACTGTTTCACAATATTTATAATGTTTGGTGGTTGGGAGCCACCATGGCTAAATAGTTAATATATTGAAAATATGAAGTATGTTATGCTAAGAATGGTGAATTATGATCAATAACTAATCTAAAATGTAATATAAGATGGATATTTATAATGAAAATTAAACTAGAGTGATTTCATTAAAAAATAAGTAAAAGGAAAGGTAAAGCAGATAATAAATGTTACTGATCTTCCTTCTAAACATCATGACAAAGTTCAAATATCATCTAGGTATGCACTTAACCAATGTATGACATGAAGTAGCATAAGCTCAAATCCTATCAAACATCAGGCAAACATCAAAGGAATGTAGAAAATAATGCAAATAAGAACCAAGTTCACTTTAAAATTTTACCCTTATAAACAAACAACATTAGCCCAAATGCAAGAAGAGTAAGAAAATGAAATGAATGCAAGAATGTTCAATTAACCTATAATTGGCACAAGTTAATAGCTATGCATTCAAATTTACACACTAGGAATTCATAATAACCATTCAAATATGGAATTTAGAAAAAATAAGTGAGTGAGAAGCCATTATATCAAAAGACACAAGCAAATTTGGACAAAATTTGAATAATTCCTTGCTTATATTAATTTCTCAAAGTTTACAAAGTGATTTTGGCTATAAGAAATCCCTTCCATTTTAAAATTGATGATACCATTTATATAGAGTGTTAAGGAGGTATGTCGATCAATCATGCCAAATTAAAATAGTACTTGTGTCATGGACATCTATCCCTTATAACTTTCTAGAATACTCTAGACACTTCCTAATGAACTGACCTACAGGTAATGTGTTTTACAAACTACACATGCCTTTATAAATAAAATATTCCATTTTCAAAATATAGAATGCTTAGCTACAAGAAGAATATTCCTAAGTCACTTAACCTGACTATGAGAACCCTCTATTGTAATTTTGTTTCTCTATCATGAACTTCATTTTAGAATGTTATTCTTCAATTAGCTCAAGGTCAAAAACTAGTTTCATGAAGAGCTCCTCCATTTGATATTATAAGCTCTTGTAAACTTTATCCACTCTATCTGATGTCTCCTTAATGCTTCCAAATTTATTGAATTTTCCTTTTATATTTAGAATCATATCCATAATCATATCATTGTCAGTAGTAATCTTTCCTATGCTTTGGTGCCTTACCCCTTTCATAAACTGGGAAGCTCTTTCATTTGATCTCATCATCTATATTTAGACCAAATGGATTTATTTTAGTAGGGTCTTTGAGTAAGTTTCCCAATACATGCATCTTCATATCTTCAAGTTTCTGTAGGTCATTGGAGAGGTCCCCTAGTTGATGCAAATCCATTTAAATTTCTCACTAATGGACTCTGGATCGAATTACCTTCATACATGTGACCATTTAGTTCCCCTCAACTCAATTATGGAAAATACAAGGATGAATTATGGATTTTATATGTTCTTATATAATTTTGAATGTTTTAATAGTGATTTAATGGTTTTTGTGAGCTCAAATCATAAGTTTTGAGATTTAAATTTGCATTTAGACTTGTCTATTTATACTTCTATCTTTTAAAGGTCCACAAAATACTTAGATTTACCATATTTTACTTCCATGGAATCATCATGGAATTACTGTGTCACCTTTATGGCATCTTTATCATCACTATTTAGAAATATGACCATTGCCTTTGAAAATTTACTTTGATCTTGCACCGTCTGATCATCTTAGCATGGGTTATTATAGATCATTAATCTTGATCCTAAGACTTGAATGCCATTAGATGCCTCTACCATTTTCCTATAGTTATAACACATGTCATTACCATGTTAGCTTCGAGCTTCATTGAAAATTCAATAGTGATCATGCACTGTTAGATCTTGTTTGGGTGAGCAAACACACTCCATCAGATCAAGATCTAAGGGGTGTAATGCCATTGGATGCTCACTAGTCTTTTACCAAAATGGTGACGCTTGTCACCTCTATTGGATTTTTATAGTCTATATTTTTTTATCTCTATTGGGTTAATACACTTTCACCATGTGGTGATCTCACATTTTCTCATAGATTTGTTGAAAATTCAATGTTCATCTTGCACCATTAGATCACTTTTATCTAGGTAAATTTTCTTCATTAGATCATGATCTTATGGGTACACCACCATTGGATGCTTAATATCCTATTAATGAACTTATGAAACTTGTCATTATTTTAGGGTTTTAAATTTTCAACACTCATAACGCTCAATTGGATCAATCTCATTTGAATAAGCATAGATCATTGATCCTGTAGAGAAGCATGAAAGTTATGCTCAAGAATTTATATAAATAATTTAGGATAAAAAGCTTAAGCTAATTTATTCATATTTATAAATGTGAATAAATTTTTAAGATAAGTCTTAGGCTAAGTTAGGAACATAATAAAAGGGACCCCATATAATAAAATTCATAGCATAAAGTCATAGACTAATGTTTTTATTGTATTAATAAATATGATAAACCTTAGGGTAAGGATTTAGGATAAGCTTTATAACAAAGTCACCATGCATTTATTTATACCAAGCTAGGATAAAAGGGAACAAATGGATAATGGGACATAAAAGAGAACAAGCATAAGATTTATAGCCTAAGGTTTCATCATGTTGAAAAACATGACTAAGCCTTAGGATAAAAATCAAACTAAGTCCATGTCATGATAATTTTTCACACAAAAATTTAAATGAAAGTTCTCACCAAATCTGAACTAAAAGGTCTAGGTTAAAAATCATATTAGGCACTAGATTTGGTCATTATTCATTAAGTATACAACATAGAAACACCAACAACATTTATTATCAATAATTAGAGAGAAATTAACAAGGATTATGAAAATATGGGAGATGCTGCTAGGTGAGACCCAAGGGTGGATGACTTTCATATTTAGGATCCCACTTAGATACCTTCAATATTAAAGTCATCTACACCTGATTCTCCTACTTTTCAAAATTTTAGCACAAATTTTCATGATTTGAAACCAAGGTCCCCATTTTTAAAAATGGGGGTATGTTGACATCAAAAATTAGTGTCTTTTAGGGGAAACATAGAAATATGTTAGAATTTAGAGACTCTAATTCAATCTAATAACTACTTTATTCATTCCATTTGATCAGTCACCATTATTTAGATTAATTCATGGTTTAAATAAGTCTTACAAATGTAAAATTATGATCAAACATCAAAACCTAGTCATGTTGTATGTGTGATTTGATTCCTATTACTATTTTCCATGAGACTTAGTGAACAAATTCTAGATTTCATGACCTTGACCATTAATATTAACTTTTAACATGTTTGGATGTTCATTAGGAACCATGATTTAGCTTAAGTAAGGCTTGGGCACTACTCTAGTACTAACAAGGCATTTATATTTGTAATAAATAAGACTATTGATCCACTCAATGGCTTGCTCCACTATCGGTCAAACATCCATAATCCCAATGGAGGTTATTGGAATCACCATTGATTAGAAAGATTTTGAATATTACACTAAGTCTCTTATTTTGTAATTTTTAGATCTTTTTTGTCTCTATATCAAAGGTTGGGAGCCAAGTTAGCTAGGTTTATGGATTTGGTCAAGTGTTTTGATCTTCAAACAATCATCCTTGGTTGAAAAATCTATCCCAAGGAATAATGTTTATTAAGTGCAAACATGATTGTGTTTCAATAATCCAATATTTCATCCTACATGTGTAATCCCTCTTAAAATCCATATTAGATTAGAACAATGCCCAAAATCTCAAGGAATAATTAACCTATCCATTAGTCTTTTCTACTTTCTCTAAACTATAACATTAAGCTCACATTAAATAATCCATGATCAACTAATGTTGAGAAGTCATACCTGCATTTCTAAATTATGAAGCTCTTAAGAAATTATGTGATCTTTGAGGTGAGGTGTATCTAAAAGGACTTATTTATAAGTAAGGAACAAATAAAGATAAAGCAAATGAATATATACTCAGACATTATTTATAAATAAGGGATAGGAAGGAAAGAAACATGAAAGAAACTAATCTAAAGACCTATACTAACTCCATAAACAACCTACCTCTAAGATCAAATGGAAAATTATTTAGTCTACTACAAAACCTTGAAACATGATTGATTCCATTCAATGGAACCTTCTTGTGGATAGTAGCACTTTTATGCCTATGTCATTAGGGTGATGCTACTTGGTTTCCCACCTCCATTCTCAAGTGCATGGATTGAAGATCCAATCAACTTCTTCCTAAAGTCTTCTCGATCTATTATGTTATCTTCATCTTCATAATCTTAGTCCACTATTATTTCAATGACATCTTCAATAACTTCATTTATTTGAGTTTTATCTTATTTTACTACTTTAGAAAGGATAGGGTCTTCCTCCCTAATTAGTGTAGTAAATCCCTCCTCTGAACTATCTTTAGATTCATCTTCATCTTGAAATGGAAAATCACATGATTCTACCATAACAGATTTCTTGGAAGATGTAGATGTATTAGAAGAATGTGATGACCATGCAACATTATTATTAACCTTGTAATAATTAACCAAAGGCATATTACAAGTTTTTATATCAAGCACATTCATAATTTTAGATGGCTCATTGTTATAGTTTTTATTACTTTACAACCTCGGTGCAAGTTTGTTTTTATTTGCATTAGAATTGACATTTATCATAGGCAAATTAATATTGACATTTGTAATGTCATATGCCATCTGACCCTAGGGTTACATTTAGTCATTGATTACCATGGCTTCAACATAGGCTAACATTAATGTATTAATTACTTTAATATATCTTTTAAAAAACACAAAATTCAATATATATATATATATATATATATATTTATGTATATATATATATATATATATGTATATATATAAAGCATCCTTATAAATCTCTAAAGCTAAACCCTTGATAGGTCTATAAGGAACGATAGCTATATTAAGCATCTTTAGAAATATAACATTAAAATTTCTAATGGTTTCATTTGAATCCTTCTTCATAGTAATGAATTATTGATAAAGGACATATGTATTGATGGTCTTTCCTAATTTATTAATGAAATAATTACCAAAATCAATCCAACGAACAATGAAATCCTTAGGAAGTTTAGGAAACCAATCATATGCCTCATCTCTAAGAGTAAAAGGAAATAATCTATAGGCAACATCTTCATAAACAACATTTAATAATCTTAAGGAAACCTTAAAGAACATAATGTGATCCTTAGTAGTAACAACACCTGTAGGACTAAAAGAAGGAAAATAGCTTTAAGGATTCCTAGGTAAGTCATTTATCTAGCCAAGCAAATTGATAGAAGATCCTCCTAACCAGGCCATACCTTTAAGAGTATATTATTTGTGGTAGTTCTAGCTTGTAAAATATTCAACCGTATTTTAAATATGATTTTTAAGCCTCATATTTGCAAATAACAATGATCAAAATCATATATTTAGAAAACTTTTCACAAGTATGTATACATAATGGTAAAGGACATCAATATTTAACTAAATTAGCTTAAATATATGTCTAAACACATTAGTATGAATGATATTTACATGTTTAAGTTCAAGTAAACTCAAATTTGTAAAGGATCTATCAATATTTGAACAAAACTACTATTAGTAACCTCAAACACCTTGGATTGATATATCTTAAGCTATCTTTACCACAATTACCCATGGATCTTTAAAAAACATCATTCTTTGTCTAAATAAGCATATAAATTGGTCTAAAACAACTAGTATCAATGATATTTACACAAATATGTAAATAATGCTTCAATCTTTGAACATAATTCACCAAAATGAGCAAAGATACATCAAAATTTAAAGGATCTAACTAAGGAGGCCCCCCTTCTAGCACCAGCGAATCCCCTCCTATTGATGCTTGAATATGTATCATAGGTACCCAAAGTGTTCAAGAACACTTTTCATTTTATAATTCTAAGAATTTAATTCATTATTTTTAGGTTGTGATAATCCTATTATCTATTTATGGAATAGAGATAAATCAAGTGGATTGTTTCATAAAATTTATAATGTTTGGTGGTTGGGAGCCATCATAGCCAAATAGATAATCTATGCAAAATATGAAGTATGTTATGCTAAGAATGTTTAATTATAATAAAAAATGAATATAAAGACTAATCTAAGATGAATATTTACAATAAAAATTAAACTAGAGTGATATGGTTTAAAAAGAAGCGAAAGGAGACATAAGGTAGAGAAGAGATGTTGATGATCTTCATTCCAAACATCATGACAAAGTTCAAATATCATCTAGGCATGCACTTAGCAAATATATGACATGAATTATCATAAGATCAAATCCTATCACACATCAAGAAAACATATAAGGAATATAGGAAATAATTTAAATAAGAACCAATTTAACTTTAAAGGTTTACCCCTGCAAGCAAACAACATTAGTCCAAATGCAAGAAGAGTAAGAAAATGAAATGAACCCAATAAATTTCAATTTACCTATCATTAGCACAAGTTAATAGCTATACATTCAAATGTACACACCAAGAATTCATAATAACCATTAAATTCTAGAAGTTAGAATAAACAAGTGAGAGAGAAGCCATGATAACAAAACAAACAAGAAAATTTGGACAAACTTTGTAGAATTCCTTGCTTGTATTAATTTTTCAAAGTTTACAAAGTAATTTTAGCTCTAATAACTCCATTCCCTTTTAAAATTTACAATACCCCTTATATAGAGTGTTAATGAAGTATGTCAATTAATCATGCCAAATCAAAATAGTACATATGTCATGGACAACTATCCCTTATAAATTTCTAGAAGGCTCTAGACACTTCTTAATGAACTGACTATAGGGAATGTGTTTTAAAAAATTTCACATGTCTTTACAAACATAATATTCCATTTTCAAAATATATAATGCTTAACTATAGGAAGAATATTACTAAGTCACTTAATATGACTTTGAGAACCCTCTATTTCCATTTTGTTTCTCTAGTAGGATCTTCATTTTGGAATGTTCTTCAATTAGCTCAAGGTTAACAACTAGTTTCATGAAGAGATCCTTCATTTGATCTACTAAGCTCTTGTGAAATTTATCTACTCTATCTGATGCCTCCTTAATGCTTCCAACTTTACTGACTATTCCTTTTATAGTTATAATCATATCCATGATCCTATCATTGTTAGCAACAATCTTACCTATGTTTTAGTGCCTTACCCCTTTCATAAATTGGGAATTTCTTTCATTTTATTTCATCTGTATAGACCGAGTATAGTATGGTCCTTAAATAAGCTATCTAATACATGTATTATCATATCTTCAAGTTGGTTGAGCTCATTGGAGAGGTCCACCAGTTGCTACAAGTCCTTTTAAATTTCTCACTATTAGAATTTGGATTTAATTATCTTTACAGAGGTGACCATTAAATTCCCCTCAAATCAATTATGGAGAATACAATGCAAAAATATGGATTCTATATGTTCTTAGGGCATTTTAAAGGTTTTAACAGTCCTCTAATGGCATCTAAAAGCTCAAATCATAAGTTTTGTTCTTTTCCTTTACATTATGACTTGTCTATTTATACTTTTATCTCTTTTAGGTCAACAAAATCCTCAAATTTACCATGTTTTTCTTTCATGGAATCACCGTGGCATTGCCATGGCACCTCGATGGCATCTTATTCATCACCATTCAAAAATATGACCATTGTCTTTGAAAATTTAGCATTGATCTTATACCATCTAATTATCCTTGCACAATTTACCATAAATTATCAATCTCAATACTTGGACTTGAATTCCATTAGCTACCTCTTTCATGTTTCTTGTGGTTATGACACATCATTATTGTGTTAACTCTGATATTCATTGAAAATTCAATAGTGATCATGCACTATTAGATCTTATTTGGGAGAGCAAATGCACTCCATCAAATCAAGATTTGAGGGGTGTAATGTTATTGACTACTCACTAGTATTTTACCAAAATGCTAACACTTATCACCTCTATGTGATTTATGCACTTCATATTCTATTAGCTCTATTGGGTTAATGTGATTTTGACATGTAGTGATCTTGCATTTGCTCATAGCTTCATTAAAAATTCAATGTCCATCTTGTACCATCAAATCACTTTTATCTAGGTAAATGCACTCCATTGGATCATGATCTAAGGGGTACACTTCCATTCGATGCTTAATATCCTATTAATTAACTCATGACACTTGTCATCATCTTGGGGATTTGAATTATCAACACTCATCACACTCTATTAGATCAATGCCATCTGAGCAGATGTCTATGGTTGATCTTGAAGATAAACATAAAATTTATGCTTGAGAATATATATAAAGAACTTAGGATAAAAATATTAAGGTAACCTCTAAACATAATGTTTTTATTCATATTAATAAATATGAATAAAGATTTAATATAAGTTAAGGACATAATAAAAGGGACCCCACATAATAAAATTCATATCATAAAGTCTTAGACTAATGTTTTTATTATATTAATAAATATTATAAACCTTAGGGTAGGGATTTAGGCTAATATTTATAACAAAGGTACCATGCATTTATTTAAACCAATCTAGGATAAAAGGGAACAAAGGGGTCATGAGACATAAAAAAGACCAAGCATAATATTTTTAGCCTAAGGTTTGGTCATGTTAAAAAACATGACTAATCCTTAGGATAAAAATTAAACTAAGTCCATGGCATGATAATTATTCCTATACAAATTTAAATAAAAGTTCCTACCAAATTGTAACTAAAAGATCTAGGTTAAAAAACATATTAGGCCCTAGATCTAGTCATTATTCATTAATTCTATAACATAGAAACACTAACAACATTTATTAGCAATAGTTAGAGAGAAATTAACAAGGATTATGAAAATATGGGAGATAGGGGTAGGTGAGAGCTAAGGGTTGACGAATTTCAAATTTAGGATCCCACTTGGCTAGATACCTTCAATTTGAAAGTCATCTACCCTTGTTTCTTCTATTTTTCAGTTTTAGAGCACAAATTTGCATGATTTGAAACAAGGGACCCCATTTTAAGAAATGGGGGTATGTTGACCTCAACAGGTGGCTCTCACTACTCTTCTTGACCACTAATGAATGTACAAGGAACTATGCTGACATAACCTCCATGTTAATGGAATGATGACACATGGTGTAATTTCAGGGCACAAATAATTGTCACTTTTGAAACAGATCTGGTTTGCCAAGATTTTAGGTTTGTGATACTTGGGGTGATCTCAAGGGCATTAAAAATACTTAACCATTTTAAAATATTTAATTACAGAGTATTTCATATCTATGAACAAAGACAGAGTAAAGGTAAACTAGATAAACAATCATGTAGGTTACTTGAAAACCAAAATCCACCTAAGCATGAATAAGCCCTAAGAAAAGCATATATTGACAAAGACTCAACCATGAGAACTAAAAAATTAGTTTTGATTCAAAATTAAATATGTTACAATTAAACCCCAAAATGTAAATAAACCCTAATTCTCCACATAAATTTAGAGTAGATAAACATCATTATGAATGAAATAAAATCTTTTAATGGCTAAATAATCATTTTGAATGGGTAATTGGATTATCTAGATTATAATTTGAAATGAATACACATAAAACATGACCATAATATAGTAAAAAATCTCAACATTATATCACAAGGAAAATGCTTCTAGCTAGGATAATGAATGATAATTAAATCATAAAATATATTTATGTTTCACCTAACCTTTGAAATTACATCAAAAAAATGCTTGATGATGCACAAATAAACCATAATGTGATAATACAATTTGTCTCATGAGTTGGAGTCTATAAAATGGAACCAAATATTTGAAATTTGAATGACATTCATAAATGAAGTATTATTAGTATGCAATAACATGAAAATAAAATAGCCATCCTATAGCAAGAAGGTCCCCATGTGAGAAATTTATTTATGGGGCATGTTGGACCCAAAAAATGGTGAATTCTACATGGAAAGTGTTTCTCAACATTAAAAACCTATACTTCAAATCATCAAACTCAAACAATAAACATTAAACCACAAAATAATTCTTTAGACAAAACAAAAAGATGAAATCACTAAAGAATACCTTGATAAGTAACATATTAAGTTTTAGATCTACCTAAGACCATCAATGTGTGTGTTAAAAGTGATTAATTCCTTCATTTCCCTTACATTCATGTAAATAAATATAAAATTATATAATACCATTATAATTTTTGAGAAATATAACTTGCATGTTTATCTTGGGGAGGATGACATAGGCATTCTCTTCTACCAGCTAGATGTTTATAGCCTTGTAAGAGATACCTATGGTCCCACTCATATCATTGATCTATTACCAACCAGACCATACATATTTTGATGGATATTTCTTGAATCACCTTAACAAGGAAGGAATTTGTATTTTTCATTTTGTTTAATTTCTTTTTGATTTCTTTATTTTGAAAATATTTCATTGTTTAATTCATTGAGGGTTAGAGACCAATCCATGGGTATAATGATAGACTTAAAAATTTCATAGATATTAAGGCAAAGCTAAATTAATTCAATGTTTAAATTTTACTCCTAATGTGAAATTAAGTGTAGTTTGATGGCTTCAAAAAAACATGAAACATTTCTAAAATTCACACATTCTATTCCAAATCATAGACTTTTAAATTCTATAAATGCATAAATAAATTGTAGTAGTCTATGTAATTTTTCAAGGATGATTCATATTATAATATATATGCAACTAAAAATTCTCATATTTTATTTTCCACTATTTTATATTCTTTGTTTAAGGGAACATAAAGATAAAACATTGCATTAATATAGTATTATTGAGAATTTGGTTGTCCATTATTGTAAAATCTGATTTTTCTATAGTTTTAATTTTGAATAGACCTTACTCTTTCAAGACTATATCATGACTAATAATGCAATAAAAATATCCAAGAGAGATGAAGTCATGCTAAGACTATATTTCAAGGATTGACTTCTTATAATAACCATGTGAACATCTCCAATAATTTTTTGAAAGGCATACTACACACCACCAAAAGGTCAAAACACATAAAAGCCAACATTTAACAAGATGGGAAATGAAAAAAAACACATAAAACAACCAAAATTAAATAAAACAACAAAATGAAATTAAACTAAAGAAAATGAAAAGTGGAAACACTAGCTACAAAAACATGAAACTGTATGCAAAATATATACATAGAGGAATTAGACTAGTTAGGAGGGTGGGTTCAAAAACCCAAATCGACATGATTTCCACTTTTAATTAGTAGTAAGGTTATATCATTTAATATCATTAAAAAATCACAAACATCATTGAATTTACTTAAAATATCATTGAATTTCATTCTTATAAAATCAATGTCATTAGCAAACATGTGTTTGAAAAACCTAGGTGTCTCAATCCCAAAATTAGAGTCAATATAGGTTTGGAAATAATTTCCATCAAAGTCTTTCTAGATAAAATAAATAATTTATATGTCATACCACATTAAATTTAGAATCAATTAAACTTACTACTAGACAAATATATGAATCATTTTCATGGATAAGAAAGCCAATAGTTAAATCAACATTTTATATTTATTTTTATTTATTAAAGCTTGTTAAACTTTTTAACGTGACCGGTGGCACTAGCTAGACATTCCTAATACTGGTACTACGGGGTGGGGGGAGACTAGAACTTGAGACCGGTAGAGCCGCAGTGAAAATACTTAGCCAACCAGGCTAGGGTCCCCGCCCATTGTTAAATCAACATTCACAAAGAAAGCTAACACTCTTTTTAAAAATATTACAACATTAGGATATATACCTCCCTGAGAACTAATAAGGTTTGGAAATTCATTATTTTCACTCACATCCATAAGAGGAAGTATGTTAGATAAGCAATCATAAAAAATATCACTTGACAAAGAAGTGGGATTAGATATACTTTCAAATAAATCCTTAGTGTCTTGTTTAAAATAAGCCACCTGGGAATCACCATCATATTTATCTATGCATTTGGGATTCAAAATTTTCACTCCTATATGTATTAATTTTTTTTAACCTCTTCATATATAGTGTACTTACTGATTAGATGTTACACGCTTTTCTCTAGGTAATCTGAAACTTGAATAATATCACCATCCTTATTTACTTATTTTTGAATGGTTTGATTATGTAATTTTAAATATGAATAATAAATGAAATCATCATATTTATTATCACTATAATATTCATTTAAAATTATATTATGATTCATGAAAGGATCTTGGTGACCCAAAATCTTAAAGTATGAGTAATTTCTTGGAATGGTGACATGAACGACTTCCTGAAATGTTACTACATTATTTTTAGAAGAAAACACCTCTTTTGGATTTAAGATCTTCTCCTCATTATCTTAAATCTATTTCTCTTCTTTTATGACATCATAATATGGAAGATTAGAATCTTATGGATCAACCCTTTCAAATACCCCATACTCATAATATAGACTTTCTTATATAATACTAAATTATAGACACTTATCATTCACACTCACATAGATAGGGGAAACTAGTTTAGATTTGGAGTCAAAAAATGTCCTTAGTCATATAGGTCAAATACAACCCAAAAATATAAAAACCATATATGTCCTTCCATAATTTTTAGTTTTCTTTTATTCCAAATTCAAAAAAAAAAAATGTATACATGTATTTAGAATAATCACCATATTCAACTGAAGAATCAAAATCAATATAAATATAAACAAGAGATTTATGTATTTCATGATTTTAAAAATAACTATTGGAACTAGAATGGCTTACCTAATGATATGGCCAATCATATACTAGAGAATCATTTACCTAAAGTTTGATGACTAGGTTTCTGGTAACAAGAGGTTCTATAACTATCAATGTTTGAACAGTTGGTTCATCAGAGACAAGAATTTATTTTATTTTATCTTTCAAATTTTAACATGGTCCACATATATCTAAATATGGGGTATCATTAATATTGATAACATTGAACTATGGAACTTTTTTAATTGTCTTTTTGAATGTAGGGATAGAGGATGCATAATAAAAAGGTGCTTTCAGTGGACAACATAACTCTTCCTCATCCAACTCCTCCATACCACAAAATTATTATTATAGCTAACTAATAAAATCTTAAACTTCATCATGAAACAATTCATGATTGATCAAATAAGTGTGGTGTTTATTAGGCTCAAACTTGGATAGTTATTTTACAAGATTAACACCATTTCATCTATCAATTTCATCCTTTTGTTGTTGTTAATATTCTAGTTTATCTTGTAACTTTAAAATTTATCCTTTAATATCTTAAATGTGTTCCTCAACTTCAATAATGTCATCAAAATCATGAGTATGTGACTCATATAAAATATTGTCCACTATAATTATGGTGACGGGATTTTATCTCTTCTTATTATTAGGCAAGACATTCAAGAAAGAGAAAATTTTCCATTGGACTTTTAAATCGAAGTAGGAACTAATTTTTGACTCTTAGAACTAGTAATTGAGTTGGGCACTAAGATTAAATGCTAATTAGATACCTCTCTTTTCAAATTAAATGGAAATAGTTTATACTTCATGTCTTCAAATTGTATATTTAAAACATGCATAACTAATCTTTAAGCGATGATGTGTTCTTTTGTTATTTTTTAAAAATCAATTCTAAACACTAGGAGGAGATAAAAAGTATCCTCATGTAAATCATGATGATTTATTAAAATGTTTATGGATGACTTGAAAATCCAATTCATATTAGGATGTTGGACCACAACTATCTACTGAGAGGGGTGGTGAATCAGTAGATAGATTAAAAGTAGTCCTTTAATCTTTTTTCATGTAATTTAGAAAGGATATGTATATATCACACACACACACACACACACACACATATGCATAACACTATATGTATGTGAAAAACCCAATATGGGAAAAACAACCATGAGAATAGCTGGTATAAACTACTATTATAATCTAGCCTCATAATCAAGAACCTCACTTGTTACAATGTTTAAGAACATTGATCTTAAGGATACACCAATCTCTTGATTTAATAACACCTACTCTAATGAATCACCAACTCCCCAACTAAGCACCAACTTAGCTCTTCTGATGGTAGCTACCAATTGGATATATTATGGAGCTACAATTCTAAATTATAAATTTGATTCATAAATGAATCTAGTTCTCTATTATAGACCTATTCTATAATTTCTCATACTCTTCTCTGCATCTCTCTTCCTCTCTACCTCTTTGTTCCTCAATTTGACTTTTTTTAGCACATAGTGCATTTTTTAGATGATGTATATATGCATTGATTTAGGTCTCACATCTTCTTTGTGTTAGGACTTGATAATTAACACATCATGCTCCTCTAAGTTTACTATTTCTTGAATTCATGCACCACCACCATAATTCTCTATCTTTTACTATACTTAGCATATGGAAGGCTCTAGTTTTTATGCACATGTCATATTACACAATTTAGATTGATCAAAGTGATCTATATCATTCTCTATGTCTTATAATGCGTCTTTCTTATATGTTCCATCACTTGACCATTGAGATGAACATATATTTAAATACTTGCCATTGATCTTAAGTTTTGGGCTATGATCCAATGATCCTCATTTAAATGTCTTGACTTTAAAATTCAACCATTAGATCAATCTTTAATAGGCTCATGCACTCCATTAGATATTTATGATCTTCTAAAATTTAATGTTTGAACTTTAAAATTCAATCATTGATCAAATTTTGGAAGGATCATACACTCTGTTAGATCATTGCAAGCTTCCAAACTTTAACATTTAAATCTTTAAAGTGCATTTGTTTATATTTTGATCTGAGCTCCTGCATGCCATTAGATATTCAAAATAATCATAAACATTACCTCTATCTATCATTAAACATTGGATAATTTGACCTCTTTGACTAGTTATACTCTATTGATATTCATTACATGATCACATACTTACTATTAGATCCTCTAATAGACTAATACACTCATTGGTTCTCCATCTAGAAAGCACCCATGAATGTGACACTTGGCACCCTTGCATGCTTTTTGCACATTACTATTAGTGCCCATGATTTTGAGACTTGGTAGTCTCACATGCCTTCTACACATTTTTAGTCCCTACGCTTGTGACACTTAGCACTACCACATGCCTTTTGAGCACTTTACTATTAGTCCCTATGCTTGTGATACTTGGCACTCATGTATTATTTATACACAAGTTAGTCCTTATTCTTTTGACACTTGGCACCAACTCATTCAATCTCATGTACCTTTGACATATTTAATTTTATATGCATCATTGGATATTCATTGTATGATTTAGTGTTAGCCATTGATCAACCTCAGACATGTCTTAAATTGAGGACTTAGGAAATATTAAAGTCTTTGATCAATGCTCCAAGATGGTAATTATTAGGTCAAAGGGCCTGGTTGTATAGTGATGAGAAAGGCATAATTTGTAACTTAAGTGACTAGTTTATAGCTATATCTAGTCAACATAAAAATAGAAATTGTATGTGAATGCCATGACTAAAAACCTTAAGGTTTTACTAAGAAACCCTAGTAATGTTTGAGAGCAAACATAAATCATTTTTAGGATCATTTCTCTTCATCTAAACCTTTAGAACATATATATGATATGCTCTTGAGAAACCCATAATATATCTTGTATCAATTTCTCTATAAATTTCAAAAAATGGTCTCTATTAAAGCAAGATAACATTATATCATAATATATACAAATTATACTATGAAATTGCAAAACATTTTCTTCTCTCCATCATACATATCTAATTTTTTGACATCTATGACATCCATAATGCCAAAAATCTCCCTTTTGACATAAAATGATAATCATATTTCTAAAAATCTCCCCCATTGTCATTGATGCAAAAATAAATTATCTAATCTTATAATGCATGCTCCTTCTCTATCATTGATTGTACTTGCATTGGCTTCTTATGAATGTGAGTTGAAGATGTTCATTCTAAACATTTTCCTCTTAGGAAATGGAACAATTGCCTAAAAACACCTTAGACACTTGCCAAAACATAATTTTAACATATGCTCTATATAAACATAAAGCATTTGGAAAACTTTTATAGAGAGCATTTGCACTTTTTGTCCCCCTTTGACATAATTGGCAAAAGGACACCAATTTTCTCACTATTTGTCCAAAATTTCTCCCCTTTATCAGATAAAGGAGTTTTTTCAAGAATTTGCCACCATCACCTCATTATAAATTTTGAAAAATATGCATACCTAAGTTTCCTTCTCTCTCTTCTTCTAGGGATTAACATTGTTTATGTGATCCTCTCCCTAGACTCATGCCCTATTACTATGATCTAGTGTTGTGATAGAAGCCACCACTCTCAATTTATATCTCCTATAATCAAAATGTTCTTTTGAAAGAGGTTTGGTGAATATGTCTATAGTTTAATCTTGTGTTGGCACATATTCCATTGTGACCTCTTCATCTATAACTTTTTCTCTTAAAAAGTGATACTTCATTGATATATGCTTAGTTCTAGAGAGCATCATTAGATTATTTGATATGTTAATAGAACTTAAATTGTCATAAAGAATAGAGATATGTGATTTGTATTCTAGCTTGATTTTTTTTAGTTTCTCTTTCATCCACAAGACTTGAGTACAACATGCCATTGGTGCAACATACTCTGCTTCTACTATAGAAAGAGTAATTGACTCTTGTTTTTTTCTCAACCATGAAATAAGTTTGTTTCCAAAGAAAAATACACCACCACTAGTATTTCTTCTATCATCCACATTTCCTACCCAATCATCATTTGTATATGCTATCAAAATGAAATCTTCACCTTTGGGATACCATATGCCATAGTCAATTGTAATCTTGATATATCTAAAGATTCTTTTCACTCCATTGACATGTGACTCTTTGGAGTAGATTTAAATCTTCCAACCATGCATGTTGTTTGCATGATATTCTGTCATGATGTAGTTAGGTATAACAAGCTACCTATCATTGATTTATACAAATTATGATTTGTATCAAGGGACTCATCCTTTTTTCTTAACTTACATCTAGTTATCATGGGAGTACCTATTGGTTTGATATTGATCTAGAGAATTTTCACTCTTTATATGGTTTGAGATAATTAATTAATATCTATTTAAGGGTACTTTTTATTACCATGGGATATATATTTAATTAATTAATATCTTATTTAATTGTTTTTTATTTTACCATGGGATATATTTATTTAATTAAATATCCCATTTAATAGTATATTTTATTTTACCATGGGATATATATTTAATTAATTAATATCTTATTTAATGGGTTTTTTATTTTACCATGAGATATATTTATTTAATTAAATAGCATATTTAATGATTTTTAATCTACCATTAGATATTTTATTTATCCAAGTCCTAAAATAATACTATTCCCACTTCCATATGGATAGTTATTTAAACTATGGATGAGATATATTTTTAAATCTTTATCCCATAAATCTAGAATCCTACCACTCTTATATTATCAAAAAGACAAATATTATTTTAAATAATTGATGTGGTAGTTTAATCATGGGTTATTTAAGATAAGCATGGTTGTATGTTCTATTTTAAATCCATGTCTTTATTCCATAAAGAAATGTGGCATTGACTTTTTCAAGACATGTTAAATAAAGTCATGAGAATATTTTAATTTTTTAATCTCATAAGTTAAAATCCACTTTATTTTCCCCACTTGTAAAGAACCATACGATTGGTGGAAAGATATTTGGTTCTTGATTTATTTTAGTGGGGAGATTATGTTTTTATTTTGGTAGAGATTTACATGCATATTAATTAAAATAAACTACATGTGGTTATATTATTGGTGCTAATACATGGCTTAAGAACTAGAGTCTTGATATGGTAATATTTTTAATGAACATGGAACACATTATTTCTACATTCAAATTGGGAATAATTATTATTATTACTACATTGGAAAATATGTGTCATTTATTTTTTTAATGCCAATCTTTATCTTGATCTTTACACGTAGTTGGCATATTGGCACGGCAATTTATTCTTTAAAGATTATTGAATATTCTTGATAGGTATGCAAAAAAATTGATGGAAAAGGATTTTTAGCTAGCAAATATCAACTCAAAAATGGGAAAACTCACCATTATAATAAAACAATAATTATTCTCAGCCAATGTGGGAAGGTAGAGGAAATACCAAAAATCCATGCTATCAAAATAGGAAAAACACAATTTAGGGAAATTATTAGTGACCCCAGAGGGAAATTTGTTAATTTATAGTCAATTCCAAGTAGCATTGAGAAATATATAACTGTAGTTTATTTTATAGAGGTAGGAAGAAGATTTTTCAAAGAAGTGGGGGATTTTTCACATAAGGATTTTTCACATAGAGATATATCTAGATTACAGAGGCAAAAAGAACCTTGAGTAAATTAAAGAGGTTTATTTTTATTTGTTGCACAAACAAATTATCTAGTAAAGAAGAATTCTATTTTACTCAGAGAGAGGTTTTGTAATTATTCTCAAAGATTTTTTAATAGATCAGAACACTCATGGAGTGGACCTAGGGACATAGCCATTTGGTGAACCCCTTAAACAAATATTTTGAACCATTTTTTTAATTTCTTCTCTATGATCTAAAATTCTTTCAATTTCTTTAATTAATTTTCAAATTCAAGGGAAATGAAAAATTAATATTTAGTTTTTAATCCAAGTAAACTGTAAAGTTTTTATAAACTTGGATTATTTTTAGAGGATAAAAAAATGTGAATTGAATGTTTTAACTAAATAACAAATTTATATGATTTTACAAAATCACTCATATTTAGAATTTTTCAAATTTACATTCTGATTAAAAAGTCAATTTATTTTTAATAAATGTTGGAAATTGACGTATTTTTAAAAATCCATATCCTATTTTATTTAATTGATAAATTAAAAATTCCACTACCAATTCTATTTTAATTTAAGAATTGAGAGTTTTAGTATCCATTTGAAAAACTATGTGATTTATCTATAGGGGTAAATCTAGTTTTTAGATCCTTTATGGTATAAAAACAATTAGAATATATGGACTAGCTTCTGATTGTGTGAAAATTTGAATTCAATTTTAGTATTGGTTGGATTATTTGTTTTCAAGAACATGAAACCATGGTCAAGTTGTCCAAATAAGAAAAGCTTGATGAGATCGAAGCATTTAATATGTAGATTCAGGAAGAGAACTCTTTCCTAAAAGAAAAGTTTTACTCATTGGAAGAGGAGATTAAAAGGATGAGAACTAAGTTACAAGCCAAGGATGAGCTCTTGGAAAGACTACAAGATGGTGAACAAGTGAAATATTTACCTTCCACATCAGATGCAAGAAACTTGATGAATGAATGTATTGTAAGTCATCATGTGATACTTCCTCTCATTTAGTTTCAAATATTGATTTTGGTGTTTTTTAAGAACACACTAAGATTATTGGGTATAAAATATTATTTAAAATAAAAATTTAAGGAATAATCCTTGGTAAAAATGGACAAGGCATAACAAACTCCATACAGGTATATGATAAGCCTCATCATATAGGTCTAGGATATAAATCTGGTATTAAAAATAAAATAGGTGAATGGTCTAAGAAAGTAGAAGCAAGAGGTTCTAAAGAGAAGTGTAAATTATCTTAGATGGAAGGTAAAACACATTATTTTCATCACACTTACAATAATGTTGATTCTAATTCTACTAGATAAAGTAAATATTCCAATGTTCCTTTTGATTATGGTACACAAAATTTGTGGAATGTTTATACATGAAATTTTTATGGATTGACTAATCACTATGTAACCAAATGTTGGAAACATAATTATTTATTAAGAAATATTTTGAAAGACCACTCTCTTAGATAGTGTTCTAAGAATGGTAGTAAGAGTATGTTTTCCAAAAGAATGGACAAACCTTTTTGTAATCATTGTAACAAGAAAGGACATGAAGTTAATAGGTGTTGGAAAATTTATCCCAAATAGCATTGGATATTTATTAAAAAGTAAAGCATTGTTAAACCAATAGTTTTAGCTATAAATCATGCATAAACTCAAATAAAATCTAAGGCTAATCTAGCTATGCGGTTTGATAAGCAATTCTTTAGTTTCATGTTTGCATAACTATGATATTTTATTCGCATGCAAAATTTCAAAGTAGGTTTAGTATTCTATTGAGATTTAAAGGAATATATTATAGTTTTAATAACAATTAGAGCTATAAGCTATGAGGAAATATAAGTTACAGGTTTATCATACTTAGATTATTTTCTCATGTTCATGGTTTTACTAAAATCTTTATTTTTAATCTCTTGATAATTTTTTGATTACCCGATGTATTGAAAAAGGAATTAACTCATATTTAAACTTGGAGATATTAAAAAATGATATAAGTTTGGAATTTGGTTTATTGGAGTACCCTGTAGATAAAATCCAAGGGATAAATTTATCATACTTGGATTATTTTTCTCACATTTTAGTTTTAGTAAAACTTCATTTTTAAACCTTGATAGTAGTATATATAGATTATATGGGTCATGATCAATATGTCTATTTTGGGAAAATTTTCATTTCAATATATATATTGAGTAGGCAGATATTTCATTCACTGGCATTTTAGAGATTCAGTTTGATTTTTGAATTGTTATCAAGATATTTTGCAAAAGAAATGTTAGTAACTTCAGAGAGTGATTTGACCTTTTGGGGACCAAAAGAGTCTTATTGGGGAGGTTTGATCTAAAGGAGTTTTACTCTTCATATGGTTCAGGATAATTAATTAATATCTTATTTAATGTTATTTTTTATTTTACCATGGGATATATATTTAATTAATTAATATCCTATTTAATATATTTTTTTTTATCATGAGATATAGTTAATTAATTAAATATCCTATTTAATGGTATCTTTTATTTTACCATGGGATATATATTTACTTAGTTAATATATTATTTAATTGTTTTTTACTTTATCATAGGATATAATTATTTAATTAATTATCTTATTTAATGGTTTTTTTATCTACCATTGGATATTTTATTTATCCAAGTCCCAAAAATATATTATTCCCACTCCCACATGGATAGTTTTTTAAAATAGCCATGAAATATATTTTAAAATCTTTATCCCATAAATCAAAAATCTTACCACTCTTATATTATCAAAAAGACATAAAGATTTTTTTAATCATGGGTTATTTAAGATAAGCATGGTTGCATGTTTTATTTTAAATCTAAGTCTTTATTCCACCAAATAAATGTGGCATTGATTTCTCAGAGTCTTTTTAAATAAAGTCATGGGAATACTTTAATTCTTTAATATCATAAGTTAAACTCCACTTTATTTTCTCCACTTCCAAAGAATCATATGATTGGTGGAGAGATATTTGGTTCTTGATTTATTTTAGTGGGGAGATTATATTTTTATTTTGGTGGAGATTTACATGAATATTAATTAAAATAAACTACATGTGGATATATTCTTGGCACTAATACATGAATTAAGAACTAGAGTTTTGGCGTGGTAATCTTTTTAAAGAACATGCATCTCATTATTTCTACATTAAAAGTGGGAGTAATAATTATTATTATTATTACATTGGAAAATGTGTGGCATTGATTATTTTTTAACATCAATCTTTATTTTTACACATATTTAACATATTGGTGTGGCAATTTATTCTTTAAATTTTCTTGAAGATTCTTGACAAGTATGCAGAAACATTGATGGCAAAGGATTTGTAGCTAGCAAAGCTTATTTATTTTTGATTTAATTACATTATTATTTTTATTTCTATTTTTAATGGAATGTCAACCCAAAAATGTGGAAAATTCACCAGTATGGGAAACCAATAATTATTCTTAGCCAATGTGTGGAGGTAGAAGAAATACCAGAAAACTATGATGTTAAAACAAGAAAAAACAAATTCGAGGAAATTATTAGTGCCCCTAGAGGGAAATTTGTTAATGTCCATCCAATGCCAAGTAAAATTTATAAATATATAATTATAGGTTATTTTATATAGGAAATAAGAATATTTCTTAGAGAAGTACGGGATTTTGCACATAAGGATTTTTCACATAGAGATATATTGAGATTTCAGAGGTAGCAATAACCTCAGGTAAATTAAAAAGGTTTATTTTTATTTGTTGCATAGAAAAATTATTTGGTAAATAAAAATTCTATTTTACTCAAAGAGAGGTTTTGTAATTATTCTTGAATAGTTTTTAATAGATTGAAACACTCATAGAGTGGACTTGGGGATGTAGCCATTTGGTGAAACCCATAAACAAATCTTTTGTGTCATTTTTTAAATTTATTCTCTATGATATGAAATCATTTCAATTTCCTTAATTAATATTTAGTTACAATGGAAATTAAAAATTAATATTCAATTTTTAATCCAAGTAAACTGTAAAGTTTTTATAATATTGGATTATTTGTAGAGGATAAAAAATGTGAATTGAATATTTTAACTGAACAATATAATTAGATGATTTTAAAAAATCACTCATATTCAAAATTGTTCATATTTACATTCTAATTAAAAATTCAATTTATTTTAAATAAATTTTAGAAATTTACATATTTTTAAAAATCCATTTCCTATTTTATTTAATCAAGAAATTGAGAATTCCACTACTAATTTTATTTTAATTCAAGAATTGAGAGTTTCAGTATCTATTTGAAAAACTATGTGATTTATTTATAAAGGTAAATATATTTTTTGAATCATCTATCTTATATTCTAAACTTCTTGAGAATTTATTTAGCATACTTGTTTTGGGATATAAATATCCCTTCAATAGTTTGTGATATTTGTAAACCAAGGAAGAAATAAATTTATCCAAGCATGGTCATATCAAACTCATTTTCCATTTGAGTATAAAATTCTTTACGCATATTTTTGTTGCTATATCATCTACATATACAATAACAATTAACATATGCTCACCTTGTAATTTCAAGAATAGATTGTTATTTGTACAACCTTTATTGAATCCTTGTTTTTGCAAAAATTACTTGCTCCTTGTTCATTACAACTCTTCTCCTTATCTAAATTCCTTCATTTTTATTACTAATGATCTACTTTATAGGATGATCCTTTTGAATAAATCTTGTAGGAGGCTTTTCACTTCCTAAGGATCTTAATTAGATAATTCCTCTTTAGACTCTAATTCTTCTTCATAGATGTCTGTTTTAGGTTTAACATGTTTCAAGCCTTCATCAACCTTGGAATTGATACTCTCTAAAATATTTTGTATCCTTTTGTTGTAACATATGTAGGCTTTGCTTTGGGTGGAATAACCAATAAATATTCCTTAATCATATCATTATTTGAAGCTTCCCGATTTGTCTAATTTTTTCATGATGTATCATTTGCTTCCAAACACTTTGAAATACTTAATAGAGGCATGTTTTCTATACCATATTTCATAGGGGTTTTTATCCTTATTTACCCTTAGCTAAACTCTATCCAAGATTATACAGTTATTTTTACTACTTCTCTCTATTATCCAATAGGTAACTTAGCATATTTTAGCATTGTTTTTACCATATCCTTGACTATTTTATTCTTTCTCTCAACAACTCCATTCTACTATGGAGTGCTTGCTACAGAGTAACGCCTTTTGATTCCATGCTTCTCATAGTAATTTATGAACTCATCTAAGGTGAATTCACCACCTCTATCAAATCTTAAGCATTTAATTTTTAATCCAATCTCATTCTCTACCATGGCCCTAAAGATATTGAATCTTTCAAATGCCTAAGACTTATCCTTCAAATATATTACCCATGTCATTCTTGAGTAATCATATACTAGAAACATAAATTATCTTTATCCTTTGGATCCAATTATCTTATTAGGACAAAAAAAATTAGTATGAACTAACTCTAAAGGCTTTGTAGTTGCATACTCCTTTGTTTTAAATTTGGCCCTTATTTTCTTGCCTTGCTAACATCCCTTACATGTAGTGTCTGCAAGTTTGGTTACCTTAGGCATATGTCTAACACACTTATTTGATCTCACTTTTACTAGGTTATCAAATTTGACATGACCCATTCTTCTATTCCATAACCAAATCTCATCAATCTTTCTTATTAGGTAGATATTAGCATTCACTTCACTAAAATTAAAGATATTGCTTTTAGTTTTTTTTTCCTTCTACAACTAATCTTCTATATCTCCTTATCTTCAAACCTTCTACATTAAATGTGACCTTATATCCATTGTCACACATTTAGATGACACTTAGTAGAATGAGTTTCAATCCTTCAACATAAAGGACATCATGTGTAGGTAGTTTTCCATCTATATTCAAGGTTCCTTTACCAGAAATATTTATTACAATATTGTCTCCCAAGCTGATAGATCCTTCCTTAAATTTGATTAGTTTGATGAACTTGCTTTTGTCACCAATCATGTATTTTGAGAAACCATTTTCTATTACCCACAAATTTTTTTCATTGACATGGAGTGTAGTTTGAGTAATCATAGATTATGCAACTTTTCAATCCTTGACTTTATACACATCATTAGGTTTCTTTTTTATCTTATTTTTATCTTTTATAGAGACTTGTGAACCTTTGTTCATAATTGGAGACATTTTTTTTATTTTCACTTTGTAAGTTTGGCATTGTAAAGTTTGTTCTATATTGTTTAGCTATGTGACCAAAATTATTGAAATTATAGCATATTACATTTGTATCTAAGAAGGGAGAAAATTAATTTTTTCTTACAAAGTAAGTTCTCCTTTTAGGCATAACTCTACATAAACTAGCCCTGTGACCAATCTACTTATAGGTATAATAACCATAGAAAAATTAGGAATACCTGGTCATAGTATTTATTTATGAAGGATGAGGAAATATTCTTTACTCAATATTCTTCAAGTCTTTTACCCTTATGAAACTATCTACATCAGCTACCTTTATCTTTTTCCTTTCTTCAGGCTTATTTTCTCCTTTAGTTTTCTTCATATCAGTTGTGCTTGTGTCTTTCTTTGTATCTCTAGATGCATTCTTACAAGATTTTTCATTCTTTGCTGTTGGTTCTCCTTCTACTTTGAATTTGTCATATAAGTTTATAGATGTACTGGTTATGGGACTTTTAACTTTTTCAAAACCAAGAGAAATTCTTTGTTTTGATGGATTTTAAGAGTTGATTAACTCATTAAAAAAAATTGAACATCCTATCAGCTTTAGACTTTTGTCTATTTTTTCTTTATCCTTTTCAATTTGTTTTCTCAAGGCCATTGTTTTTGCTTCTAACTTCATGCATTCATCATATTTATACTATAGTTCAATTTTGACTAGATATTCTATTATTTTAGATTATTTAACTTATGTCTTTAGGCTAACTACCATTTGATCATATTTTTAAAGACTATTGGATACTTTTACAATCTCTTTTTGTGCCTTATTCTTTCACTTTAAGTTCTCTTTTCTTATCTTTTCAATTTAATTTATAGGACAAATGATTTCACCCTATAGATACACTTATCCTTCCTCTTCCTCATCTAAGTCTTCAAATTCTTTTATTTCTTGATCCATAGAGGCTAATTCTAATGTCATGAATAGGGATTCATTTCCTTTAGCCACAAAGGCACAATCATGGTCATTATCTGAGCTATCACACTCATCCATTGAACCACTATATTATTTTATGTACAAGCCCTTCTTATTTTTAAATAAATTATTACTCTTGGAGTAGTGGGGTTTCATATTTTCACTATCATCTTCTTGCTCATAATTATTCTTTTTATTTTAAGGGAATTTAGTAATAAAATTTCCTACCTTACCACAATTAAAGCATTTAAAGGGTAACTTACCTTTGTACTTTTCAAATCCTCTTCTTAATTTCCTAACAAAGTTGGATTCTTCTTCATTAGTCTCCTTAGATCTAGATGTAGGTGCTTCTACTTTTACTTGTTTGGATGCTCTGAATGCAGCTTCTCTCTTGAAATTATTTACTTATCCCATTCTCATCTCATAGGCTATGAAGGTTAAATGTAACACATCTATAGTGAGCTTATATATATCTCTTAGTTCCTCTATTGTAAAGATTTTAGAGTCATACCTTGAAGGTAGAGATCTTAGGACCTTTTAGACAATGATAAAATATTTCATCTCTTCTCCAAAGCCTCTGATTGCATTGACTATTTCATCTACTATGAGAAGGTATTCTACAATTTTATTTTCTTCATTAATTTTAAGACTTTCAAAATTGCATTTGTATGTTTATAGTTTGGCCTATGTTACCTTATCATCACCTTCATAGATGCTATTAAACTTGTTCCATATATCTTATGCATTTTGACAATGCATTACTTTAATAAACTCTGAGTAATAAAATCTACAAAGGATAGAATTATTTACCTTGGCATTTTTATCATATAATATCTTTGAAACCTGATCATTAGGAATTATATATCTATTTACAAAAAACATCCATATATCAAAACCTAATGAAGATAAATATGCTTCCATTCTAATGCTCCAAAATACATAGTTTTAACCATCAAAGAGAGGTGATTTGATTGAGGAATATCATTCTTGATTAGCCATTTATGTTCACTATCCAAGATCAAATTGAATTGATTAAGCTTCTTCTAAGGAATCATGGCTCTGATACCAATTTTTGTAACATAACATCTACTGATAAGGGGGGTGAATCAATAGATATATTAAAATTAGTCCTTTAAATCCATTTTAATGCAATTTAGAAAGGATATGCAGAGATTACACACACACACACACACACACACACACACACACACACACACACACACACACACACACACACACACACACACACACACACACACACACACACACACACACACACACACACACACACACACACACACACACACACACACACACACACACATGCACGCGCGCACACACACACACACACACACACACACACACACACACACACACACACACACACACACACACACACACACACACACACACACACACACACACACGCATGCATGCATGCATGCATAACACTAGATGTACATGGGAAACCAAATATGGGAAAAACACCATGAGAATAACTACTAGAAACTATTGTTCTAATCTAGAGTCACAATCAAGAACCTCACTAGTTATAATGTTTAAGGGAACTGACCCTAAAGAGACACCAGTCCACTAATTTAAGAGCACCTACTTCAAGGAAGCACCAACTCATATCTTGTAATGGTACCTACCAATTAGATCTAATGTGGAGATACAACTCCAAATTATAAATTATATTCATAAATGAATCTAGTACTTTGTTATAGACCTATTTTTCAACTACTCATATGTTGATCTACATCTCTCTTCCTCTCTACCTCTATGCTCCTCAATTCACCTTTTTTTTAGTGCATAGTACATTTTCTAGAGGATGTATATATGCATTGATATAGGTTTCACATATTCTCTTTGTTCATACTTGGCCATTAACACATCATGCTCCTACAAGTTCCCACTTCTTTAATGCATGCACCACCACCATAATTCTATATATTTTCCTATATTTATAATATGTAAGGCTCTATTTTTTATTCACAATCCATATTACACAATTTAGATCGATCATATTAATCTATATCATTATCTATGTCATATAATGCATCTTTTTTATATGTTCCATCACTTGACCATTGAGATTAACACATCTTTAAATACTACCATTGATCTAAAGTTTTGTGCCCTGGTCTAATTATCCTCATTTAAATGTCTCAACTTTAAAATGAAATCATTAAATCAAGCTCTGACAGGCTCATGCACTCCATTATATCTTTACAAGATTTTAAAATTTAATGTTTCAACTTTAAAATGCATCTTTTGATCAAATTTTGATAGGTTCATGCACTCCATTAGATATTTGTGAGATTTCAAACTTTAACATTTCAATCTTTAAATTACATCCATTGATATTTTAATCTAAGCTATTGCATGTCATTAGATCTTTAAAATAATCATGAATATTACCTCTATCTATTGTTAAACATCAGATACTTTGACCTCTTTGACTCCTTATGCTCTATTAATATTCATTACATGATCATGCACTTATCATTTTATCTTATGATAGACTAATACACTCATTGGTTATATGTTTAACAAGATCTCATGAATGTTATACTTAGGACGTTCACATGCCTTATGCATATTACTATTAGTGCTTATGCTTGTGATACTTGGCACTCTCGCATGCCTTCTACACATTGTTAGTCCATACGTTTGTGACACTTGGCACTAGTGTGAGCCTTCTAATCACTTTACTATCATTCCCCATGCTTGTGACACTTTGCACTCATTCATTCCTTCTACACATTATCAGCTCGTATGATTATGACACTTGGAAATAACACATTCACTCTCAAGTAACTTTGACATATTGATTTTGATGTGCATCATTAGATCTTCATTATATGATTTAGCACTAGCAATTGATCAAGATTATAAAATTCTTAAGTTAAGGACTTATGAAATATTAAAGTCTTTGATCACTACTCTAAGCTAGTAATTGCTAGGTTGAAGGGGCTGATTACACAATAATGAGAAATGATTAAGTTGTAACTTAAGTGACTTGTTCCTACCTATATCTAGTCAACATAAAAATAGAAAATGCATATGAACTGCATGAATAAAAAGCTTAGGGTTTTATTGAGGAACCTTAATAATGTTTGAGAGTAAATATAAATAATTTCTAGGCTTATTTATATTCATCTAAACCTATGAACCATATATATGAGATGCTCTTGAAAAACCCATAATATATTTTCTATCAATTTCTCTAGAAATGTCCAAAAATGGTATCTATAAAAGCATGACAACATTATATGACAATATTAAAACTTATATTATGAAATTGTAAAACATGATCTTCTCTCCATCAAACCTATCTATTTATCTAACATCTATGACATCCATAATTCTAGAAATCTCCCTTTTGACATCAAATGAAAATCATATTTCAAACATAGGATAGATCTAGATCATGTTATCCTTCAAGTGTCATCTTTATTGGATAATAAATATAAAAATAACAAACCATAGAATCTCAAACAAAGTTAGTTCATGGTCATCATTCTATTCCTATAAATGTTTGTGCAAGTTTGAGCACACAATTAGATGATTCAAGCACAAGGATGAGCCACAAGACCTTAATTCATGAATAGGTGTGGAATATGCAAATATTTTAAGACCATAAAAATAATTAAATAATAAATATGTCACTGGGTGACTCTCTTTCTAGTGCCAATATTTGTTAGGCTTAAATTATGACTTAGTCAAACATAGTTAGGAACTAATTGATCTAAAAGAATAAAAGTAGTAAACAACTAATGAGATAAAATTCACATTATTAGTAGGATCAATTGGTGATTCAAGTTCCAATAAACTCCAAAATATTATATCATGGGTAGTCTATGATTTTTGTCACAAAATGTTCAAATGTTTTCCTCCTAATATTCAATATCTCACCATTGGTTCCTCTAGAAATGGGTTATTCACAATGTAATGGGTAGATCATTTTTCATTAAAACAATATAAAAGATATTGGAGATGATGAAGTGGCATCTAAAATTCTCTCCATTTTGAGTTTTATTAGGTCATATTAGTAATAAATAATGTATTTTTCCTAGTTAGGAGTCTTAAAAGTCTTAAAAAATTGAATTGTGTATTAAAAGGCATTTTCCTACCATTTTACATATTTGAATTTTAGGACTCTCTTGTCAAGTTTTGGTCATGTTGAAGGAACCATAATATTGTAGTAATTTATGTGGGAGATTAAAAATGGGTCAATATCATCTTGGTATATGTTGAAGTGACTCAATAAGTACTTGAGATAAGTGTGATAGGTATGTTTAGTTTAGCTTTGACAATGATCTTAAGAGGAATAAGAGCCATTAGGAAAGTAGTTATAGACTATATAAACATGTAAATTTTGTTTTAGTAGGAAGTTAGAGAGAGGAGACATATGAATATGGGGAAGCTTTAACTCTAATAATCTGATAAAAACTCCTCATTCTTGAAAGCCAAATTGATAGGAAATTCTAGTGCACTATGTATAGATGTTACGCTGACTGTGTAAATAAGTATTTTGATAGATTTAATTAATAAAGATATTTGTTTGTGATAATATGTATTTGGAAAATTGTATATTTATTTCTTGATGGTGATTCAAGAACTGAATTGGTTGATTTCCAAGACTTTTCTGAGAGGTCAATCCTACAGACCTTATAAGCTTTATTTTATGTGTTAAAAATGAGACTGAGAACATTGTATGTGAAGAAATAACAAAAGTATTGTGGATTGGATTTCCTTAAAACATTGGTAATGTATTTTTTAATTTTTTTAAATTTTTTTTATACATTTCTTGGAATATTTATATGATTTAGAGAGAAGGAATCAACGCATACCTATGATTGTAATCTTATACTCTCATAATTAAGATATAGAGCATTATAAGAAAAGACTTGAATAAATGTCAAAAGACACAAAAAAATGTTTTAAATAGTCATATTTGGTTATGTTAAATCTTAATAAACATTTTTTATAAGTTTATAAATCCTAATGTTTCTTAAAACCTCAAATAATTCCTCTCTGGCTCTATAGACTATGTCTACATACACAGTAGGGAAACGATCAAGACATTTTGAATGAATAGAGGAATCACAAAGGAAAACAAACATTTTAAAAATATATATAAGAGTTATAAAATTTTAAATGAATTATCACAATGAATTATAAGTCTATTAGAGTCTTGATTTGTTAAGACTCTCACCCTTGAGTATTGACAAATTGAGCAAACCCTGTTCTAGGGTTTTAGAACAAAAATGTGTATTCTAAATGTTTTAAAAATAAAAATAACATGAACTTGGTCATTATTTGGGATATTAGTCATGTTAATATATTTTTAGATTTACATTTTGACACAGTACATATCTGAATGAATATACATGACTGTGGGTGCCTAGGAGATGAGGAGGCCTAATAGGCCTAAAAAAATGTCAAGAAGGGCTTGGAAAAGTGATACAATAAAATAAATAAGCCAATAAAATTGATGAAAGGTAATAAATGGATAGAGGGTTACTTAAAATATACTTTTTTCCTCAAAATGATGTCATACATGTCCATACCAAGCAACTAAGCCTTAAAAAGGCTACTGAAACAACCCAATTAATGCAAGAAAATAGTGAAAGCCATAAAAGGATGTCTGAGGAGTTATATGTTGAATAAGATATTATTGAGATATATTTTGAGCATGATATTGATGTCAAAAAACTTCAATGAGGATTAGAGTAAACTAGATTCAAGTGGGAGACAAGTGTTCAAGGAGTTCTTGTCCAAGAAGGACCCTAATATAACATGACAAGTGTGAAAGTAGAAAAAAAGGACAAAAAGAGAATGGAACTAATGGAAAATGTGGTGAATGTGAAATTATGACAAGATTGATGAAGTAAATTATTAAACATTTGTCAAGAGGGAAAAAAGTGTGAAAGAGTCCAATAACCAAGAAGTGCCAAGTGATTGCAATTTTGAGTTCCAAGATCAAAAAGGATTAAACCAATGTGATCAGAAATAGGTGTAAATGGTAGAGGTAAGTATGAAATTTTTTGTTTCTATCCATGTATGACAAGTTTAAAGGGATACCTCTCTATCAGAAGAGTAGGCCAAAAAAGAGATAAATCTATTAATTGAGATATGTCTTCCAACACTTAGAAATTAGATTAATGTGGTCTCCAATTAATCATTGGGCATCAAATATAGCTATTAAATAAATTTAAACACCACAATGATCAAGACTCTAAGGACTAATATGTGAAAATGAAATCTAAAAATCTATTCAAATAAAAAAATTAAACTATCATGTATTTACTTACACACCATTACTAATGTAATCCAATATGAGTTCTCAAATTTAATCAAACTAGTCATTGAAAAATATAATTATATATCCACTTGTAAACCAATAAGATCAAAAACTTATCTACATAGATTACTTCTCAAATCAAGATATTTGGCCAGCTATCAAGACAAAACTAGTAGGAATGGCAGGTCAAATACTAGATCAGTCTCAATAGAGTTTTAGTAGTCAAATGTGTCAACCATGGTAGATAATAAAAAATTAAATATCATGAGGAATTTTAGGGGTAATATTGGTTTATTCTCACAACATTTTTGGATCAAATTTTATGACCTTTGATAATATCAATCAATGATGTTATTATAGAAAATGGTAGTCAATCATAGTTATGGTTCAAATCTATAAATTAAATGCTCTTGATACAAACATTAAATGGAATAACTGATTAAAAATTAGTTTTTTATGATAATACATTAAGGAAGGATAAGGATCTATTCATGGCATAATTTCAAGCTACAAATTATATTATGGAAATTGATTCAATCTCTAATATGCTCTAATATTCCTATGAATAATAAGAATTCTCTAGTATTCAATTTCTTCCACTGACTTATCATTGATCCAAATAGGTAGAGACACCTCATTATGAAACAATCCAAATGATAAATCTTTTGTATGTTTAATTTAGATTCATCCATTCCACATGTTTATGGTCATTCCCAAAATAACAAATCCCCTTCCATATGCACCATTTCCTATTAAATGTTTAAACCTAAAAAGTATTGAATAATGAATTACCCTGATTTATAAATAGATGCATTCTGTTATATGGATAAACCTACTGATATCCATATCCTTTGGGTTGACTCAAAATTAGAGTTGTGAAAAATCTTATCAACCTTAACCTTTTAATTTGTACATATCTTCACCAATGTCATGGCTATTTCATTATTTATTTTCATTCTACCTTCTTGTCAAAAAATTATGAGATTAGCGATGCAAATTATTTTCAATTGATTCATTATTATATCTTGTTTAAAATATTTGTGTTTATATATTTTAGTTTCATATCTAATTTATTTGCTATATTTTAATTTAATCTAACACAAGTCATCATGTGTGTTCCACTTTTTCTTTACCTTGACCATTAAATTTAGACTTGATGTATGTTGAGGGGGATTATTATGTGTCTACTTCTCTACCACTTGTCACCTTATAAGATTTTTTTACTTCCCCTTCATTATCTTCATGTATTTATTAGGGATACATGGTCTTGGGTTCATTACTACCATCACTCTAAGGCTCTGGGATCTTGATATGGTGATAAGTAGATGGGTATCACTACTTCTCTTGCCTTAGAATTACCATACAAAGAAATCTAGTGATGTCACCTCTAGGTTAGTAGGATGATAACATGTGGACATATCTAACTACTCTGATCACTCAGTAATAACCATACAAGTAATATGTTTATGTCACCTATAAGTTAGTAAGGTGATGACATGTGGATGGATCTCAATATTCTGCTCACTTCGTAATGACCATACAAGGAACACTGATGACATTGACTCTAAGTTAGTGAAATAATTACACATGGCATAATCTTAGACGTAAAAATATTTACCATTGATATAATAGGTTTAGGTCATTGGGTTTTAGGTATTCTAACACTTGGAGTAATCTAAAGGGTATTAAAAGGACTTAGTCATTTGAAAATATATGATTGTAGAGCCTTGGATTTTTTTGAACAAATACAAATCAAAGGAAAACTCAAGAAATAATCATATAGATTAGTTGAAAACCAAAATACACCCAAGGATTAATAACTCCTGAGCAAAGAGTATAATGACACATACTCAACCATGGAAAATGAAAATCATTTTCAAAGGAAAATTAAATTTGTTATAAGTAAAGCCCAAAATGTAAATAAGCCCTATTTTTTCATGGAGACTCACAGAGATTAAATATAATTTTGAATGCAATAAAATGTTTTAAAATATAAATAAGCATTTGAAATGGATAGCATGATTATATAGATTAGAATTTGAACTGAATATGCATGAAACATGACCATAATGTAGTCAAAAATCTAAATAGTTTAGCATAAGGTAAATGCTTCTAGCTAGGATAATGAGGGATAATTCGATCATATACAAAACTTACATTTGACTTGACCTTTGAAATTGCATTAATAATATATCTCAATTATGCACAAATAAACTAGAATGTGATAAAAATTTTAGGCTCATGAGTTAGAGACTATAAGTTGAACTCAATATCTATAATTTGAATGGTATTCATAAATCAAGTCTTACCAGTAAGCAATAACATGAAAATAAAATATAATTTATAAATAAAGAGGTTCCCCATGTTAAAAATCTATGTATGGGGCATGTTTGACCCAATAAATTTTTATGCAAAATATCCATCAAATAATAATGTACTACATATTACATTTTAGTAAAAAACAAAATATACAATATAGTATGTACAATAATAAAAATGAGCCTCATAAATAGATTATATATATATATATATATATATATATATATATGTATATATATATATCCATGAGCTTAATACAAAATGGTTAAATATCTAAAAATATGGATAGCATCATTTGAGCACTTTACCTCCAACCACATACCATTGGTCTCCCACACACATCTCCATTACGAGTGACCCTACCATTCTTAGAGGGGCATATAAGAATAGTGTAGTTATAAATAAATCAACTAGAACCCATGTGTGTATAAAAACTAATACATGAAATAGTCACATAGATCATGGAAACTAATACTATATATGATATTACACTATCATACACATGTAAACTATAAAGTATAGTGGAATCATAATGTATCAGCTATAACATTACTTTGGCCAAAGTTTTCATTATAGAAATTAGATCTCACTTGCATCTAAGTCAATTCCACTCACACAAACTCTCTACCAATGAATCATAAACTATCATATGATATCAAGAAGAATATATATGAGTTGTAAGTAGTCACCCTCATGTATCTATCACCAGTTATAAACTAAAACATGCCAATGATTTCAAATAAATAAAACATGGTAATAATGCAATATGCAACATACATCAATTTGGGTGTTTATGTAATGAAAGATATAAATAATCATCATTCCAATAATCTCTTTGTTTCCAATAAATTAAAATCATAAATTTTATGTATATGTTTCTCTAATAAACTATGTTTATATCAATCATGCATAATTGTCTAAAAGACAAAGGTCAAGAGTACTTACACTATACAAACTATTCAACTTAAATTATTTTCATAAAACATTAAATCATCAAAGGTTTGATAGTATCTACTAAATATAACTCAAAAAATCTCCAAAAAATCCAAAGAAAAAAATGAAGTCTCTAATCTTCCTATAATCATCTTTCCCAACTTATTCCATTATGTGTTGTTATATGAGAAAATCTAATATATTAATTTATATAAGGTTGTATCCTAAATATGTTTCATAAAAAATATCTTCCTTACATATTTCATATAATAAAGATCCATTAAAAGTAATATAATGTCTAAAAATGTGTATATAACATACATAAGTTTTCTCTTAACAATTATAGATGTTAACATCCTATTACTACTCATACATCCTATGGACAATCATCCTCATCAATAACATAAACACTTAAATAATTCATACTCAAAATTTCACCTTTATAACCTATATTTGCATTAAGGCATTCAAGATGAGACATGTATAAATACTCAAATACATATCATAATATTTGATTAACCCATGCATTGAATTTATAACTAAATGTATCTGATTCTCATGTAGGTCATCACTACTAACACTGTCAAAGTTTTGATAACTCCTACAGTTTTAAAATAATCAAATTAAGTTTAAAATATTAATAAAATCACTATAATATAAAATATGATCACATTTATACATAGCTCATATGTATTTATTCACGCGCGTGCACACGTATACACACACACACACACACACACACACACACACACACACACACACACACACACACACACACACACACACACACACACACACACACACACACACACACACACACACACACACACACACACACACACACACACACACACACACACACACACACACACACACACACACACACACACACACACACACACACACACATTTATATGTGTGTGTGTATGTGTGTGTTTATATATTTATTTATAATATAATGGAAAACTAATAACTTAGTATAGGTTTATTCATAACGTGCATATTTTGACATAAGATTAATAGGTACAATTAATTATAATTACATGTCTCTTATGTAATAAAAGTATACCTAATACATTCAAATATATCTATCACATATTCCTTAATTCATTTATAATAATTTCATTTTAAGCATTTTTATTTATATACATCAAAACACATGCACAAGATCCAAATAATAACTTTGAATAAGATGTATTCAAAACATTTATCCATTTTTTTTCATATTAAAACACATGAAATTGTATGGATAAACTGTATAAATTATATAAAACTTAATTTTATGCAAAGTATACATGGAGTTTGACGACTTAAAACAAGTTATTAAATATATACTAGTTTGGTGGGTTTCAAATAAAGAGCATTTTGTTACTATTTGAACAAATACTTGGTATAGGAAAAAGTAAAGATATAAGGTTTCTTAAATACCATGAGAAAGTTGACTATAACTATCCAATAACCTTTCAATTAATGCTCAAATAATGTATTTGTAGTAAAGGAAAATCACAGAGGAGATTTTGAAATCAATAAACATTTAGTTTATTAATTAGAAAAGGATTATTATCATTTTTATAGGCTTAGGGATGAAATCAAATTACATCCCCAGGTCTGTAAATATTATGCCCTCAATTTTTATATAAATATATCTAGAAACAAATAAAAATGAATAGGGTTTACATTAACCTAGGTTAAACAGTTATTATTTTTACTCATAAACAGGTCTAAAATTGTAAAGCAATAACCCTTTCATTTTCCATATATAAATTCAATATTTTACTTGCCTAGTTATAAAAATATTCATCATCCTAGTTGTAGACATTATTATACTCTCTATCATTTTTAAAACATATCCTTTCTTTTCCTCTACCATCTTACCATTTTATTCTCTTACTCTCTTCTTATTTTTTTTCCATAAACCCATACACATTTTGCATGACCTTGTAACTCCACTACAAGTTTACAAGTTCACCATTATGGAACTTGAATTCATAAAATGCAATAAATAGTCTATTGGATGTTAAATTGAAGTCATAAAACATATTATAATCATGTTACTTGCATTAAATCCTCCATATTCGCAATGGAGAAATCAACGCCAATATTATAACAACAAACAAAAACTAATTTCTTCTAGTTATTCCCAAATAATCTAATTTCTTCCCTTTTGAATTTCATTATATTTGTAAATAAACATAACCAAAAAATAATCCAAGTTCCAAGTTCATTTTTAATTAAATTTATTTGGGGTAATTTCACTCTAATTTGCCTCTTTACTATGTCATCAAAAGGGACAACAAGCAAACAATCAAATAAGACCAATAAACACTCAACCTCTACCAACTAGAATGCATTTGAAGATTAACATAGTATATTCTAGTTCCTATAAATATTTTAGGAAACACAATCAGTTAATTCAAGGACTACACATACTATTATAATTAAAATAATTGATGAAATTATAAAATTCAAATATGAATCATTCATTTTAGGGAAAAATAATACAAGAAACATTCATCATTTAAGCAAAATTATGATTAACATTCATTTCACCTAAGAAAACATGAATGAGGTGTGCGTGGGTTTGAATTTATTATCTCAATACCCAATTATTATATATGTACCACCCCCTCACCAATGATACTCTTGTTCTATATTACCCATGAGGTTAGGACAATCTTCCAACCACTTAGATCAATTAAAAGGTAGTTAGTATGATATTATAACAAATAATCAAATACCCAAAACATATAGATATCAGTAAACTATTACAATACAAATCATCTATAAATGAAATCATAGTCAACATTATCATATACATAGTGTAAACATATGAAAATTTTATCTAACATACTAACTGATCACAAAATAAATAATATGACTGTTAATCATACAACATATATATCTAGATCATACATAAAAATCTTAACTAATAATAATTAGTTTCTTAATAATACTTAATTATTTTTTATAGATTGAAAAATTATGAAATATAATTCTCCCTATAAAAGGTCATTGTTTTGATTAATTTTATTTCAAACAATAGTTCAAGAAATTAAAATTATGTTCAATAGAAAAAATCATTAAATAGATGAGAAAATATCCTTAACAATTCCTCATAATATTTCTAAATAACACTACCATCGGAATATTGGTCCCATTATACCTTGCATTGGTATACTTATTTTTTACATAAGATAAGCTTGTGTGGTGCTGCCAAAGGGAAACCGAGGAATGCTGGTTGTGGTGGTGTCTTGAGAAACCATATGGGTATGGTTATTGATGCTATCGCAATCCCCATTGGTTTATCTAACTACCACATTGCCGAAGCTACAGCTGTCCTCCAGACCCTTAAATTAGTTGTGGATTCAGGATATCCTAAGTTGTGGCTTGAAGGGGACTCTTTGAATGTTATAAATATTCTTAATAATATGAATACTATGTCTTGGACCATAGAGGATAAGGTAAAGGAGATGAAAACACTTTTGAAAAAATTTGAAGATATTAAAATCACCCACACCTTTCGAGAAGCCAATGGTGTTGCACATTGGCCGGCTAATTGTGCTATCCGGGAAGGTTAAATAGTGAGGTGGTATGAAACTTTAGAAAGGAACGTGGATTTAAGGGCGCTCATTCTTCATGATGCCACACATGTGAAAGAAGGTAAGATTGGAGTGTAATAAAAATATAATGAGTAGGAAGAGTGGCAGCACGGGGAAAGGAATTCAATTATTAAAGAGTAAGGCCCTCAAGAGGGAGAAGCAGATCCTGAAAAAGCACAAACAAAGTCAACTTCCCAATCAACTTGACAGCAGGAGGTTTTAGGGCAAAGGCCACAGCAATTGGGATTCAAAGAAAACGAGTATGGCATGTGAAAGGAAGGGTGAACCCCATAAATAAGAACCCAAGAGCTGTGAAGAATGGAGAGAGAAACATGAAGTCTAGAGAATTCTGTAGAAAGGAAAAGTTGCGAGCTATATGGAAAGACTCCATGGTTCAAAGCCGCATATCACGATGGCCTTTTTCAAAAATTGGTCTGATGAAAGGGTCACCTTGCATGGTATTACAGTAAACTTAACAGAGGATTTTATAGCTGAGGTTACAGGGTTGCCTATGGATGGACTCAAATTTTCCAAGCAGACAAGCATTTCAAACGAGGCCTTTTGTAAGTTCCCCAAAATGGATGAGGAGGAGCAGAAGCTGGTCAAAAATGGGGATTTCTATGAGCTAGACCAGATTAAAGGGATATGGAGGGATGTCTTAAGCTGTATAAGGGAGTACTTCATCCTGGACGGAAGAAGCAAACGTGTGCACAAGTTCCATTTTGTCTTCCTCAACCACTTCAGGCATAAGGTTAGCTTGTCTTTTCCCTTTTATCTTCGCTATTCCCTGGTCCAAAGTTTATATGCTCATAGGAAAAAGGAAATGTGCCCTATCCTCCATGAAGGCCTTATTCTACTTATTGAAGGCTACTGCAAGAATAGGGCACTGGTTAAGTACCCCAAATAGGGGAAAAATAAGGTGTCAGGAAATAAAAAGAATGAAAGTGTAACCAGGAGAGGCAAAATCAAGTCCCCTAATCCTAATAAGTAGAATGCAGACGAAGAAAGGGGACGGGAGAGAATTGAAGAACTCGACGAGGAAAAATCGGAGGAAGAAGAAGGAACTGAGAGTTGGGATACTAACTCTAGTAATGATGAAGAAGGTTCTGAGGATATTGAAAAAGATAATGTCAATACAGAGGAGGATTCTGCAAACAGAACTGTAGATACGGAGGAAAACCAGAAAGTGTTAGAGGATGAATTTGTCCAGGAAGATCCTGTTGAGGACCCAACTTCTAAGAATGAAAAGGAAAATTCTGATCAGGATGATATTCAAAATATGGATATGGAAATTCAAACTGGAATCAAAGAGTGGGAATAAAAGAGTCGAGAAGATATCTTTGAGGAAGCCAGGAATAGTCCCATTAAAAAGTCTGAGGATTGGAGAGGGAAGAATCAGAATGATGAAACACACACACCTATGACCTGGGTTAATTGTAAAGCAGAGGTTTCTTCCCAATTTGATTCCTGGATGTGTAGGGAGATCATGGATCTCAAGTGAAAAGTGGAAACTTTGGATGATTCCCTGAAAGCTGCTTGGAACAAAATAAATAACATGGAAAATCAGTTAAGCGAGATCCCTGTCAAGCCCAAAGCCTATGAAAACAACCTCCGAGAACTAATAAAGGATAATAGAATGAAAATGGAGGAAGTAACGACCAACATTTGTGCTGCTGCTATCAATATAGGTAAATGAGCCAATGAGGAGACCAAAGCACTAGAGGGTCCCAGCAAAAGGATGAGGCAAAGCTCTAGAAAGAAAGATACACAAAAAGGAGCTTTGCTAGAGGCTACCACCCAGGAAACTGCTTTGAAAGGAAAAGAAGCCATGAACTTGATACTGGAACTGGATGAATAATCTGGTCCTTCTTGTTGGTTTAGAAATTGGTACTGTTCTTTGTTTCCTTTTTGTTATCTTTTGACTGATGTTTTACCAGATCTCTATTTTTCTGGGTTTTGACCGGATGTTTCTCTAGTGGTTTCAGGTCCATTTAAAACCTATTTTTGCTACTTATTTGTAGTGTTTTTTAGGATTTTTCTATGGACTTAGACGCTCTGTCTTTTGCTCTTTGTTACAGGGTTTCGGGGCCCCTTCAAAACCTATTTTTACCTCAATCTAAAACAAGTAACTAGAAATTCAAAAATAACACAGAATATGAGAGACAATACCCAATTGTATTAATACTCTTCTCTCAATACAGGTCACAACAATCAACTCAAACACAGAGTTGTTCACCTCAACCAATCAGTATCAATATTGGCAGTACATAAGTACACAATGTAATCCAAGTAGATCTCACCTGATCTTGCTCCCTGTTATGTTGTAGATCTCCTTTGATCTTGCTACCTTGTAGATCTTCTTTGACCTTACACACACACACACACCTACAGATCAACTGACCTTACTTACCATGTAGATCTCACCTGATCTTGCTATATCATAGATCAACCTGGCTCTGCACACCTGCCGACCTAGATCTTACACACTTGGAAGAACCCTTGTCCTTGCCTCACCAAGTCTTTATGATTTTCCCCATTGAGGATCCCTTCTTTGATCCTTCACACCAGCACCCCTATGGATCTTATACTAGATCTTGCTCTCCCGTAGATCTACCTGATCATATACACTTGGCACTGTGGCACTATGAGGAGCTAACCTTGCTCTCTTCCCTCTAAAGGAGCTAACCTTGCTCTCTCTATCTAGCACACTTTACAATACAGCCCATGAGTCTATTATATAGATCACATACAAACAATAATTAGACTTCTAATTATAATAATTAGAGTTGCAGCTCTAAGACTAAAATAAGTATTTACATGCAAATTGGTCATTCAACAAACTAACTATTCATGCAACAAATAGTTCTGGAACGCATAGGCGACCGATGTCGGTCCCTATCTATCTAGATGTGATCAACATTGGCTGACCCCTGACCGATGTTGGTTGCTTCATGTCGACCTCTGACCAACATCGGTTGGCCTGCCGACATCGGTTACTATGACACTCAGCAACCTCCTCCATGTTTGCAAACAGTGAAGCTTTTAGCTCCACAACCTAACATTAGAGTTGTATGGAGCATTGAATAAGATAACATTATGCTCATAAATATTGTGGCCATAAGGAATGTGAACTCCCTATTTCTATTTGAGGCCTTGGAGGTATTTCCTAACTCTTTCCCCAGGATCTCAATCTTTATGTGGTGCTTATTGTAAGCTATAATGGGCCTTGATCTTACTGACTAAATTAATGTGTGCCCTAATTATATATTTAAGTTGGATAAAGGTCAAAGGGGTATTTTAATAGTACCCTTAGTGCTTGGTACGAAGTTACTCATCCACACTATTATAAATCTGATTTGTAATTTCTTGTTTATCCAAATTATTTGGGATAGAGCATGTCAAGTATAGGGTAGGTGCCCTAATTGCTTATATCATTATTATGGTAAAATCTTGGTTATAACAATAGTCACCTATATTGGAGATGTTCCTTTTTATATTTTTAGATAACATGGGCATCTTGTGTACATATATGGCTTGGTAGACCTATGGATAAATGTCTTCATCAATTTTCCTTATTACACTTCTAAATATGTAAATATGCAGTATGGAAAAATCATCATGAAACCTATTCTTCAGATATTTAGATGATGGTTTCTAATGTTCCCCATATGTCTTATCTACCATCCCCATTATTACATACATTACATAAGAAATCATATAAAATTACCATCAGACTATATTTCATCAATTTTAAACATTTATGTCCTAATTCAGACATTAATGACTTCTCTTAGTGCTAAAATCTTATCTAAAATCAATAGATTCTCTAGCAAAGGCACATATTCTTGGTGAGAAAACCATATAATATGTTCATTATTTAAATTTCTATTTTAATGTATTTCTAAATTTGGTTATGGTATTTTAATAAATGGAACCTTAGGTATTCAATATTTCTCTTTTCTTAATCCATTATTTAATTTTCCCCTCAACTATGTTATGTTTTAATCTCACATTGGATGAAACCTGATTATAAGTGACCTTAAAGATTAAAAGGCTTAGATATGCTTCAAAAGATTTCCCAAAAATGTAGGATACTACATTTATGTAAGTGTAAATTATAATAAATACCTATTAATATCACCATTAATAAATAGATCATGAAATATATCAATTCAAGGAAATACTTCAAATTTTGTAGTTATATTATGCAATCCCATGGTTTTGATTGGCAACAAATTATCAACATATCTTAGTTCATCCTCAGATAATTGATAAATTGTGGAATATGTCTCTATATCATTGATTGTATCCTAGGTAACATAACAGTGAAGGAATCAATATTCAAGTGCCCCCTTATCAAACATAGTGTGTAGATATTTTGTTTGACTTGTAATGGAGTATTGATAAGGAAGCTAGTTGCAATCTAATTTTGATGAAGGAACTGTTGTTATACTATTCATTTATATATAAGTATGCACAATATTTAGTGTGGGTTTTCTAAAAAAATTACTAAATGAAAGTTAGGTCTTTTGGAAACTTAATAACTCAAATTCTAAGAATGTAAATAGTTGCTTGATGTCAATGTTATTTGATGTTAAAATTTTGTATATGTTATCTAAATATTGAGACTTTGATATGTATTTCATGTTAAATTAATGAAAAAATATATTTTGGAATTATTTCCTATTTTTATTTGAATTTGTGATTTTTTGGGTCCATTTGCCACATGGTGCCCTTTTGTTCATTCTAGGTGCTTAGTCATCATCTCAAGATAAATGTCAAGTTCTCATGCATCAAATTCTACTTAACTGTCAAATTTTTTATTTATAATTGGCTTCATGATTGATATATTTCATTTTATATTTGGCTACATGGATGATATTATTAAGGAAAAAATATTCAAAAAGTTGGGTGAGATGTTAATCCAATTTATCAAAACACATAGGAGTGTTATAAAACATGCCTTGTGTCTTGGGAATTGCCTTATGATTGGAGAATTTGGTGGTCCCATAGACCGTTCATCCTTTTTGACATAATTAAAACCATTTCATTTCTTTATATTCTAAGTATGTATCCACAATATTGTTCCATATATCACTTTTACCCTCATATAAGGGTATTTAAATTTAAAATTCTACTTTATACCCTGTGTGAGTCACAGTTTAATGTCATTTTACCACATGGCATGATCTTGGGGATCTAGGACTATTTTAACTATTAATTATGTATGTCCTCATAGTAGAATTTGAATTAATGGGATTAAGCCATGTGGATGTCTCTCAATTGATTAGGTATTCAAGGAATTTTGATTGTTTATAACTTTGTACTTTCCTTATCATAGAACTTAGTTATTGAGATGATGGAATGTAGATAATTGTCATTGAATCAAGATTATTTTTAAATTTATTTTATGTAATATAATCCATATGACCCTAGCTTCATGGGATCATAATACATGGATAGTTTTTGAGAGTTTATAGGTCTTTATAAACTTTCATATTGTAATTTAACCTATTAGTTAGTGAGTGCATGATATAACGACACATGGAAAGTCATCATATTCTTGAGAAACTTATAAAGTATGTTTGTGTACTTTGACTCGCCATGCTCTATGTGAATAATATTATGATGTGGCATGATCTTTGGATTTAAATATGTCCTAGAGACTTTGGATATAATGCTTAGGTATTTTTTCCTACTGAGATTTGAGTAAGTGAGATATTACCACCTATCTTCATCTCAGAGTTCTAGGACTCAAACATTTTATACCTTTCCTTCTAAAGTAATTAGTTGTGAGTTGGTAGTATTTTTCCACATGGAGAGATATTTTTACTTTGTATGAATTTAACAAAATTTGTCCTATGAAACTATAATCAACATAATGTAAACACATATCTAAGTCAAAATAATCCGAAGTTCTAAAAGTGGTATTGTATATGTCAAGAGTCCAAAACACATTAGCATACAACTTTACTGGATTTTCTAGTTAATTAAATTAAAACTTGACTTTGAATAAGGATTAAAAATGGAAATAAAATCAAAGGTGATCATTAAAACCATTTCATATCATGCCCAAGATTTTATTTTATTTTTAGTTAAGAATTTGAAACACAAAATTTGGATTTAATATAACCTTAGTGCATAGATGAGTTAAATTAATATCTAAATTTTAAGGCTCATGTGACCATAATTGAAAAATTTATAGCTATTTTGGGTCCCTATTTTAATTTTAAATTAGGGGTCTCTTTGGGTATAATAGGTCACATGCTCATTCTTATCTCAAAGTGTAGATTGGGTACCTACCCATTCTTATCTCAATGTGTAGAATTGACACATTCTAGTTCTTATCTCAAAGGGTAGAATGGGAAGTTACCAATTTTTATCTCAAATGTTGATTATTATCTCAAGGTGTAGAATGGGCATATGCCCATTATTATCTCAATGTGTATTGAATGGGAACATGCCTATTCTTATATCAATTTTTGGTGAATGGGAACATTCCCATTATTATCTCAATTTGTACTAAATAGGCACATGCACATTCTTATCTCAATGTGTAGAATGGACACATGTTCATTCTTATTTGAATGTGCAGAATGGGCAAATGTCCATTATTATCTAAATTTGTAAAATGGGCACATGCCCATTGTTATCTCAATGTGTAAAATAGGCACCTACACATTCTTATCTCAATGTGGAATTTGAATATGCCATTTTTTATCTCAAAGTTTAGAATGTGCATAATTACACATTCTTATCTCAAAGTGTAGAATGGATCCCTACCCATTTTTATCTCAAATTGTATAATGGGAAATTTCCATTCTTATCTCAATGTGTATGATGCACTGGATCATCCATGAGATTGGGTAATTATGTATCAAAAAAATAAAAGGTGAATATTTAATTTTATTGTGTTTGTTTTATCTTTCTATAAAAATTGTCAACAAAGATAACTAAGTATTTTTAGGAGCTTATCCTCATAAAAATAGACTCTTTTGTAATTTCATTGTCTTATATTTATTTTTATTAAATTTCATTCTTTTTTAGTGGTTTTAGACTTAATACAAGGTTGGTGGATTTGATTTGTAGTAGTTTATTTTTATTTTTATTTGGTAGTATGGTTTCCATGAATTATGATACCAAAATAAAATATATTTTTTAACTATAAATTATACCCATTCCACACAATCAATTGATAAATCCATTTCGAAATATCAACATAATAAATTAATCCTATTTCATGAAATATATTATGTATATTCTTATAGTATTTTTAATATTATGTGATGGTTTGAGAAGTCAAAAATAAAAGACACACCCATAGACCAGAGAGACAATTGATATATGCTAGGGTACATACCATCAAAAAATAGCTCCCAAAGAATGTAACCATTAATGCCACATAAACTATAAAACCAAGAATACTATAGTCAACATGGTGGTTATTAGTGGCTACCACCACCATCATCTAATAACTATATCATCTCCTCACCACTTCCTAATCAACCATCTACACATAAGATTCTAGTTTTCAACACATTATTAAGAATATCCACATCCATAATATCCTAAGATTCAACCATATTAACAAAAATTCTTCCATGATGATGTATTCCTCCATGACCACTTTTCCTACCCCTATCATTTCTCACCACCATGAAGTGATCCAAACTAATAGAGCATCAAGCATTCTCCATGGGGTCACACATGGCCTTTATAACTCAAAAACACTATGTAACTAACCCACCTAATTATTAACAAGCTAAATACACCACCAACACTCAAAAAATCCTCTCCAAAATTTGTGCCACATTAATCAATGTAATGGACCACCTAAGATCGATAACCATAGCCAAATATTACATATGGGATTTGTAGACATGAACGTCTAAAATTAAATAAAATCCCCCATTGGCAAGGGTTGGTGTTGGGTTGACTGAACTTCTCAATGAATCCTATAATGGTCATATGCCATTCTTCATTCTCATGTAATGTGGAGAGGAGAATCAAACCACGACATTCATTCTAGGAAAATAACATAGTCATCAGGGAAGTCCCTCAAAAGTCTTCCATTGACCAAGATAAACCAACATAGAATTATGGATTAATTAGTCTCTTCACAAGTAAGCAAACCAACACTTTATCCTTTAGAGAAATCAAAAGGTTACTCATGAACATAGAGGTCATCTCAAAGTTCACCTTAGCCCAACATGTAGTTTCTACTTATAACAAACTAATTATTTCACTAGTTGTGTCAAAAATAACACCAAACTCAATGATGAACACCTTCTTAAGATAGGAGTTTGTCACTCAGTCATTAAAATCTATTTAATTTTTAATTCCATTAATAAAATAAGGGGCATGATAAGAATAAATTAAATCCTCTCATCCATGGAGGTACAAGAACCCTAAAAATACCTTGCTTGATAAATTTCACACACTTAGCTTTAATTATTTCCATGTTAACACAATGTAATCAGTAGCCACCAAATAAAAATAAAATAAATCACATGTGTGTGTGAAACCCATAAAATTATGCATGTAAAGTGACATGACATTCAGGCCAAACCACACAAGTAATGAACATGACCACAAAAAAATAAATATTTATTTTAATTCCAAATAATTGACCCCATAGAAATATTGGGCTAAGCCTCCCAAGAGTTATCTTCAATAAAATATTCCTTTTAATTGATATCATTATTTTTTAATAGGTTAACCCACATATTATATTAATATGGTATTAATGTTTAGCATTCATAAATTTCATATGCTTGTCAAAATGGGGACATGCCCATTCTACACATGTCAATAACAGTTTAAGAGTCTAGTATACCCATTATACATAATATGTTACTTATATTAATATGATAATTTAGAAATAAGTGACCATGTTATGCCCCATGATTATACTATAAGGTATAGTGAAGTGTATTGATAATATTATTATTTAGGAATCCAATATTTGTATATTGTGAAGAATGGTCATTTGCCCATTATACACAAGCTAACACTATAAGTCTAAATTCCTAATTGATAACATTATTACATTGACATCAGTGTTGAATGGTCATTATCATGCCAATTCTATAAAATATAATAAAATCATAAATTAATAATCAAAATTATAGTGTTAGTTTGTGTAGTGTGGGCATGACATGCTCATTTTACACAAGTCTAGATGAAGAAATTATATTGTATTGTTAATTGATTATGACATTATCATCTTTTTAAAAATGAGAATGTGCCTACTATAAAAATATAGATATATTGGATTAACCATTTATAATTAATAATATTTTATTAACCATTGATAAGTAATAATAGTATCAATTATTATGAAACCAATATTTATCTCTGGCATAAAATGGGCATGTGCCCATTGAACACAAGCTAAGACTATTGAGTTCAATTTTGAAAATGTTATTATATAGTATAATTAGAATTTACCAATTCTAAACAATAAAAAATTATTATGAGAATTAAGTGAAAAGTGCTCATACTATGCCAACTCCAAACATGTTTAACCCATGGCACACTTTTTCCAATTTTTGACCAATTTTGTGATATCAAACTATTGGCCAATTTAGCCACCATGGATTTATTCATTTCTAAACCAATTTGTTTTGTGGTTTTAAATTACTAGGGGTCAATATTCAAGGTTTTATATTTAGTATGTATGCAATCATAACTATATCATGTCCATAAATCAATTCTAGCTTGGAGAAGATAGAGCATACCTACAATTTTGATTGGGAATACATTTGCTAAGTGGGAGCATGACCAATATGGGGATCCACTAGACCTGATTAGGGGATCACTTGTCATAGTAAACCATGTAAGGTAGGGTTCCAAAACATACAGTCTAACATAATAAAAAAATAACCCTAAAAGAGTTTTAAGGTTTGATATTTCACTTAAGTCTAATAAACATGAAAATTAAATCTAATGTAGTGCACACCAAATCTTGTGGGACAATAAAGTTGTTAGAAGAAATAAAAACATGTATAAGAGAATATAAATTAAACTAAGTATGATTAAGACCCTAATACATATAATATTAAGAGTAATATTATTCAAGTCAACACTTATGCTACTTCTATCTACTAAAGAGAGGAGAATACAGTTAGAATATACTTACCTGAATGTGAACCCATCGAGACTCAATATCTCCCTTATCCAAAGGGGATTTTTAGGTGGTTGTTTTTGGTTTGTAAGGATAAGTAAAAAATTCCAAATCATCTAAGACTTATCCACAAGACTAGATTATCCAAATAGAAACCATAAGCTAAGAGTCCTCAAGTAGAATGGTGAAAGAGTAGATTATGAAGAAGTGTAAGAAAATAATAACTCTTGATTGCATATTATAATAATGATGGAAATTATCTTGTATATATTGGTATATCTTTCCCTAAATCCTCCCATAAACATTAATTATATAAGGTTCATCATGGTTTACCCTGTATGTTTTTAGGGATAATTCACTAGGTCTGAGCTAGGTTGACCGAAGGGCTAACAAACTCAAAAAGTGAAAAATAACCTTAGACTGTATATGGTTAACCCATTTGACCTAGTACAGTTGACATTACAAAAGGTAATTAAGGAAAGAAAGGGAGGATGAAAAGAGGAAAAAAATTGGAGGAGTTTGCAAGGGAGGACAAATAGCTTAGGGAATGGTTTTAAAAGTTGGTTAAATTGGTAATAATGTAGAAATAAGGGACAATAATCCTATGAAGCACCTAAGTTTTTCCCACCCCTTTTTTGTTGTATCCCTTAGGGCATGCACTCAGAGAGATTGAGTCTTGATGGGTTCTTTCAAGATGTAAATCATCAATATTTGATAAAAGTTGAAAATATTATGTGTATACATATGCCCCACTTGAATTTCATCACTTGTCACTAAGGTGCAATATGGGATGGTGCTTCAAGAAAGAACATAATAACACACAAAATTGATCCTAAAAAAAATTATAGTATTTTAAAGAAAAAATAATTAAAAATTAAATAACTAAGTAAATGCATTGCATACCTTAAATTACCTTTATATCAGGATGATTGTCTACTATGTTGTTATTTTTGATTGTGTAGGGTATAAAGACTACTTTCTAAAAACCCAAGAATACAAAATTAAAGAGCAAAAACAAAAAATAAAAGAAAATCCAAGATAGATGGTGCTATGATGATGAGATGTACTTAAAAAAATTGGTAAGTTAGGGTGAAAGGTGCTATGTTAGACAAAATTACCAAGTCAAAAACAAGAGTAAATTAGGTAACTAAAAAGCCAAGGCTACTAAAGACTAAAAAACTCAAACAAGTTATCCTTATCTATGAAATGAAAACTCGCCAAGTCAAACCAAGGATACATGTCAAACAAGATGGTAAATCAAATAAATCAATGGTAAAATACTAAAAAAAATGTTAAAACAAAATTGATGAGTAAGCATTAATAATCCACATCTCACTTAACAATGGAAAAAGGTGCATAAAATGGAAAACAACATTGTCGAGTGAGAAGTAATAAGCCAACCTCAATCAATAATTAAAAAATGGTATGAACTTAGGTGTCTATAAAAAAAATATTAAAACAATGAAAAATGTTAAAAGGAAAGTAAAGTAAGTGTATAAATGGAAAATCATGGTGTAAGTAAATAAGAATCCAAAGTTACTCAAACATGTTGTTTTGTTCGAAGGATAGATAAAATTGAAATAAAGTAATGCTAGCATGTTTTTAAGAGATGAAGAAGAAGGAAGTAAAGAAGAAGGTAAAATATATTTATAATAACATTTTGTCTATCAATGGGGTAAATTAAATGGGTGGAGGGGAAATGAAGTAAAAACTAAGGTAGAGGAACTCTTTATAAAAGTCAAGACACTCAAATTAGGTTTGTCAAAATAAGAGGAATTTTGATCTTAAGGAATATGAAGAACTTATCTTAGCCACACAAGTCTTAGGTCAACAAATGTAAAATGGACCTACATCCTCACAACATGTTCCCCATTCCTCACGACCCCTTAAAAATTTGTTGGTCTACTATAAATATTGGGTACTTGCATGAGAAAGTAAGTAGAACCATATTTTTTTTTCTAATTCCCCTATTCCAATCTACTAGCCTACTTCACTCCAAAAGACCTTGGCTCTATGTGAGGCTAACTATGGAGTTTTAGCTTCAATTATAGATAGGATATGTGCTTGAAATCATGTCTTTTGGTGTGAATTTAACTTTTTAAATTTTTATGTTGCTTTTTAAATATCATTGCCTTTTATTTCAAATGATTTGGCTTTTAACTTTCTTGATGGATTTTTATATTCCTACTCCACACGGATTTGGAAAACCAAACATGCATGCTAAATATAAATTTCATTTGAATACTTGTGACAAGGTTGATAAGAGAGATAACTTTAAATAGCATGGGGTCTAAGAGTCTTGTAAATCTAGGTGAAATAAAAGTACTATCTTGACTGTGACCTTGTTTTCTCCAATGAGTAGTGAAAGAAAGGGGAAATAAAGAGGAATGACATAGGGAATAATTTGTATTACTTCAAACTATAAAAAATGTGACAAAGGGGAAAAATTTTATTCATTATCATAAGAATGAGGTAAATGGAGGAAAACATTTTAACATAGATTGTTTTGTATATTTCATCTTGTAAAAGAAGTAAAAGCTAAAGTTCTAAAAACAAGGATCAAGAGCATGAAAAAGTGGTAATTTTATGAGGAGGGCCAGGTCTTATCTATGATATTAAACTAAAAATTCATAAAATAATGAAAATAGAAAGCAAAGGAATGGTATTTTTGTGAGGGATGATGGGTCCTATGCACAGTCTTACAAAGCAACTCACAAAAAGAAAACCCTAAGGGTTGCCAAAAAAACATTAGAAAGTAGAAAGTATATGAAAAATAAGTAAAATATGGTTGTTTTTTGAGGAATGATAGGTCCTATCCATGGTTTTATGAATCGACTCCTAAAATACAAAAATTAAGAGGTGTAAAAAACAAGAGAAAATATAATAAGATAAATAAGACTATGGTACATCAAGAAACCAAAATACCAAAAGGGAGGACTAAAGGTTTGTGAAATGAAGGAACTTATTATAGAGGGAGATACCCATGCTTAATTAACCTAAAATAAGTTTTAGATATAAATCATGACAAGAAGGAAATGTTTAGGCAAAGTACTTTTAAAGGAATTGAGTGTTGGTGGGCTCTTTAAAAACATGAATTTCATTAGTTTGAAGATGGTAGGTGCTTAGACCAAGAATATATTTGACTAAATATGGGCCCCACCACTTTTTGGAATATTTACCTTCTTTATCATGAGTGTAGTATAATTTAAGGACAAGATCAGCACCATTAATGTATATACTTTAACATGTTTATTATTTTATCAAGTAATACGAGCCTTGTATTGGTGGTTAGATTGTATGGTAAAAAGATGATGTTCATAAAAAAGATTAAGGGCATGAATGTGAGCTTCACATAATTTTTCATCAAGATTAATACATAAAGAGATATATGAAGTGATGTAATCTCAAATTCTAAAGTAATAAATGACTTAGAACCATAGACTAGAGAGAATGGCGTTGCCCTAGTGGTAGTACATATGTTAGTCTGATAAGCCTAAAGTATAGGGTAAATATGAATATGAAAATCCATGTAGTTTTCATGGATAATCTTTTGGATAATTTTGTTGATAATTTTATTAGTGGCCTTATCTTAGCCATTAAATTTTAGATGATAAGGTGTGGAAAGTTTGTGATTGATCTTAAATTTGTTGCAAATTTGTTTAACATGTTTGTTTTTTAAGTTACCACCATTGTTTGAAATGATAGTATAGGAAACACAAAAGAATAAAATGATTAGATTAAGAATAAATTTGGATATGGTAGGACTAATGATGTTAATAAGAGGCATGGCTTCTACCCACTTGGTAAAATATTTGGTAGTGGTAATGATAAAGACATGTCCATCATGGAACAAGGAAGTTTATGAATGAGATCAATTCCCAATATGGAAAATGGCCAAAGAGATTTGATAGATTAAATTTTTTCTGGAGGTGAATGGATTAGATAATCATGAAGCTAATAAGGATTACACTTTTTAGCATATTCAATTTCTTCCTTTTCAAGAGTAGGACAAAAATAACCCATACATAGGCATTTTCATGTTGTACCGTGTCTGCTATAGTGACCACTATAAATTCCCCCATGTGGTTGTTCAATTAGATGAGGAACCTCATCTTGCATAAAAAAACACAATAAGGTACCGTCAACATTATGATAGTAAAGGATGTTATGTCGAAATACATATTTTTAAGATTATTTATGAATACATGTTTTTTCATGAGAATCTAAATTAGGAGGATAACTCTAAGAATTGAATGATATCTTGGTACCATGGGCTTTATATAATGGTAACATCCTCAATATGATAGATAAACAAATCTAGTGGTTGAGTAGAAGATAGGTATTTTCTTATTTTCATAAGAAAAGAAGGATTAGAAAGGAATTGATGTGGATGAAATAGATAAGTTGAATAGGTAAGAGAATTAGCAATAAAATTTTGATCTCTAGAAATAGGCTCAATAGTGAAGGAGATAAAGTACTTAGCAAGAGTGGTTGTAATTTGATGATAGGTAATAAGGTTCTCTCTTTTACATTTATAATCACCACTAAATTAATGGAAAATAAGTTGAGAATCACCTAAAGCATGAAGGTATTTAATGTCTAAATAAATATCATCTCGCATTCCTAAGATAAGAGCTTCATAATCAACCATATTATTGGTGCCTACCCTAGCTCTTTGAAGGAATTTAACACCATCAAAGTGGAGGGTTCAAGTATCTTCATACAAGTAAGCATTAATTTTAGGGAGTTCTTTGATAACTACTTTTGGTTTAGTAGAACTAGAGGGAGTGGAAGATTCATCAAGTTTATTGGCTTAAATATTGGTGTTAAAGATATGAAAGTAATCTTTGAGAGAGATAGATTTATTAAACCTTTAATGTAAATGATATTGTCATTTAGAAGATCATCTTGAAGGGAAGAAGTGGTTGGTATGATATCTATGGCAAGCTAATCAGCTTTGACTTTCCCTTTAATAACTTTTTGAGTGATGATTTAGAGGTCAAATTACAAAATTAGGACCTTCCTTTTGCCAATTATATCTCTAGGAAGAAAGGTTTTAGAGAAGATATGATGAAGGGGTACAAAATGAATAATGACATAATTAGTTTGGTAAAGCATATAGTGGTGAATCTTTTTAGCATCAAAATAGATAGTAAGGTAATCATGCTCAATTTTGATATAACATGTTTTATAATTGATGAGGCCTTAGTTAATATATTAGATATCATACTCTCTTCCCATTTCATCATGTTGGGCAAGCATTTCCCCAACTAAAATAGGCATGGAAGAAGTATATAGAAAAAAAGGTTTATCATTGGAAGTATGATGAAGTGTAGGTGGATGAAGTAATGACTCTTTCATGTTATCAAATGATTTTTGACATGGGTCCATCCATTCTAAATTAGTAATTATCTTGAGAAGGGAATTGATAGAGAGAATTAAATATGCCATTTAGGGGATAAATCATCTAATTACAACAATTTTGACTAAATAAGTATGAATGTCAGGAATAGATTGAGGAATGGGCATATTGATGATAGTATTAATTTTGGTAGGATCAACATAAATACTATAGAGAGAGACTAAGAATCCTAACAATTTTCCAAATATGACTCCAAAGACACATTTATGAGGATTAAGTCTAACTTTATATTTAAGAAGATAGTGAAAGATGATAGAAAGATCAAAAAGATGATTTGTATGGTGTTTGGATTTAGAAATAGGATCATCTATATAAGTTCAAAAAATTTATGAATGAGATCATGAAACATGTGAGTCATCACTCTTTAGTAAGTGGATATAGAATTTTTGAGGTCGAAGGGAATTTTGACATAGAAATAGGTGCCCCATTCCATGGTGAAAGTAGTCTTATATTGGTTCTTGGGAGAAATGTGAATATGATTGTATCTCGAGAAGCCATCCATAAGAGATAACATTTCATAATCAACTATGGAATTGACAATGGCATCTATTAAAGGTCAAGTGAAGTTTTCCTTAGGATAAGAAAGATTAATATTATGGAAATCAATAAAAATGTGAATGACCATAGTGACCTTCTTCTGAATAGGAATAATGTTATAAACCCATTCAAAATAATCCACTGGTTTAACAAATTTAGCATCGAATAATTTGAGGATTTCCTTACGACATAAATTTGAAACCTTAGGTAGAAATTTTATTTTTATTTGATGAATAATCTTGGAATTATGATAAGTAATGATGTTATGTACCACAATGCTAGGGTTGATGCCAGACATGTCTTCGTAGGACCAAACAAAAGCCTCATGATAATTTTCAAAGAATAAGCTAAAATTATCATGTTAAAAAGGTGATAGCTCATGAGAAACTATAATAGGTCAAAGAAAATATGGATTACCATATTTGATATGAGTGGTTACTTTGATAAACATGGCATTACCATCTTGAATGTGGTATGGTACATTGGGTAAGGCTGAAATTGGATTTGTTTTGGGATCAATGCTAGTGATGAAGTTGTTGAAGCAAGGAGTTTTCATTTTGAAATTTCCAAGTTTATGATGTTTTCAAGGAATTTGAGATTCTTAGGCACAAATTAATTCAAGGATAGCTTCATCACTAGGCAAGTTAGGAAGAGAACCATAATACTCAACATCTACTTCAAAATCTAAAATTTGATTTCCATGATGACCATACTCAGAATGTATTTGAAAAACATCAATTGACTTGGCATAAAGTGTAATTTTAGGAGTAGATAAGTAAATGGAGTAAATTATATTGGTGTGTTTATGGATTTAGTGATGGGAGATGGATCATATGTAATGATTGGATCAATAGGTGGTAAAGGAGATGTAGATATTTTTGGAGGTTCAACAAATATAATTTGATCTACCACCCAAGGAGTATTTATAAGAGGAGAATTGATAGGAGGTACATGACCCTCAAGTTTTAAGGTATGATCCATAGAAATGGTATAAAAATCCTAATTAAAATCATGAATTTGGGCTAAGGTATTTTGATAATGCTGGATATCCAAGTCTCTAGATTGATCTTGGGCCATTATATAGTTATCATCATATGTTGGAGAAATCATATATACTTGAGAATCTAGGGGAGTTTAGAGGATGAAATAATAATATTAATAAATTTATAAGGAGACATGATGAGAGGATCTTGAAATAATTTGGCCACTCCAAAATAATTATAGGTGAAGGAATCTTCTTGTAGAGATGACTCTTGAGATTACATGGAGGGGGAAAATCAGTAATCTCATCCATGAGAGGAATATTATAGTCTCTTGGTAAAAGAGGAGGAAGCCATTATGAAATGTATGGAGGTATCTTAGTGTTATTTGAAGTATGTTTCAAATCATTGGTCTCATAATCATCAAAATCTATAAGAGTAACTATTAAATCAGGATTCATGTTGATGAACTCGAGTAAAGGAGCACTATTGATCTTCAGAATTATACGAACATAATATTATGATTTAGGATTACAAAGATGGATACTCCATGGGTTAGGATTGGCTTCATGCTTATACCATTTTCCATTATGTAATAATTTAATACATTGGCTACTAAAAGAAGAAATGGACCTCATTCGATGAGTCCATGGATGACCAAGGAGTATGTTATAGGATAAAGGTAAATCAAGGACCATAAACTTGGTTTGAACTATTTTAGGTCCAATTGTTAATGGAATCCAAATACAACCAAGCTGATTTTTATTTGTCTTATCAAAACCATGACAGGTAAGATAAGTTTTCTTAAGATGATCCTCATTATAGCTAAGTTATTGTATAAGCCATAAAGATGTGACATTAATACCTGAACCTTCATCAATTAGAACTTTTTCAACAAGAGTTGTATTAATAGATACTTTGATAAAAAGTGATGGATCATAAACATGAAAAAATAATTTCATCATTGATCATGTCCTCCTCAAGGAATTCAATAGAGGACTTGGAATAAGAACACGTGGTTTCAATGGTATATTTGTTGGTAGGTTGAGAATCAATAGAAGGTGGTTCTTCATCTATGGAATAAGGATATTCAATTTCATTAAGTTATTATATAATGAATTTACCATGATAAGGTGAAGTGAGAACCAACTCCATAAGTGGAATTTTACAAGGCACAGAATTGAGTTCCTCAATAAAGTTCCAATGAGATTTAGAAGAACCAGCATAAGGTTTGGGAGGTAGATTAAATTTTGGAGGAGTAGATATGGTTAGAGGATCAAAAGGAGGAATTTTTTCCTTAGGTTCTTCCAAATTAGGATTTTTAGTGGTAGTATCTTTAAGAATTTATTCCTCTAAAGATGGATTTTTAGGCTTGGTAATAGGATCTTTATGAGCCAATTTATGATAATAATTAACCTTAGCAGTGTTGGCATATTGATAATTATTAAAGTATTAGTCATAATCGATGTAAAGTATACAAACATATCTAGAAATTGATTTATTATTGGGAGATTTTTTTTTATTTGAGGTAGAGCCTTTAGAAGTTTGTCATTTTTGAAAGGCAATAGTGTACTCTTGATGATGAAAATTGATCATAGCTTCATGATTGAATTAATCACCAAGCACATAAGAGACAAAAAATTTAGTGAGCCCTCTACAAGATTCATGAGAATGCCCAATGTTAGCATGGAACCAATAAAATAGATTGGGGTCATACCACTTAGGAGGAGCATTGGGATATATGAAAGGTTTTGAGGGCAGTAAAAAGTATTTCATTTGCTAAACCGAAAGAGGTGTATGAGAAGGTGAAGGAATATCAGTTTTAGAAACTCCTTGTTTGGTTTATGGAGTATTAGTGATGATAGAATTAGATTTTTGGAAATATCTTATAAAAATTTTAGTATTAGGTTCAAATTTATTCATAAGAAACTCCTAACATTTAACTTGATCAAGAGCTTCATTAAGTGTCTAGGGAGCAAAGGTTTGAACCTTACATTGAAGAGTCAGAGTCAAAGCAATGATAAAGGGTTTAAATAAGTTATTATTAGTCATGTTATGGTTGGCTTTATGTTCTAATGATTTCCATATTTTTATAAAGTCATGAGTTGATTCAATGGGAGATTACTTAGCATTGATGAAGTCGATAAGACAATTTTTGGGAAGATCATTAGGTTGAAACTCTTTAACCAAATATTCAAGTTACCAAATAGAATTATTGGGTAGTTGATTATACCATTCTAATACATCATCAATAAAAGTTTTGACTAAGATTTTAGTTGTGGCAAATCTATTATTTTGGATCCAATCTTTGTTAAGGTTTCCAAAGTCTTTGATAAATGAGGTAGGGTCTTTAGTCCCATCATATTTGATAGTTAGAGGTGTGTTACCAATATCAATGGATACAATAAAGGGGGATAAAGGATCAATTTTAAATATTTGAAGAATTTTCTTATTCATTGTGGGTTGAATAATAAAATTGCCTAATACATCCCTAAAAGGTGGAGGAATGAAATTGGGTTTAGCTTGAGGAATAATATTTAGAGGTTAATTAGCCACATTGATTAAATGTTGTTGAAGTTGCATCATTTGATGGGTGTTATAATTTTTGATAGTGTTCATTTATTAGATGAATTGGGATAAAATTTGAGTTGTATCAAGAGGTGAGTTAGTGTTTGTAGGAACACTCCCCAAATTGGTATTAGGTGGAGGATTACTAAAAGAAGGATTACTAGTGGGATTGTTAAGCAAACTTGTGTCAATCACTTCCACATTAGTTTGAATATTTTGAATATGAGAAGTTTATTAGAAAGTTTATAAAAGATAAAATCCATAAAATTCATCTTGAGGTGTTATTTACACTATGTTACAATTCATAGATGAAGGAGAATAGGTGCCCCAAGAGTGATGGTGCTCTTGGGAGGAAAACAGAGGGAGAAATAAACATCCCAGATAGTATCTATATGGATTTAGGTTATCCAAGAAGATTATGATAGGAGAATTCATTATGACTAAAGAGAGATGAATAGAATGCAAAATTATAGAAATAGGGAATGAGATTGATGAATGAGGAAAGTAGAAAATAGTACACATAAAAAAAGGCTTAAAAATAGTATAGGGTCAACTTGGTCAATCTAGTAGAGTAAATAGAGGCAAGAAAAAGAGATAAAATGGGATATACATAGTATAGGGTTGATTAGATTTATATTTTACAATACATAGAGTCTAGAAAAAGGTACTAGGTTGAATAAGTTGACCTTATACAATAGATAGGGAAAAAGAAAAGGTCGATGACAATTTATGAACTAAAACAAGAAATGTTTTTTAGCTAATCTAAGAAAGTAAGAATTAAAGGGAAAAATAGTCAATTTGATCAATGTTGGCCAATCCAATTGAGGCACACAAAAAAAAACCTTGCACTAACACTAGCTAATGCATGTTTTTGCACACATAATTGAGTAAAGATCAAGAAATCAACTTGAAAAGTAAAGAGCTAACTAGTTGGTCAACCTAAGATGTTTATTATATTATTAAGAATATTATTTTAAATGTGATGGGAAGTTGGTTGTAAAGCAAGGAACTAGAGAGCAATCTTAGTTTGGTTTCATATAGTTTAGGCTAAAAGGGGTTGTAGTGGCAATGGCACAAGCTTGGTATTAGGGCCTACCCCTCACTTCACACATCACAGTGATAAAGGTTTCAGGTCCTTATCTAGAGTATACCATTAATCATGATTTATACTTGACTAGAGTATCAAATCATCTTCGCCCTTGGTGATAAAATCCAAGTAGGTTGGCATTAGGTAGACAAATGTTAAAGTGCTTGTTTATATTTTGTGTTTTTACCATATGTGCATAAAATATAAATAGTGAAATTAAATGGTTAATTAAAAACCTCCTATTTATATTATGTGAACTATTATAAAAATGAAATAATAAAAAAATAAAGGTGTGAACTAATTACTAGCATATAGAGATTAATTACAACCTAGAACAAGGTATAGTGTTGACACTATATGCAAAAAATATAGAACATGGTCGATAGCATCAAACCTATACTATGGAAGCAAGGTATAAAAATGAATAGGGTTAGCCAGGGTTGACTTAGTTATTTTAGACAACACACAGAACATATAACTAGGTTGATAGGGTGGATTTAGTTGACTGTGTAGGGGCAATTTTGAAAACTACAAAATATGAAAGGAAAGATAGTAAAAGAAAGAGATAGAGAGATAAAAATAAACTTTGGTGGATTAGAGATTAAAATTAGGAATATTTATTATCAATAAACTTGAAATATTTTGGAAAAACCTACTAACTAGGTTGATTGGGTCGATCAAGCTATGCAAGGACCTATTTTAGAAGCCTAAAAATGTATAAGGTTGACTAGGGTTGACCTAATATGCTAAATTGGATGCCTATTATTATAAAGGGTTGATTGGGTCAACCTAGTAGTCTAAACTACATGAATAGAAACCTATACTAGGTTGTTTGAGTCAATTTAGTTACCTATTCCTAGAAACCTATGCACAAAGATTAGAACTGGGTCGATAGAGTCGATCAAGTATGACTGATATATGATAAAAATAATGCTGAAAAGAATGAAAGAAAGTGAAAGAAAGATTTCAAGGGTTAGTATCACATCAAGTTCACCAAAATGTATGAAATCATAAATTCATCATGTCCATAAATCAATCCTATCTCATAGAATATATAGCATACCTACACTTTTAATTTGGAATATATTTGTTAAGCAGAAGCATGATCAGTATGGGGAGCCACTATACCCGATTAGGGGATCACTTGTCACAATATACCATGAGAGGTATGTTTTCAAATACTATAGTCTAACATAATCATGCAACAAACCTAAAAGAGTTCTAAGGTTTGATATTTCACTTAAGTCTAATAAACAAGAAAATTAAATATAATCTAGTGCACACTAAAGCTTGTGGCACAATAAAGGGATTACAAGAAATCAAAACATGTATAAGATAATCTCAATTAGGCTAAGTATTAGTAATAAACTAATACATGGAATATGAAGAGTAATATTATTCGATCTAACACTTATGATGCTTCTATCTACTAATGAAAGGATAACAAAGTTAGAATATACTTACCTGAATATGAACCGATCAAGACTCAATCTCTCCCTTGGCCAAAGGGGCTTCATAATAGGTTATTATGGTTTGTAAGGATAGATAAGAAAAGTAAAAATAATGAAAAAATTATCCATAAGACCAGATTTTCCAAGTAGAAACCCTAAGCTAAGACTCCTGAAGTAGAATGGTAGAAGAATAGATTATGAAGAAGCGCAAGTGAATAATAACTTTTGATTTCATATAATAATAATAATGATGGAAATGATCTTATATATACAGGTGGATCTTTCCCTAAATAATATTAGAAACATTAGTTGTATAGGGTCATCCATGGTTGACCTTGTATTTTTTAAAAGAGCAATTCACTAGGTCTAAGTTAGGTTAGCTAAAGGGCTAACAAACTCAAAAAGTAAAAAATACCCCTAGACTCTATAGGGTCAACCCAGTCAACCTAGTACAATTGATAGTCCAAAAGGGAATTAAAGAAAGAAAAGGAGGATATAAAGAGGAAAAATATTTGAGGAGTGTGAAAGGGAGGAATAATAGCTTAGGGAATGGTTTTAAGAGCTGGTTGGATTGGTAATAATGTAGCAATAAGGGACAATAATACTGTGAAGCACCAAAAGTCTACTCACCCCTTTCCCAGTGCACCCCTTAGGGCATGTGATCAGAGAGATTGAGTCTCAATGGGTCCATAAAATATGTAAATCATCAATATTTAATAAAAATTGAAAATATTATGTGTATATAGAGTAGATAAGGTCATAAATTTTCCATCTCTCTGTTACTAGTTCATAAAGGGCATTTTAAAAAAAAATTGAAAGTCTTTTTAAATTTTTTGAAAGTTTATGGTAATTTTGGAAAGTTTAGAATAACATTAAAAATATTTTTAACCATTTCAAACCCATAAAATAAAAAATTTAACGTGATTTCATGAAGTCATTAGTCTATGGTCGATCTCCGTCTCTTTATAACTACTCATAATGATTTCAACCTCAAAAAGGGGTCTATAAAATATAAAAGAACATGGAATAAAATTTATGGGGTATAAAATAAATTTATGCATACTTATCAAGACAAAATCATGATAATATAGGACTTTACAAGTTCAAGATGAGGGAAAGACGGTTCAAGATCTTCATTGGGTCACAAGCTTGTGAAGGACTAGTTTCTAATGGATGTTTAATGAAAGAGGAGGAAAAATATGAAAAATTAAATTATAAGTTATAAATAACACATATTATCTTAAAATTTTTAAATTATTATTTAGGCTATGGGCCTAAGATTCATGAAAAATACTTAAGAAAATAGGCAGCTCCAAAACTCTCAAAAACCGTAGCTAGCTTGGTTTTAGAAAGTGAGAATGCATTTCAGAGAATATTTGGAATAAGTAAATAGTTTTAAAACCTATATAATTAAATTTTAACAACATTAAAACAAATTATAATAACCAACCAACTCAAATCAAGAAGTCACTAACCCATCCAAGAGGATTTCTGCATTGTCCCTGACTTATGGGTTATTACAGGTAGAAAAAGGTGTTTTAATGAGGTTTTATTGATTTATTAAAATAATATAGTGGTTTAATTATATATTTTTATCTTGAAGTCATATTAAAATAATAATTATGTCTTTATAACTCATAAAACTCAAGATATATCCATTTCTCTCTCTAGGTGCCTTATTTTTTTATTTTTGGGTTGTTGTAGGCCTAAAAAGAAGTGTTCTTGATGTTTTTTGTGATTTATCATGAAAAAAATTGATTTTAATGGATATATGGGTTAATATAGGTTAAAATTAAAAATTAATTAGGTATTTAAATCTCATAAATCTCAATATATATAAATTATTTGCTAGTATCCTACTTCTTGTCCTACAAGCCCAAATTTTAAAAAAGAGGATATCTTATGTTTTACTCAATGACACATCTTGAAATTTGATATATATGTATTTTTTAATGTTTAAAATATTTTTTAATTGTTTTATGTTTGTAAATTTCATGAGGATAAAAATATATAACACACAAGTCTGTACCATGAGGAAAATAGGTGTTCTTGAGCTTGTTTGCACGGAATCAAGGGTGGCAGAGACTCTAAAGAGGTTTCAATGAAAATATGTCATTGAATAACTATATAAAATAATATTTAAACTTGATAAAACTGATAATTTTTACATTTTATTCCTTGGTCTATTAGGATAGTTAGCTAAGGCCATTAGACAAGCCAAACTAAGGTCTTCTTAAGAAGTTTTCAACTAGAATGAAGTATTGTAGATATATGGAAAGAAATAAAGTAAAAATAATGTATTTATAGGTATAATTATACCCATATAATTATTTTAAAAAATTTAAAACCCTTCACCTCTTTTATGAGTTCAAAATAGGTCCGTGCCATGTGTTAAGAAATCCACATGTCAAAAAAGCCATGTGTCAAAAGGCATTGAGAATAGAAAAAATCATGTGAAATTTTGAAAATATGAGTGAGGTTTAGGGTATAAATGGCATATAGGGACATTATTACTCCATCAAAACACTTTATATACGTTGGTAACTCATTTAAGGCCAATAATAGACCTTTACTACACCACATGGGTCTATTGATTGAGCATGGTTATGAGGAGCAATGAATAAAGAAGTGTAACTACTCCCAAAGAGTGGAAGCATGAAAAAAAAATGTGTTAGAGGTATATTGTGACTTTAATGTAGTTTTTATTTATGATTTACATGAGGATACATGTGGTATCATTGATGACCATCATTGAGAACATTTTCTCATCTCCTCTTCTCTTGATTCTTCCTTCTCCTTCTATATATAATTTAGATTTTGAATGTAGAAGGGATCATATAAATAGGTATGGTGAGGCCCTACTAAAATTAACACATGTGCATTACTTTTGGAGTGAATAAAAACCTATTTTTTCTTTTTCAAGATTCCATCTAGTGTATTATTTGATGGATTATTTGATGAATGTTAGTGATAATGTCTTAAACTTCCTCTCATTTTCCATTTTCATTCTTACCTCTTTGCAAGTAGGTAGATCTTTTGAATGTCATATGTAGCATTTAAAATGGTTTTACAAGGATTGAGTGGAAAATCTTCATTAGTTTCTTCTATCAAACCTCTTGATCATCCCTATTATCTAGTGTATTTACCATGGTCTTCATATTGAAATACTTATGTTGGGAGAACTATTTTTGAGTTATGTAATCCAATTTTAGTCTTATTATATTTCATAGTATAGTCATAGGAAAGTGGAGGAGACCAATTTTTTGATGTATCATCCCATTTTATGTTTAATTTTTCTTTTTGACCTTTTTCTTTGTAATCTAAGCAGGTGTAGTGTTAGTTTAGGTGAATCATCTAGTGTAAATAGCCCTCTCTAGGTACTCACTCCTCACATTAATTCACCCATATCATGAGGGGTGTTTCCATTGTGTCAATTGAGTGAGAAGACTTGAAACACCTCCTTAAATGGTATAAATCAAATTGGTAATAGTTTTTTGCATGCCTAGTTGGTTAAAGATTAAAAAATATTGTCAAATATTAATGTTGATATTGGAAAAAATTTAGTTGTCATAGTATTCTACATTCAACATCAGGTGACTCAAAAATATTCCTAGAATCCTAGTTGTAGACTAGACATTCATTTTAGGTAAAATTTTATTGTTTTTAAAGTACACTTTATATAAAAAGTGAAATAAAACTTATTTATTAATCAATCCTTGCTCAGAGAAGATAAATCCTAGTTACACTTCTAGTTTTTAATGCATTATATATTTGGGGTAATGAACAAGATGGATTTGTTAGGCCTCACCAAGGGATCTTTTACCATAGTATCATCACTAGAGAGGGTTCCAAAGCCTCTATTCTAGTAACACTATGAAATAAACCTAGTTGGGTCCTATGTTTTCATAATCACAAAGTAAATTCAAAGTAAAGAAAAATCTAATCTAGTTCTCACCAAAGCTTGTGTCATAAAGTTGGGGTAATAAAAATAAAAAATAAAACATCCATATAAGATATATACTCATGTAAATTTATAATAAATCCTAATGCATGGGAGAGAATTAAAAATTAAAATATATCTACTCTTATAAAGTATGAAAAAAATTAGGAATACTTACCTATGAATATGAACCCTCCAAGCCTCAAACTCTCCCTTAGCCAAGGTAATTTTTAAGAGGTTGTTGTGGTATTTAAGGATAATAAGGATAATTCAGCTTTAGGATACACAAATTATCTATACATCCAAAATAATTTCCAAAATAAAATATAAATATCTAAAAATAAAGTATTTATACCCTAATTTATGATCCTCAATTAGAATGGTGGATAAGTAGATGCACAATATATTCTTATTATTCTTCTCTTATTTATAAATGATAGAAATAGATGTGTATACATAGCTAAATGTAACCCTAAACCTTTATGAAGGTTTAGCTGACAAGGTTGGACCAATTGACTCTATATTTATATAGATGAAAAAATAAATTAGGTCTCTATTTAGGTTGGGCAAGGGATGACCTAGAACCTTAACATGCCTTATCAATTTAAATACAAGGTTGATGAGGCCGAAAGTGTAATGTAAGCCATAAAAAAGGGTTTTAGGCTTAGGAAGGGGATAATGAAGGTGGTGAAAGCTTGGAGGAGTGTGAAAGAGAGGAGAAAAGGCTTAGGGAAGTATCTAGGATATGGATATGTAGATAGTAAGTTGTTGTATAGGGGACAACAATCTTGTGAAGCACTAATGGTCTGCCCACCCCTTTCTTAGTGCACACTTTAAGGTATGTACTTAAGAAGATTGAGACTCAAGGGGTTATTAAAAGGGATAAATCATTAGTAATTGATAAACTTTGAAAATATTATGTGTATACATATGCCCCACTAAAAGCTCATCATGTCTCATGTAGGTGTAATAAGGGATGGTACTTCAAAAAAAGAACATACCAACACATAATATTGATGCTGAATAAATTGTAGTAATAAGAAAGTAAGATAAATGAAAGGAAATAATTAAAAAATACATACATTTACTTAACTTAATGTTATAGATAATAAATTAGGTGAAATAAATGTAAAGGTGTCCAAAGTAGGGAACATTAGGTGAATATGTAGAAATTAATAAAAAAAATAGCAAAAAATTGATTTTTTTGTAAAATGTACATGTAATATGTGAAAAGATTCTCTATGACATTAGGATTATAGAAAATCTTATGGTTCATAAAAATTTATAGTAGAAAGAAATATATGATCAAAGAATGAAATCTAATTTTAAATAATTGATAGGTAAATGATTCTAAATAGTAAATATAAATAGGGTAAAAATAACTCATTTGTTATTTTTATGATTACGAGAAAAAAAATCTCTAAGAGATCTAGTTTGAGACTAGAGAGTTATTATGGTAAGGAGATGAAAACTAAGATGATGAGGATGCCTAGTGGTCACAACGAGTGCATCACAGGTAAGTAATCATGAATTTCAAATTTTTTGACTAATTTTATTTTAATTTGAGATAGATATAGAAAATTGATTGTTAGGTAAAATATAAACACAAAAACAAACCCTAATTTTTTTTTAGGTAGACTAAGGGTAGAATGGAGTAATAGGTATGAATAATTTAGACTAATAAATGTCTAAAGCATTTATGGTAAAATATCAAAAATTCATCATAATGAAAGAATAGAGTCAACCTAGTCAATTTAGTTTGTAAGGAGAACAAAAATTAGGGGGATAACTAGATAGTAGTGGACCAACATAATATTGCTAAAAGTGGTTGAATACATAGAAGTAGGTGATGTAGTCTAAAGGAAATATATGGTTGATTGTGTACTAGAGGGCTGATGTAGTTAGTAAGGAATGAGCAATAAAGTTTTTTAAAAGGGGGATGATTGTGTACTATAGGGCTGATATAGTATACTAGAACTTATAAAGGGCTGAGGTAATATCAAATAGGCTGATTTAGTTGGAAATAAAAAGGGTTGATTTAGTACCAAATAGGTTGATTGTGTTTAACAAGATTGTTATAAAGTTGATTTAGTATCAAATAGGTTGATTGTGTTTAACAAGTTGGTATAAAGCTGATTTAGTATCAAATAGGTTGATTATGTAGGAAAATAAAAAATATAGGAAACTAAATCAAACCGGCTGACAAGGTAGTTTATTTGTGAACTTTCAAGAATGTATTTTAAGTATTTATGACATAGAGATCTAATTCATTATTTATTTTTTGATATTTTCTAGAAATTTCAGAGACATTGGTGCTTTATATATGCATCATGGCTATGATATTTGTTGGATCATTTCTATGATGTGAATAAAGCTTGACTAGTCACCTTGGGCTTCAGTAATATCATGGAGATGAGACATATCCCTTTGAGTGTTGATCTCATTATCATGTTCCTAGGATCATGGGAAGATTTGACCAATACTCTATAATGGGAGGTGAATAGGGACACCATTTAAGTGGTTATAATTTTGGAGGACTTCCATTCATTTCTTATACTTTTGATATGCAAGACACCAATGATTATTAATAAACTAGAGGATGAGGATGAGAGATGCATTATCCCAATGGGATACATGCTTAGATAGGATTTTCCCTATGTTGAGGGTGATATTTATTGATGTTTATATTGTGTATATTTTATACAATGGAAGGAGGTGACGGGAATTTTGATAACACAAGTTTTGTGTCATAAGTTAAATGACAAGGTAGTACTGTATATAATAGCCTTGTGTTAGTCTATATTGGATCAATGAAACTATATGATTTTTGGGATGTCATCTAGGTCTAGATCATGCATGATATGTATGGTATGTTGTATATATGGTATAATGCCATGGGTCCTATGGTTTTACTAATCACATGGATATACGAAAGGTTCCCCATGTATTGGCTAGCTAGATTGCCCCATGTGGTCGATGATAGGTTTTAGGTCTTTAGGTGGAGAGAGGACCATGTAACATGGGTTATTCCCCATGTATTATAATTACAAATGATCACATGAGGGGAGATCATATGGCATCCATATATGCACATAGTTACTATATGGCTTAGTTGGTTGACCAATGCAATATGATTAACACATGTGCAGATCATGGGCCACTACACATCATGGTTGGAGCCACATCTAGTGGCATGCTTACCTAGATAATTTAAACTCCCCCACATGGAATCCATTATATTAGGTCATTTTTATTGGGGATGACATGATAGAGAGCTCATAGGGAGGGGAGGAAGATGGGTACCTATGTAAATACTAGTGATTAGGCCTTAACATTCTAGACCATGGAGTGGTCAAACACAAAAATAGGCAAAACCAAAGATAGTAGGGGAGAGTAAATGGATGTGGATGTAGAGGTATATCAATCACCATAGAAAATTCATCAATTACCACCATATCCTCATTAGAGATAGAGGCACCATCGGTTTGAAGAGATGCAAGCATGAGCTACTACATAGGGGGACCCAAAAATCACTCTAAAACATAGCTGGTCCATAGAGGTAACCCTAAAGAGAGGATCATACCATGCTCAAGTTGTGAACCCTAGGTTTATACTAGTGTAGAGGTAATATAAAAAGGAGTTTCTTAGTGAGTGAGAAGATAGGGAGACCATGATCAGTGACACCAACACTAGTGAGAAATGTTTTAATTTTTATTTAAATATTTGATATAAGAAATTAGTTGCATTGTGATTATGGTAGATATATGATTTTGAGATATATATTTGATTTTATTCCTATCTATTTTTAGTGTTATAGATCCTATGATGGAGGAGATAAAATGGGGATCCTCAATTATGGCTATGCATCATGGCATTTTGGATGGGGTGATGGCTCTATATAACCCCACCACATTATATGATCTTGTGGTTTCATCTTCCCTAGCCTAGGTGGGCTAGTTTAGACTATTGGGAGAGGTCTCGAGGTATATACAAGCATGTGGTGATTTGTTCTAGCCACCAGTAGGAGTTGTAGAGGAAGAGGCATAGGCGTGATAGGCCCTAGCATAAGAGATATTCACACAAATGGTGAGCAATATTTAGCTATGATATTTACAGGCCTTGGTGGCCAATCTAGAGGGATAGATTATTGGTTTGATATCTTGGACTACCTCTTTATAGTGTACTATTTAGAGTGGATAGTTGTAAGCATTTATGGGTATCATGTCTAGGCCATATGATATACATGATGGAGTCCATCCTTAGACCTAGAGTGATTTTATTTTGTATTTTATATAAAACACGTAATATATATATTGATGTTGACATTTTGATCTCATGAGTTGTACTTGGATGTAGTTGTGGATGCATGGATATATTTATTTCTATAAAATGTATTTAGATTTTGTTGTATATGTTATAGGAAATATATGAGGAATGTTTTATTTTTTAGCATTATGTGATACACATGCATGGTTAAAAAGAAAAAGGCAAAAAAGACTTAGAAAATTATTATTAATCAAAAACAAATTCACTACACACTATATCATGATGGGAAATATATAATAATAAAATATGACTAAATATAATAAACCAAATATGGTGAAAAAATGGTAACAAGTGTTTTTTAACCATGTAAAAATATTTGTACCAAATTAAAGTAAATAAAAATCACACTATATCACATTGGGAATTATGAAAATTTTGTAATAAAATGGGAAGAAAATGAAAAATAAATGGTATAAAAACAAAATAATTAAGTCAATCAATCATACTAAATAACATTTGGAAGTATAAAAAGAGGGACAAAATTGGAAAATAAAATAAAATTAATCACACTAATTCAAGTTGGGAAGTATGAAAAATTTAAGATAATGATTGTAAGCATAAATGTGATCAGAAAATAATTAGATAAAATTAAAAGATTAATTAATTAATCATAAAACATACTAAATCAAGATGGCAATAATGTCAATGACATATAACTCATAATCGAACACTATTATCTCAAATTTTGCACATGTAATTTCATTGTCAGTCGGGTATTAGAATATTTTATAAGGGCATGGTCTTGTCTATGGTCTTAAACTAAAAATCACAAAGGGAACACCAATGAGGTGGAAAAAATGGTGAGAATGATTTTAAAATATTTTTTTAATGTGTTAATTTTTGAGGAAGGCTTGGTCCTATCCATGGTCTTACACTACAACTCACAAATGGAAAACCTAGGGGTAATGATCAAGTAAAAAAATAATATTTATCAAGAAAAAATATTAGTAATGTCATAAATGAAAGAGGGAATGTAAAAATCATGACATGGGCATCTTTGAGAAAACCTTAGGAAAAATTAGGCATACTAGGTGCACAAGAAAGACATTAAGAGTCTAGTGATCATCAAAATGCAAAGGATACCCATTCACAATAAGCACAAAGTTTTATAGGAAAATAATTGAGATACTAAGATCAATTTAAGATTTTTATATGAGAAAGAAAATTAAAATGGACCTACCTTCCCACAACATATTCCCCGTTCCTCAAGACATCTTACAGAGTCATTGATCTGCTACAAAGATTGGGTACTTGTGTGAAAAATTAGGTATCACTAAAAGTTATGTTTATTCTCCTTTCCTAATCTACTAGCCTATTGCACTCCAATAGACCTCAACTCTATTATGAGGCCAAATATGGAATTTTATCTTTGATTATAAAAATTATATGTGATATGAATCAAGTCTTATAGTGTGAATTGACTTTTGAAATTTGTATGTTTCCTTTTATATCTTTGCCTTTTATTTAAATTATTTGGATTTTGAATTTTATGGATTTTAAGATTCCTTATCCATACAGATTCATAATAACCAACATGAGTGATGGAAGTGATACACACGAATGAGATTTATAAGTTTATTAAAGGGAGTTAAATATCCAAAGATATAAATTACTAAATACTTAGGCTTACCTATGAACCAATATTTTATCTCAAGTTTCAACCATATGCATGCTTAGTGTGCTAAAGGAGATAGTGGAATAAAGGAAGATCCAAGGTAAATTGGTAGGATAGGATTACAATGAGATGTATAATTTGTTAACTGATCACATGGTAAATATGGATTACTAAGAGGATCAAGGTTTATATAACCAATTCATAGTAATAATTATATGTGTTGTTGAGATAAGGTAGAAAACAAACATGAGTAAGGATGAAGACATCCATGAAAATAAATGAACTCATAAATATAAGCATGCAGTCATGAAAAACACAAAAATAAACTATGATAAAAAAATGAAACTATATACAACACATCATTCATAATATAAATATCCATGTGAAATAGACAAGTGAAACCAAATTTAACACAATCAAATTATATAAGATATATAAAAGTGGATCGCAAGTCCAATCCAAAATCATAAATAAGAATGAAGTGAAAGAACACCATGTTGTGTTTAAAAATAATGATAATTTTTTCCACAAATATTATCCATAACATCTAAAATATCTCTATTAAGCTAGATATTAATGGCATCTAGAGTATCATCTATCCTTAATGAAAGATGTGAAAATACCTCTCACCATATCTCCTCAAGATAAAATATAGGCATAGCTAAAGGATCATGATCATGAGTAATATCATGAATATAATACCCAACGAGGGGAATAAATTACATAATAGGAATGGTTTATATGGGACAATAAGGTGTAACCATTAGTGGAGAAGTGTCCCTAGGTGGGGAAGATAACACAGGTGAAGAAGGGACCACAGGGGAAGGAGTAACCTTATTACATGGGTGACCTATGAGAAGAGGAATAACATGCACATGAATCATCATAAGGTGATCATGAATATGCTTTTAGAGAATGCAAAAATGATACATATGATGGGTACCACATTAGTGGAAAAGATAATATACCTATCCATATTTTGGGATATACTCAGGTAATAACTTGGGAGGAGGTATAGACTTATCTTTGGGTTAGGGAAGGGTAGGACACAATGTGTCAATATATTTTTGAAGATTTATAAAATGGGTGAAGGAATGATTATCTATGCCATCTAAGTAATAAATTTACCTGTTAGTAGACTTTGGGGGCCTATTAATGGAAGAGGTAGAATTAGACTCTGAAGAAGGCTGATATAACTAGTAGTCTCAGGTCCAATGATCGATAACTTTATGAATATCAAAGTAAGGGTGATCAACCCATTGGGTGGGTAAGGGATCAAGCTATGATATATGAATAAGGTCATCACCAAGGGAATTCATGGATAGTGCAAAGATTGGGATGGTTTTAGATAAAGGTAAAGTAGAATTAGATATAAGATGAGGCTTAGTTAAAGGTAGAGTGGGTGATCTAGGCAACAATTTAGGTGACAGTTCCACCCCAATTGATGACAGAACTTCTGGGAGCCATAAATTTTACACCGTAGCTCCAATTGACTTGTTGTTTGAATCGTTAGAAAGATAAGAATGAGGAAAACATCATGAGATGTCATGGATCTCTGTTTAATGAAGTTTGACCCTCAAAAACCCAAAAAAATTGCCCCAAATTTCAATTTTAGTAGTGCAATCTAAAAATAGTAAGTTTCTAAAAATAATAATTCCTCAAATTCTATATTATTTTAAAGCTTGGAAGTCAAACCACTTAATGTACCTCGATATTGGTGACCTTCCACATTCTCTCCATGCTCTCAAAATGTGTATAAATGAAGAGGTAACCCGAAATGTGAGGACAGACATCTCTTCCCAGAGATAAACATCTATTTGTATTATGATCTTGAGTAATACTACATCTCTTCTCAGAGAATTCATTGTTACTATGTTATTTCTATGCTATTGAAATATTTATCAACCAGAACTTCTAAGTTTTGGATCAGTGGGAGTAGGAACTAGACTAGTCTCAACTGAGGGTAAAGTAGGATGTGAAGAAGGATTAAGAGGAGTAGTTAGCATATCTAGGGGAAGCAAACTATAAGGATCCTAGTATCTATCAAAATAATAAAGATCAGTTATAGCATGATCCATGAACATGCTTCTAAGAGGCTCTACTAAAAATAGAGGTGTATTATGTGATTGTTCCATCTCTAACCTATGGAAAATAGGAAGAATAATAGAATTAGGAACTATGAAATAAGGAACACAATAAGACAAATGTAAATACTAAAATAAATATGATATCAAAGAATCTCAACATCTCTAGCCTAGGCAAGTCCTAAAAATGGATCATCTAAAGTAGAACCATCATAATAATTGGGTGTATGCAAGTCAATGGTATAGGTAGGTATGATATTTTTGTCAGAAGTTGCATGATGAATAGAATGTATATTCTTGATTAAAATCATAGGTTTTTCTTTGATAGGTGACTAACAAGAGAACAAATTTAAGGATGATGTAATTTCTGTGATGATATGAGGGGATAGATCTAAAGTTTTTGATCTTGAGGTTGATTTCATTTAGATCATTATCATCAGAATATAGGAGGTTAGGTGGTATGTTCCCAATTATTTTAGGGTGACTATGATAACCTTAGGGGGAATTGACAAGATAGTTAAAATGTTGAAATCCTCTAAATGGGATAGTAGGCAAGGGTTCAAGGGTTAGAAATTTAAAGACACCACATTCTTGGAATAGTTTAAAATTACAAGGGTTTAGGTCTCCTTGAATCTTGTAGATAACACCATTATGGGTAAATTTGATGCATTTTTAGAAGATTAGGTGATGATCCTCATGAAATGAGTCCAAGGTCTACCAAGAAATATGTTTCATGAAAATGGTGATAAGAGGGATGGTAATAGGAAGCCACACACAAACTAAAGGAGGAATTTGCCTTTTATTGTAACCTTTACATGTAATAAATGTGGAATTGAGATTACACTTATAATATCTAAGGGTTTTAATTAAATTGAGGGAGAACACACAAGTTCCTAAACCCTCATCGATGAAGGCGTGCTTAGCTTGGATATCTTTGATTTGGATTTTAATAAATAGTGTAAGATCAAACACATGAAGAAAAATATCATCTAGGATCATGGAACCAATAGGAAACTTAATGGAAAGATAGGCTTCCATTTGTTCATCAACATGTATGGACATATCTTCTCATTGTTATAATATACTATCTTCAAACCCAAACAAGGTAGGTTCGCATCCTACTAGGGTAGGATGAGGGATGTTCATTTCAAATAATAAATGAATTATATGTTTTTTATGTGTTGGAAATATAAATACTAAGATGGTGGTGAATCATTTACCTTAAAATAATCATTCAAATTCACTTATCATCCATGAAGCATTCATTCACAAATATACATTAACCAAAGCATAAATAAGCATCTACAAAAGCATACAACATAAGAACACAATAGATATATGGAAAAACCTCATGGGGGATAAAACCCACTAAAAAATATCATGGAATATATTAAAATAATAAATGAATCAATATTTAGTGACGCACCAACCCCACAAGGATCACGAACCCCTCACTAGTTAAGCACCAACTCAACTAAGCCTTTAAAAAGCACCAAATTTCAAGGAAGAACCAACCCCATAGGTAACTCAACACCATCTTATCCATGTAAATTTTATCACCTTTGGATACTTTTTATCACTTAATTGATTATGATTACATTATTTTGTTCTTAACACTTTTCTATCTCTCAAACAACCTATTAGGCCTCTTTCCTCAACTAGCCCTCTTCTTAGTAGATTTAGGAAAAATGACCTTGATCATCATATATAAAATCAATATTATAACTTTATGACATATTAAATACACCTATATAATGGTATTCAATCCATATAACTATATTCCACATTGTTATATCATTCATTCATTCCCTTAATATTCTAACTAGTCAAATTAGTCCTATTAGATATTCTTCTTATACTTGACTCTTGATTTCACAAACCTTGGTTAGACACAAACCTCACAATAATTTATAACCATTTGAATATATCAACAAACATGTTTCAAAATTGAAACAACCATTACATAGGTTAGTCACCACCCATATGGACCAAAACCACCATTAGGCCTTCTCAGAGCACATGTTTTACCTTGATCACCTTGAAACATATTGAGCCTAAAAAAAATCATGAAAAAATTTAAAAAAATTTAATTATAACACTTATAATCTCATATTATTTCCACAACAATATTTAGCTCATTTCATTCCTTGAACCACACCATTATGTCTACTCACAATTAGGCCTTCTCACTGCCAGCAAATCTACTTTAAATATCTCAAGATCACACTCAAAATTGACACATAACCATATAAAAAAACATATTTATATAACATAAATTACCTCAGGTTCATCACCATTTACATTATACTTCACCATATAGGTGAAAAACCTCAAAATACCACTTCCATATGCTCACTTAGAACTACAAATAGACTTCAAAACCCAGTCAAGAACCTTTGAATTTTCACACCTTCATATGAGTTTATAATGAATAAAAATAAATAAAAATAAAAATATGAGACATATATAAAACATTTGTATTATATTAATCAAATCTATTCATAATGAATCAAGAACATCATTCTCACTAACACACAGAAAATTGCCTGAATGCTCCAAAACACAATTATGAAAACTAAGACTTAGAACACCTATGTGAACAATGTTATAAACATACAATGGGTTTATATGATCATAATAATTATAAAATATTTAAACAAATATATTACAATTTTTAATATAAATATTGGTCTTATAGACCAATCTCATGTCTTCACCCTAGATAGACCTCACTATGTTAGACATGTCACTTTGAGAGAAACTTTATGCTTATTTATGAGCATCTAAAAATATTATATTCAAAGGGGATATATGATATAAGTATTTAATAATAACCCCATGAATTTTTATCCATAACTAATCCACTTCAACCCATCCCTAATCTCATTCTTACTTATGCTTAGGTTTTTTCACTGTCTTCCTCACTAGGCATTTTTAGCAATAGGCTGATGTCCATGACCGATTTAGCATATTTGAAGTAAATAACCTGATTATAAAATTATATGAACATAAAATACAAGTATCAAACATCATCCTCCAATAATTTTCATGATTTTACCTGTTTAACCCTACATGCTACATTAAAAATATGAGAAATAAGGGGTTTCCTATAACTTCCAGTCACTCTTTTGATATAAAAATGCCACTTAGAGGTAAATTTAAGATTAATATATATGATACAATCATAAATATATGTCATCTAATACATTATAATATATTTCCAATAATATCTACCATATCAAGTCATTGTGAGGGTTTTAGGAGGGTTTAGATTGCCTTCCATTCTTAATAATGACTTATAAAGGATTTCCCCTCAAATACAAAACCAAATCCAATAAATTTGATCTAGGAACCTTACCTAACTTCCATAAAATTATTATGATCTCATTCAAAGGTTTCACATGCCAAGGAGCATAAGAAAAACCTTCTTAGGTTTATAGTACCTCATTTTGTGCACACCAAAAACCTTAATACCACATTTCATTATTTCTCCTTCAAAATTTAACCTTATACTTAGTCAAAACACTTTATAAAACCTATAACACCTATGAAAAATCTCTTTTGAGCTTTATCACCTTGAAAACTGATCTTGACCCCTTACACATTGGGTCTCTTTGCATACTAAACCTAAACCTTTAAGCCATACATAGACATTAAACACACCTTGAAACCTATTATAATGATCTCAACACCTCATTCTCATGTCATAAAACCTCATACCTTTATCACACACTACTAATATTCTTATTACAATCCTTAAACTTCTCATCTCATCATGATACTAAGTTAAGTGTCTTCTCATTAGGTCTTTTTAAGCTAAGACTAAGCCAATAATTGACCTAGAAACCTTTTATTAAAAATTATATACCTTATACACATTTTTAAATAGTTTAAAACATATTATAACATGATATACCAATTATTTTAATTCTTGATAACACATGAAAACTCCTTATTAGGTCATGTAGAGTCTAGGACTAATTTGGATGCATGCTTAGGCTTAAGACCATACCTTTGAATGTTTCCCTTGAAATTTTTTTGAGTGTTTAAAAACTTCATATGGATGCTTGGAAATACTTAAACATACACTCATACATGTGTGTATTCATATTACCAGACCACCATATTCACACACATGCTCATTATATGACAATTCTCTTTAAGATTAGTTCTCAAAAGTATGCTTACCTTGTATCTTGATCTTGATATTGATATGTCATCAACCTTAGAAGAATTATTATGTTGCATTAAAATTATCTCTCATAGAGAGACAATAGTTTTCATTCAAATTTTATTTTTTCATAAGATTTCTTTGTCACATCCCACTTCACCATGCATAGCCTCAACTTTGACCTTGACATTAATGACATCCATCTTGACTTTGACATCAATGATAACATCAATGCCATAACACCAACAATAGGAACATACCTCAATAATATGCCCCTTTTTCATTGATTAAAAACACTCAAACAAAGCTAATTATTCACATCTCCCAAGTTTGATCTTCTTCAAACTGACCTTTCTCCCAAACTATGAATTTCTCCCCCTTTGAAATTAATGATAAAATTTCATCTCTTCATATCTACCATCTGATCCTTGGACCTAAAATATGCTTTCATATCTAAATAATATCAATCTTCCTATGATCAACCAAATAGGAACTCAACTCACAAAATTACCCAACCATGCTCCCATTATCTCAATGAGATATTTCAGTACTATAATGAATGTGACTTGGTTTGATCAAGTCATCATACAAATACTTTGTAACCCATGTCATAAAATCACACCTCCAATAGAATATTGACTAAAATTTGGATCTAAAATAAAGAATACAAATCTTTCCCTAAGACTAAGCATCCTTCATGCTTCTTCTCACTAGCTGAGTGCCTCCATGAATCCTAATAGAGTCACTATTTCTCTAGGGTACTAAAACAACATAAACTTAGGAGATTTATAGTTCTCCATTATTAGAGGTATAATCACTTAGAGGGGGGATGAATTAGTGAACCTAGATAATCCAAGTTCAATTTCAATTCCTTAAAACTCTTAATCAATTACCACAAGCATTTCATGAAGCATATATATCATTCATAGTAATAAACAAGAGAGACAATGAAAGATCAAGCATATAACACATGGCATATATGGGAAACCCTCTTGGGGAAGAAAAACCACTAAAATATATAATTGAACTACTCTCATATAATAAAAATAACCACTTTAGACAAGATATAATTGATCAAGTAATTATAATCCTTGGTTTAGTGGGACTACAATCCCACAAGGTGATACATCATCTATTTAGATGAACAACCATGACAACTAGAAATTTATTAATTTTCACCTTATAAAGAGGCTAAAAACCCCTAGATGTTGATCAACCACACCATTACCTATTAATATAACATATCCTAAACATTTATTTCCTAAAAATCATATGAATATACATAGTATATCATCTCTCTTTAATTCTACACATTTAATGCATCCAAATCTACCTTTTAGATCACTCTTCACTCCTCAATAGCAATTATATCACCACATCAGTAACATGAAAAAATATTCATAAACATAGTCCTAAATATTCTTTTGTAATTAAATCATGTATTTGGTACTCTCCCTCTCCTTCAATCCATAACTCTCACATACACACAACTCTTTCTTATCTAGAAATCATCACATTCAGTTTCACTATTTATAGATCATTCATGATCATCACCATATTGGTCAACCAATAGGCATGAATTAACCATTAATTAATTTATCATATTTATACATAGATCAATACCATCCACATATGTTTTCCATAACACCCATGGGTCACCCTTAAGCAATAACATCTTTCAATTAGGCCTTAGAATCCCTTATAGGTCTCATGGAGACCTATTCACCCATTTAACACTTCATCGAGCAAATAAATAACATATTAAAACATTAAATTGCATATTTCCACTCCACATGAACATTTAAACATCCTCAAATGATCATAATCATCTCTACTCACCTTTGTGTATGCTCAATCAACTCAAATAATGACCTTGTACACAAGAACGCCATGAACAAACACATAGTCAACTTATTAATAACTATTCATACTCAAGATAGATTGACCACACCTAAAAAATAAATAAAAATTATCTTTATTTAGTTTAAAATACTCTTAAATATCTAATTCATCATGAAACATTGAAACAACATCAACACAAGCTCAATTATTCTTCTCAGGTTACTTACAATCCATGGTTAAATAAACTATAAAATTTGGAGAACAATATCCTTGACTATAAAAATAATCATACAATTTCATTAGGTTCAATATATAATACATGTATTATTCTACAATTTTTATTTTTTACATCATCAATAAATTCATCTTGAATCAAAAGATATAACCAAAATATAGAGCACTAGTTTTTCCCTTTGTAAAATTCAAATGCCAATGGTCACATGTAAACCTAGAACACCTTACCATCATCTCATATCCTTTATACTTAGATCAATAAATCACCATATATATTATTTTAAGGATATTATTAGTTAACAATGTTAAACTTTGAATAGGTTGACCATTTTGACTCCACTCATATCATTGATCTCAATCGCATGATTAAATGCAAATCTTTATATCGTTATCCTTTACTTTTGCTTATCATTAAACCTCAAAAAATTATTACCATATCACTAATTATTTAAATATTGAATAAAATTCACTCCATTTATCTCCTTTATATTTTCTCAAACTTTACCTTTTGTTAAAATTGACTAAGTATGGGAACCATCACAATCTATCTGAGAAGCCAAATTCAAACCTCAATAACATTTACTATGCTTAGATACATGATCTAAAATTTATGCCATAAGATAAAAATTTAAATGGGAATGTATTAATGTATCAAAATATTCATGTAATATTCATTCATTAAATATATTATGCCATTAATATGCTCAATTAGATTTTTCTACCATAGAGCTAACTATGCCTAAAACTACCTGGAAGGCCAATTTTGCACATGCATATATTTTGATGTGCTTCATCACATGACCTAAAATTTAGTTCATATCAACTAGGAATAAAAATAAACAAACACATATTACCAAATTATATTTATTCCTTCACAAATTTTAAATATAACACCATCAAAATGCCTACTCATTTTTTCTTGCCACATTGCAAATTTGGCTAAGTATGGGAGAACATTGTCAAACTACCTTGGAGCTCAAATTTGAACTTTCAAATATTATGCTGCACTTATTTGCATGACATTAAGTTTATAACATATAAAATCTAAACAAATTTTATCACAAAAATATTACCAACTCCCTTTGACTCATCCACATGTGGTAATGGTGATGTCAAACAACTGCCTACTCAAATTTTTTGCCACTAGATCCAAAAAGTCTAGATGAAAACAATGATCAACCAGATTAAATACACTAATGCACAAAAGAAATAAAATAATTATTAACTTATAATATGACCCATTAAACATTATCAATACTTAAAACTCATCCCTAATCATCTATAAATAGACAAACTCTGAAGATCAACCAAACCTACTTCAAGCATACTAGGATAATCATATTGCACACTTTGTCATTGTCACTTAGACTATCAAAGTACTTTATCCAGTCACATATAAACCTCCATGAAATCACCATGAAATAATTCAAAACTCTATAATCATCTTCCCCTTTGTCATTGATGTCAACAACCATCATATAGCAATATAGAACTCACCTTCCTTCTCTCTCTTCAAGCACTCCCACAATAAGAACTTTATCTCCCTTTAACATAATGAAAAAGTGGGAACCAACTGATAATAAGGACATAAAAATACTACCAATAGGATAACACCATCTTATAAATACATTAAAAACTCCCTTTTACCTTGATCCTACCTCTTCTTGTCTTGACAACATCCTCTTGCTACATGCCAACAATCTTTAACCAAGCACTGTAAAAAATAAGTAAAGAACACACAAAACACTAAAATGTGATGAAAACCACCAATAAATATTTGAGAGGGACTCCACTTAAGATATATGAGTCATTTCACCTTTTGAAAATCTTTATATCTCTACACACCATGAAAAACCACCACACATGCTTACTAGCCTTCTCTCTTAAGCTACCTCAAGGACCACCAAAAAAATTCATGCCACTTACCAAATAGGAAACATGATCTAAAAAAACATAATGAATCTCCTTGAAACATACATACCTTTCTATTTTTCAAATATTGAGAAAAAACATCAAATCTTCATATGAGGCATGTCTAGACTCCTTGTAGCCCTACCTGAAATGTGTAAAGCCCATAACTTCCTTTAGACAGAATGTCAAGACATAAAACTTCATATAGAGAGAAAAATCATATTACCTCTCAATCAAACCAAATTTCATCACCTATATAATCCTCTAAAATTTAATTTATTCATAAACCTACTAAATAATTAGGCCTCCATTTTGATAAAAACTTGAAGAACTTGAAATACACAAACCATAAGATCTCTGTAAGGTTTGATTTAATAACCCATTTTACCCATTCAACCTATTAAAAATCCTAATATCTTAACTCATAAGGAAAAACAATTTTTGGGCAGAGCCCAAAACCCTAGAATCTCAAAATAAACAAGGTCAACAAACCTCTTTCTAGTCAATGCATACCTCTAAAACTTCGTACACACTTAGAGACATATATCACACACTTTTGGACCAAGATTTGAGCTTCCAAACCTATAGGAACTCATACATTCTATAACCCATTTTAGGCCTACTTACCCTTAATCCAAAACTAACAAAACTATGAGAATTCAAAAATCTTCAATTGGCACAAACAAGATCATCAAGAAATAAAACTACGTAGAATACATCACAAAGAAGTGCACATACCTTTATGAGTATTAAAATATTCTTAACATTCCATCAATCTCATTATGCCACCTATAAACACCCATTTTGACCCTACAGACATTACATACATAGCAACACTTGCTTCTGCATTGAAAGGAGTCTCTTAAGAAGCATAGATAGAGAAACCTTACTTCACAATGTTCTAGAATAGTGTGAAATTAGGAGTTACCCACAAATTCTCATATACCTTCTCCTCCTTGGTCATCTGATACTTATAGTTCTTCTTCTATTTAGGCTTAAAATAAGCAACATGCTCAACCACTACAACATTCTTCTTCTCTTCTAAGATTGAATTGATAATACATGGAGATAACAATAATTCATGACATAAATTTTCATCTAAAGGATCTTCCTTGCAATTTAGAACCTCATCACTAAGCACTAACAACTGATGTTATTTGTATGAAACTTGCTCAAAATTTTCAAGATGTTCACTTGGATCCATACTCATCTTAGAACTAGCCCCAACTAGTACCTTGGTCCTCTCCTTGAGATCAGTGTCTTTATCCACAACATGAGTAGATAATGAAATCCCTTGAGACTCTTTAACCTCTATAGCATTCTTTACCATAGAAAATAGATTACTTGGACTAGTAGACCCATCATGACTCATACTTACCACCTTTTGTTTCCATGAGTTAACTTTCCTTATTCCTTGCACTTAAGGAGCTTGATTGAAATAATTTTCACTTGATGTCCTTTTCTTTAATTATCTAGTAATGTGACCAATATTCTCACAATTATATAAAACCATTTTTTTTGAAGTGGACTCAACTTACACTACCTGATATGGAAAAATCTTTCAATGTGTCCTATGTCACAACAACTAAAATAAACTCTTTCTTTTAATTAAGACTCACATTGCCTTGCCTTATTTAGACACTACATAACAAAGTGTCCCTCATTAAGACAATTAAAGTACTTAACCTTCTTCACAACTTTTGACTAATGACCCCCATCATAGTTCCATGCAAACTTATTTATAATAGGTCTCTTGCATTCTCTAGCTCTATGTCCAAACTAATTACATGTGTAATAGTAACTATTTAAAATTGCATACCTCATAACATTTGGCTATTTGATCTGATTTATCTTTAGTTTATCAACACCTTCATTCCTTATTTGATGATTTGTCTTCAAAGTTAGATTGTTCTTGTTTACATTAGTCTTCATCTTTTCTTGAGTTACATTCTTTGGTTCTTCTTTGTATCCAAGACCAATTCTATCACTTACACGCTTTTGATCATTTAGAATATTGTCTAGATGACTTGAGCTATTTTTAAATATCAAAAATGACTTCACCTTACTAGATGTCTTTTCTAACTCAGATTTCAATGACTCATTTTCAATTACATACCTTGAATATTCATCTTATTTAGCTTTCAGGATTGAAGACACTATTTCTAATTGACAAATGAGATGCTTGACCTTATCTTCATGCTCCTTGGTGTATTAATTCATTTTTTATTAATACACACTAAAATATTCTACATAGTCCTTTATTTGTGACTTCATCTTCTTGTTAATCTTCTTCTCAATCTTCAATTCTTCAAGGCCATTCCTTAATTTAGTCTCACAGTCCACCTCATCTCTATCAACATCTGAATCACTCCAAGTAGACTCCTTTTTATATGAAAAACTTCCTTCCTCATCCATGAATAGGGATTCATCTTCAACATAACAATCATCTTCATAATCATACTTTGAGTCACTATCTTCACTCTCATCAGATGAGTTACAATATTTATTGGTGTAGAGACTCTTCTTATTTTTGAAGGACTTATTCTTATTTTTATACTTTCTAAATCATTTCTTCATGTATGTCTTCTTCTCTTCATTTTTGTCTTTACCATGTTCCTCATCATCATGTTTATGAGGGCACTTTCTAGCAAAATATCCTATCTCTCCATAATTGAAGAATTTGAAAGGTAGTTTACCCTTATAGTTACTTGAACCTATTTTTAATTTCATTGTAAACAAAGAAATTAGTTCATCCTCATAAATATTATAAATGTCATACTCTTTGGGTTTCTTACCTTAGAATTTATTTATAGGATTCATCTCTATCTTGAATGTTACTCCCTTCTTCAGTGGTATATCATCATTGATTCTCACCTCATAGGTAGTAAGGATGCCATGCAATTCATCCATCTTCAACTTAGTAAGATCATGAATTTATTATACACCAAATAATTTTGAATCAAAAATTATAGAAAGAGACCTTAATACCTTTTAAAATATAGTAGCCTCTTCAAGGTTCTCTCCAAGACCTTTGATGATGTTCACAATTTCATAACTCTCTATGGAAAAGATGCCACATAATCTTATTCCTTCATATTGAGACTCTCAAATTGTCTTGGGTGAGTCTAAAACTTTGTCAACTAAACTTTTGAGTCTCTTTCATAAATAGTCTTCAATTTATCCCACACTTCTTGATATATGTATAATGGATTACCTTTGTGTATTCAGTCTCTAAAATCCCACAATTGATAGCATTTATTGTCTTAGAATTATTATCAAACAACTTCTTATTTGTAACACTAGATGGATGAATAATAGGTGTAAAATAACTATCCACAATACATTACCAAATTTTAAACCCTAATGACATGATGTAAGTCCTTATTTTTGAACTCCAAAAATCATAATTAGATCCATTAAACATTGATGCTTCCTTAGTAGAGAAACCTCCTTGATGACTACCCATATTGTACCTTGGATCACTTTCAAGATATCAACCCTATACCTAAGGACCTAATCTGATAGCATTTATTAGAGGTATAATCACTAAGAGATGGGGAGAATCAGTGAGCCTAGATAATCCAACTTCAACTTCAATCCTTTAAAACTCTTAATCAATTACCACAAACATTTCATGAAGCATACGTATCATTCATAGCAATAAACAAGAGAGACAATGTAAGATCAATCACATAACACATGAATATATGGGAAACCCTCTTGGGGGAAGAAACCCATTAGAACCTATAATTAGAATAATATCCTATAATAATAATAATAATAATAATAATAATAATAATAATAATAATAATAATAATAATAATAATAATAATAATAATAATAATAATAATAACTAATTTAGACCAGCTACAACTGATCAAGGAACTACAATATCTTATTTATTGAGAATATAATCCCACAAGGTGCTATAACACCTATCTAGCTAAGCAACCACAACAACTAAACATTTATAATGTTTCACCTTGTAAAGAGGCTATAACCCCATAGATGTTGACTAGCGACAATAACACCTATGAATAGAACATCTCCTAAACATTGATTACTTACCAATCAGATGGAGATGCATAGTATATCATCTCTTTTTATCTTTTCACAATCAATGCATCTAAAGCCACATTTTAGATCACTCTTTAATCCTTAATAAAAAATATATCACCACATCAATAACATAACCACATGGTCATACACACATTCCTAAATATTATCTACGCATCTACCAGGCACTCTCCCTCTCCTTCTCTCCACAACTCTCACATACACACACCTCTTTCTTGTCTAGAAATCATCACATTTAGTTTCACTATTTATAGAGCATTCATGATCATCACCATCTTGGTCAGATAATATGCATACCTTAACCATTAAGTCATCAATCACATCACTACATAGTTTAATAACATGCACATAGGTTGACCATAACACCCATGAGTCACCCTTAAGTAGCAAAATCTTTCAATTAGGATTTAGAATCCCTTATAGGTCTCATGGAGACCTATTCACCCAATTATCATTTCATTAAGTATAATAAGAACATAGGACTACTTTCAATTACATATGTCCACTCCACATGACCCCTTTGACATCCATAAATGATCACAATCATCTCTACTCACCTCTATGTATGTTCAATCAACTCAAACAATGACCCTACACATAGGAACACCATGAACAAACACACAATCAACTTCTTAAGCATTATTCATACTCAATATAGATTTATCACACATCCAAAATACATATATATTATCCTTATAGAGTCTAAAATACTCTCTAATATCTAATTCATCATGAAACATCAAAACAACATCAACACAAGCTTAATTATCTTTCTCAAGTTACTTACAGTCCATGGTAAAACACATAATCAACTTTGAAACATAATATCTTTTACTATACAAACAATCATACCATATAACTAGGTTTACTAGATACACCATGGAGTCCTCTATAATTTTTATTTTATTATCATCAATAAATTTGTCATGAATCAAAATATATAGAAAAATATAAAGCACTAATTTTTCCCTTTACAAAATTTAAATGCCAACAATCACAGTTAAACCTCGAACACCTTACCATCATCTCAATTCCTTGATACTTAGGTCAATCACACACCATTTATCTTATTGTAAGGATCTTGGTCTTTAATGATGTTAAACTTTTAATCAGTTGACCGCTTTGACTCCACTCATGTCATCGATCTCAATCGCATGATTAAATGTGAACCGTTAGATCCTTATCCTTTATCTTTGCTCAACATTAAACCTCAAACACTTATTACCATATCTCTACTTCCTAACATCTTTGAGAAAACACACTCCATCGATATCCTAGAGATTTTATCTAACTTTACCTTGTGAAAAATTCACTAAGTATGGGAACCATTGCAATCTGTATGAGAAGCCAAATTTGAACCTCAATAACTTTTGTTGCGCTTAGATGCATGATCTAAAATTTGAAACATAACATAAAATTTTAAAGGGGAATATATTAATATATAAACCTAATATTGGATCTTTTTTTCATGAAATATATAATTACATTAATATGCCACTCAAATTTTTCTTTCATATAGCCAACTATGCCCAGAACTACCTCGAAGGCTAACTTTACACATACACATATTTTGATGAACTTCATCGCATGACCTAAAATTTAGCACATATCAACTAGGCACAAAATTAAAAAAAAAACATATGATCAAATTATCTTGACACCTTCATGAATTCAAAATATAACACCATCAAAATGCCTACTCAATTTCTCTTGCCACATTGAAAATTTGGCTAAGTATGGGAAAACACTATCAAACTACCTAAGAGCCCAAATTTATACTTGCATACATTATGTTACGCTTCATTACATGACCTAAAATTTATAACATAGAAAATATGAACAAATTTTATCACAACCATATGACCAATTCCCTCTGACTCATCCACACATGACAATGGTGACATTAGAAAACTACCTACTTAGATTTTCTACCACTAGACCCAAAATTTATAGACAAAACAATGATCAACCAAATGAAATCCACTCATGTAAACAAGAACTCAAATAATTATTTTCTTATAATATTACCCCTTTCACATGATCAATACTTTAAACTCATCACTAATCATATCTAAATAGACAAACTCTGAAGATCAACCAAGCCTACTTCAAGCATACTAAGATAAGCATATTGCACACTTTGTCATTATCAACTAGACTATCAAGGCACTTCATCCACTCACCTTAACACTTCCATGACATCACCATGAAATCATTAAAAACTCTCCAACATCCATGTCTTTACTATATTTATATTTATTCATGATCCTCTTTGGCTTAAATATCCTTTTTGGCTTGACCTCTTCAATCTCCTTTTGAATAACATTTTGACTTGGTCTATTTGTCTTGAATCCTTCATCCATAATCTATCTTGATAAGGAGAATTGTTGGCACTCCTTTGAATCTTAAATATTCTCCACCATGGAAAATAGTCCACTTAGACTTGCATACTAGTCATCATTCACCTTATCTACCTTTGGTTTCCACTCACTATTTTGTCTTCTTTCTTGCACTATAAGGGCCTCAAATTTCTTATTTTGACTTGAGAATCTATGCTTGAAAAAAAATTCAATAGAACCAACCTTTTGAAAATTGAAATGCACTTTTCCTCTTAATGGAAACATACCATTACCCATACCTCTTGATTGATGACTCTCCTCATAGTTCCATGCATATTCATTCTTGGAGGGCCTTATACAATGCCTTGCTCTATGACCAAATTGGTTACATTAATAACACTAGCCATTAAAGGGATTGGCATACCTTATAGCATTAGGCTACCTGATAGGATTATTCTTCATTATAACATCACCATCATTCCTTAATTTACCATTGATATTTAAGGTCTGATCCTCATTGATCACATTAGTATTGTTCTTTTGGTCTCTATTGAAACCAAGACCTGTTTTATCATTAGTAGTTTTTTTACTACTCAAAATGTTGTCTAGATAATTGGTAGTCTTTTGAAACTTCAAAAAATACTTCAACCTAATTAATTCCTAATCCAAATAATCTCTCAAGAAATCCACTTCAGTTACATACCTTGTACATTCTTCTTCATTAGCCTTTAGGCTTGCAGTCATGATATCAATTTGAGTCTCCACCTGTTTGACTATGTCTTCTTGTTCTTTGGATTTATTTCTTAATCTATCTTCAAACAAATTAATTTTCTCCTCATAGTATTTTATAAGAGACCTCATCATCTTATTCTTTGTCTTCACCATATTTATCTCTTCTAGAATATTCATCAACTTAGCCTCAAGGTCCACCTCATCTTCTTCTTCATCTAAATCACCAAAAACACCTCCAAACCACATGGACTCTTCTTAATTTGAATAAATTACTTCCTTAACCATGAAGAAAAAGTCATTGAAATTATGACCATCACCTTCATGGTCACTTTCAAAATCACTTCTCTCACTTTCATCAGATGAGCTACAATCTTCCTTGGTGTAAAAGCTTCTTTTGTTCTTGAAGAAATTATTCTTGTCATCATACTTTCTAAAGCTTTTCTTGATCTTATCATACTTATAGGACTTTTTATCATCATCATGACCTTAATCATGTTCTTCATCATCATTTTCCTTATGATCATGGGCGTACTTATTAACAAAGTGTCAAATATCTCCATAATTAAAGAACTTTAAGGGAAGCTTACCCTTGTATTTACTTGAACCTATTTTCAATTTTATTTGCAAACATAGCTATGAAATCATCATCATCAATATTAGAATCATCATTATCTTTTACTTTATTACCTCATGTCTTCCTCTCCTTTGACTTATTTTATATCTTGAATGAAAATTCCTTTTTTTTAGGTCTTCCTTCACTTTTTCTCATCTCATAGGCTGTTAGGGTATCATGAAGTCCATCCATCGCTAGCTTGTCTAGATCTTGCATATCTTCAACAACTAATACTTTAAAATCAAAATTAGGAGTTAGAGATCTCAAAACATTTTGAATAATAGTATAATATTTCAATTCTTAACCTAGGCAAATTATGATGTTGACCACTTCATCAACCCTCAACAAGTAGGATATAATGGTCTCATCTTCATTCATCCTTAATCTTTCAAAATGTCTTCTATGGGTTTAAAACTTAGCCAAATTGACCTGCGAGTCTCCCTTATAGATATTATTAAAATTTTCCCACTTTTATTTGTTATAAATATAGTGCATCACCTTTACAAATTATACCTTTGATAGGCCACACATTATATCATTCATTGCTTTTGAATTATTATCACTAGCCTTCTTACCTAATACATCTATAGGGGGAATAGAGGGTGCAATATATCCATCCAAAACTAATTTCCAAACATCATGAAATTGAGACATAAAATATGTTCTCATCCTAAAACTCTAAAAATCATAATTATATCTAGTAAATAATGGATCCTTACTTGTAGAAAAACCACCTTGTGCTTGACTAGCCATATTCACATGGTTAGGATCTCTTTTAGGATATTAGGCCTACTTAAAAAGATATGCTCTGGTAAAAAAATATTATAAGTATAGATAATAAGAGGGGGGGTGAATCAATTCCCTTAAAATAATCATTTAATTTCATTTATCATCCATGAATCATTCATTCACATACATGCATTAACCAATGCATAAACACGCATCTACAAAAGCACACAACACAAGAAAATAAGAGATATGTGGGAAAAAATCATGGAGGATAAAAAAAACTAAAAAATATATTGGAATATATTACTATAAGAAATGAATAAATATTTATTGAGGCACCAATCCCACAAGGATCACCAGTCCCTCACTAGTCAAACACCAACTCAACTAGGACTTTAAGAAACACTAATTTGCAAGGAGGCACCAAACCCATAGGTAAATCAATAAAAAATCAGCCATTTGGAACCTATGACCACCTTTTTACACAATTTTCTTACTCAAATAATTATTATTACCTTCTTTTATTTTTAACACTCTTCTATCTCTCTCAAACAGCCTATTAGGCCTCTTCACTCAATCAACCCTCTTCTTAGTAGATTTAGGTAAAATGACCTTAATTATCATATATATCATCAATTTTATAATTTAATGAAATATTAAACATTCATATACTATGGTATTAAATCCCTCTACCTTATTTATAAACCTCTATATCATTTATTCATTCCCTCAATACTCTAAGTAGTCAAAATAGGTTTATTAAACCTTCTTCTTATACTTGAGTATTGATTTCACACACCTTGGATGGAAAAAAACCTCGCCATACTTGTATCACCCTTTTAATATATCAAAAAACACTATTAAAAAGTAAAAAAACCATTACATAGGTCGGTCACCACCCATAAGGACCAAAACCAACATTATGTCTAATAAAGACCTAATGCAATTAGGCCTTCTCAAAGCACATGTTTTACCTTGATCATCTTGGAAGATATTGATCCTAAAAAATTAATGAAAAAATTAAAAAATTATTAAAATATACCCATTATAATATCATCTTATGTATCCAACACCATTTATCTCATTTCACTCCTTGAACTACACCATTAGGTCTACTTGTAATTAGGCCTTCTCATTGCCAAAAATTCTGCTTTGAATATCTCAATATCAAACTCAAATTTTATAAATAAATATATAAAAAATACATACATACATACATACATACATACATATATATACATATACATATATATATATATATATATATATATATATATATATATATATATATATATATATATATATATATATATATATATATATATAACATAAATTACCTTATTTTCATCACCATTTCCATTATAATTCACAATATAGGGCAAAATACTTTAAACAAAACACTTCCATATACTCACTTATAACTGTAAATAGGATTCAAAACCCAATCAAGAACAATCAAATTTTTACACCTTCATAGGAGTTTATCATGAATAAAAATAAATTAAAATGAACCTATTATACCTATAAAAAAACTTAATATGCATTTTATTCTTCAAATCTATGCATATGACTCAGGAACATCATTCTCACTAACACACAAAAAACTGTCTGAATGCTCCAAAACACAGTCATTGAAACCAACACTTATAACACTTGTATCAAAATTTTATGAACATAAAATTGGTTTATATTATAATTAATAATAATAAAATAATATTTAAACAAATATATTATAAGGTTCAATATCAATATTGGTCTTACAAACCAATCTCAAGTCTTCACCCTACATAAACCTCAATGTGTTAGACAAGTCACTTTGAGAGCAACTTTGTGCTTGTTTATGAATATCTAAAAATATTATATTAAAATTTGATATGTGATATAATTATTTAAAAATAACACCATGTATTTTTATCCATCCCTAATCCATTGTAAATCATCCCTAATCTCATTCTCACTTTTGCCTAGTTTTTCTCACTATCTTCCTCACTAGGCCTTTTTAGTGATAGACCAACTTCCATTACTATTTTAGCATATTTTAAGTATATAAAATTATAAATAAATTAAATTAAAATAAAATAAAAGTATCTCACATCATCTTTCAATCATTTTCATGCTTTTACCTAGTTAACCCTACATATTACATCAAAAATCTAAGAAACAAGGGGTTTCTTATATCTTCCACTCACTCTTCTGACAAACCAATACAAATTAGAGGTAATTTGGAGAGTTATATATATTATATAATCATAAAAATATGTAATCCAATCCATTTTGATCCATTTCCAACAATATCTACCATATTAGGTCACTCTGAGGGTTTAGACTACCTTCCATTCTTAACAATCATTCATAAAATATTACCCCTCAAATCCAAAACCAATGCCAATAAATTTGAGATAGTAACATTACCAAAATTACATGAACTTATTAGGATATCATGAAAATGTTTCAAATTCCAATGAGCATAATAAAAACATTTTTGGGTCCATAATACCTCATTCTATGCACATAAAAACCTCAAGACCACATTTCATGCTTTCTCCTTCAAAATTTAAACTCAGACTTGGTAAATGTTATCACTTATATTTTAAATAGTTGATGAGATGTCTAATATCTCATCATATAAGTGGTAGGATGTAAAAACATCTAAGCTTGTGGGTAGACTAAGGATGAGGTGAATCTCTAGATACTGCTAGCTCCCTTGATGTACCACTTTGGATCATAACTACACCTAAGGTTTGGGGGGGAAGGGAAAGAGATAAATATAATAAAACTATATTAAGGGAGGTGATACACCAAATATATTTATGACTTCCAACTAATTTCATGTTACACATGATAACAAAGGACAAACCAAACATACACTTCTCTAATTTGCATCTTCTCACATCAATGTTACATTATGATGTTATGGTTGAATGTGTAAATATACGAGGATGAGACAAGATGATTTTAATGTCACTAGATAATATAATAACTCACTCAATCCTGTACATCTCCTAGAACACTTCACATACCCTATAAGAAGAAGCTTTCCAATTGTAAATAAGATGAAAGAATGAGACCACATGCTAAGGAATCCATAGTCTTCACTAAGCAAGATCAAAAATTAAAGTAAAAAAAATAATTAACAGTTATGAATAGGTAAAAATAATTATTCTTATTGATCAAATGGTATGAAAATGATCAGGGCTTTTCCATACTCACATGGAGTATAAGTTACAATGGCCAAAATGGCTAGTTTATATAAAACTTGAGAGAGAGGAGAAGAGATAAGTCTAAGGGTCACAATGACACTTGTAAATATGATAAAATAAGTTAATTTTGCATGATAATAGGATTTAGTCTAAACTATGCAAGGTCATTAAGCACAAGTGTCTATCCAAGTCATAAAACTCATGAAAAGTGGCATGAATTTCCTCATTATATCTCAAAAAAATGCCTTCAATATTTGGACCTATTTCAATGACCCAAAAATAATTACGGATAGGTTTTATGATTGTATTTAAATGGAAGTATTTTATACATGCCTCTCCATGCATTGGTTGTAGGCTTGGTCATCTGGAATCATCTAGAAAGGAGATATCACTCACTGTAGTCCAAAAAATTCATCTTTCCATGCACCCTACATACTTGGCCTCCATAAAGGCATAAATTTCCCATAAAAATGAATTTTATGGAGTGTATGACACCTATAAATACCTTCCATGTAATTATAATCATAAAGGACAGATTAAATTCAGCTCACTTGAAGTTCTCCACCATTCCACTATGCTAGTTTTGACTGACTAAGATGAAGCAAATAGTTTGGACACTTGAGTTGTTATGAGTAATTAAATTAACATGGGTAGTTATAAAAAGTCTTAATATTTCCCCCAAAGTTGGTTTCATCTCTTGGAACCTCCTTGAACCTACATAATACATAAAATAGTCATAAAATGTCTATTTTGCACTCCATCCATATAATTACAAACAACTTAAAAGGGTGGGGAGGAGATTAAGACATTAATATATGATTTACAATCACTATTATACAAAATATATTTCATTATATCATCTATACAACTCTGTTTCCTCCATCGTGTCTTGACTGAGGGTTTACAAAGGTTTTAGGCCTATTTTCAATCTTAAGCATTGTTCATAATAAAGTCACACTAAAATATCAAAATAATTCCACAAAATTATTTTTCAAGACCTATTATAACTATTATAAACCTCTTTGGCCCCCATGCAAATCATCAAGAGAGATGTGAGCTTTCAAAGTTGCTCCATTGAGCTTTTCCTTCCACTTCTTATAGGCCTAAACTATCTCTAAGCCAAAAGTAGATTTATCTATGTTTTCATTGAATTAAGATTGGTTACATACTATGTCATCCAATCAAATTAATAAAATATTTAAAAAATCATACCTAGGGCTAGAAATGTGAAAGACCTCCTCTTTAGACACTAGGCCTAATCCTTGTTTAATAAGCCAGACTATAGCCTTTGCCATCCAAAACATCATATTGTAAATTTATTCATTACATAATATTTAACACCTCTAAAATTACCTTAAAAACATGCTTTAAAAATATATAATTCTCACATGAGGTTTCAAGTGAAAATGTCTTATCATTTGGACCTCTAGGCCTAGCCAAGACTGTATCCCTACCTTTAAATTTGAGAATTTAGAGTATCCAGCTTGGGTTTTCCAACCTGTGACATGTTTTCATTATTTTCCTAGGTGTGATACAAAATTAAAAACCTATATATCATTTTAAATGAACTTTTTGTTCACTCTTTTGCCTCCAAACCTCAAGACTACATGGTTATGCACCTAGGGAAGTGCCCTTTGTCTGAGATAAAATAGAGGGAACTCCCCCTATTTATTTAGTAAAATAAATTATTATATGGGTTTATATAGGTTTTAATGACCATATGGACAAAAAAATTTCCCTTGGTCATATAATTTTACCCTCCATAAGCATAAACACTTAAGACAAACTCCTATTGAGATAGACTGTGTGTGCAGGGTTTCCTATTATGGACTGTGTGAAGCAACATTAGAGATTTTTGCATGTTCTATCTCCATTATGAGAGTGTAATAGAACACTCTTAATTTTAATAGGGTCACTTTTGATCATTTAAACACTAAGCCTCTTCTAAACTCTGTATTGTCCATGCTTTGCCTTGACTGGCCTAGACTGAGGGTATCTTTGATTGTGTCTCTATAGAATAAAGGTTCACTTATACATTATTTACATGATTTAGGACTAAATATAATTATTGGGATACCTTTAAAGTTTCCAAAGTTAATCTAACATTTTTTTAGCCCATTTTCTTCATAGTTAGGTTGCCTACATGTTAGAAACACTACATTCTCATTCATTGCCTGTAACAGTCAACATAGTGGTTATAGGTGCATATTTTTGAATAAAAGGATATTTTTAGGTGTTAAACTGATAAAAACTTCACACACTAACCTATCATTTTTTCATAATGTTTAAATAATATCTCATCATGATCTAGGTCCATAATAATTAAATACTTTCTCAAACCTGCACCATAGGCTAGTTGGTGCTCACCAGGCCTGTGTACAGACTCAAGGTGGTATAGGAAGAAAAACATAATGAATTACTCATTATGATGATATTTTTGGTCATAGATGGTAATTTCACCATTTAAAACCATTCCCATATGTTGACAAGGTCAAGTTTGTAATTTGGGTGACAAAGGTCTCTTTTAGGATCAATTTTGTAGATGTCATTGAAGGAAAATAGTGTTTTATAGGCAACTTTAGGACCCCAAATAGCCAACCTTCATTATCTCTCTACCCTTTAAAATTTTCAAATGCCATGTAATTTATATAGGCTAAAATCTTAGTGCATTAGGATAAATTATAAGTTCTTGTAACCATGTTATATGCTACTCACAAAATGCTCATGGGCCTTTATTTTCACCTTTTGGGGATTGTGTCTCAGAAAACACAGTCACCTTATGATCATGGTTTCTCACTATAAGTTGTCAACATAACCTATATGATCAAAACCACATTTTATAACTTCAAGGAATCTTGCATCACTTGTCTCCATGCTTCAATATATCTCCTTAGCTCTATGATAACACCTATAGGTGACCATTGTCATATAGAGGCAACAAGTGTGGAGTTGCAAATAATGTGCATGTTTTTTGACCCCCATGAGTTATAGGTTTATAATAATATCACCAAATACATTATTCATATTTAAAATCATCTAAAATAAAGTTTAAACCCTTCTTTTCATTGTTGAATCTTCCTTCATGGCATTTGTATATGATGTTCAATAAACTGAGAGCATGTGTTGCACATGACTATAATAATATTCTTCCCTTACAACATATAGAGGGATCAGTTGATTATTAATGTTTCAATGAGTATTTAAACATATTCAAACCTATGTTGTATCCATGAATGTGATAAATTCCTTATTTTAGTTCACTCAGTTGCTTGCATATGATAGTCATGGAGCAAACTAGATAGATCATTTTTATGACTATAGCCCATGAAAAATTACTTGTATAAAGAGTAATAAAGGTGAATGGAGGTAAATATAACCTTTGAAACATATAAAATACACTAACATATCCCCCTAAAACCATTTTCAAAGCATAAAGGTCTGAGAATGGTGGAAAATTGGCCTGTCATCCGAAAAGAGAGAAGCTTGAAAACTTGAGATGATTTGTTCATAAAATTACCATTAAAATTGAAAATAAAAATGAATGTAATTTGATAATATATAAAACATACTCTAGTTTCAACTTCACCAACTAGTTTTTATGGACTTGCCCAAAATGGAGAAAAACATATAGGATACATGAAACAACAAGCAGAAAAGCATAGCCAAATTCATGAGGATGGTTCATAAATCACATGAAACAATTAATAAAAATAATATTATGTAAATAAATGTATATAAATTTAATACAACCTCCGAAAATCATTTGTCATGAAACTTCTTCAATTGTTTGTACTAAACACAAACCTCAAGGTCACTTTTGTATGTCTAAGAAAGAAAAGAAGGAAAAGAATAATTTTGGATTAAAAATGGAACTTCCAAAGCAAAAAAATAATTTATATGAGTTTTATGAAGATTAATATTCCTTCCATGAAATTCTCCCATGTAGCACACTTCCCTATGGGATGTACAAGTGCCAAACTCCCCTTTTTTCTCAAGAAAACTTCCCTTTCTTCTAAAGAAGCTTCCACTTTTCAGTTATGTCAATTTATTAAGACCTATTAGGACACATTAGATGTGACATAACATTTATAAACATTAAAACTTACCAATAAATATATACAAGTCATTAAATGCCCCTTTTTGACCTCAAAATGACTCCTAGGAGTAAAAGGATTAAAAATACTAAGGACCAAGGCAAATATAACATTAAATGACTTAAATTAACCTATAATTCACCTTATGAAAAAATATATTATACCCTTAAAAACCTAAAAATCAATTTTTAACCTATAAAAGTCCTAATTTGACCGAAAAGTCAAATTTGGTCAACAAATTGGTGACTCATAGGGGTAGTATGCCTGCTATAGTAACTAAACTAGTAGCCTTATCAGTCCATTTGGCTTAGGTAGTCATATAGAATTTGAAACAAAACAAGGAGACATTTGACCATAATCTTTGATCAAAACAAGACCACTTGACTACATCAACCATACAAAATAAAGGACACATACCAAATAAAACAAACACACAAGACACAAACAGACATGTGCTCACTCAAGGAACTTAGGGGAATAAAAAAACAAAATATTATGCACAATTAGAAACTAATCATACCTCTTTTATATGGCCAAAATTAAAACCTATTGAATCATCTTCTTGATGGAATGAATCATAGTGCCAAACATGTTTTTCCTTGGATTATATGCTTTGTAGATCAGACCTATTCATTGACGCTTCACTTGATATGATCTAAAGTATATCATACTTAAATAGGTCTATAATATAGATATATTCCTCTTTAAATTTCACACATACCTCATATTTCTGCCCACTCTTTATCTCATGATCAATTTGTATCTTCTTGGTAAGTATGGCTTCAAGAGGATTGGTTTCTTTTTTGTTAGAAGATTGAGGCCAATAGGAGCTTGTTCCATCCTTCAAGAGCTGATGTTTATCTCCCAAATATTTTATATGATGATATACCATATTTATTCTTTCAAAAATTTCATCATGAGATGCATATGTCTCTTGGAAGGATAGATTTGAAAAGTTACCTGTTCTTTGCATACTCACTTGAGCTCTAAGGCTACCTTCTCCATTTGTGATTACCTCATAGCCTCCTTGAAGAGGAGTATATCCTACTCAAAAAATCATCCCAAGTCTTTTTATGAAATTTTTCTTTCCCATCCATGATATAATTCATAGTGATGGAAGAACCAATTACTATTTCTTCCTCTTTAGCAAAAGGAGAACATTCTTCCTCATCAACCCAATTAGAAATTTAAACATAAGAGACCACCTATTTTTCACAATTTAGGACCTCTTTAGGGATATGAATTTTAATTTTAACTTCCATAACATTAACTTTATTCTTGATGGCTACAATATCCTCCATCTCCTTTTCCTTCTTGGTGATGACAAGACTAAACATCTTGAAATCAGGTAACTTAGAACAATGAGGCTACCAAGGAGTTGAATTTTACTCAATAAAGAGCTATAAATTTTTCTAAACCAAAGGATATTATTTACATTCCCATACCAAAATTCCATTAAGGGAAATGGTGACAACATAAGGACAAGAGGAACTAGTTAGTGGAGGTGGAACATAGGGCTCAAAATCAGATTCAGAATGCATAGTAAATGATCCTTTTGGGAGTTATTGAGGAAGGGGAGGTAGATCTTGGGATAATATAACTTGGTTATTTTCCTTCCACTTTAAAATAAATTCATTCAAATCTAATTTATATTGAACATTTTATTTAGGGAGGTTTGATGGGGTGTGTTTAGGCATAGGATATTCTTTTGGGTCTAAACCTTCCATCACACCTTGACTTAGCAATTTCATCCTTGACTCTAGCTCTTCAATTTCCTTGGCTAGGTTATCTTGGAAAATGTTTTATTTAATTTAATAAGAATAATCATGAGAATAAGGAATATAGGAGGGCTGACATGTAACACAAGAAGCTTCTTGAGGAAGGGTGGGAGGGACTTGCAAAGGATCAACTTCATTCTTAACTTCACACTCCTTAACAATGCTTCTATTCTCTTTATTTACCCATGATTCCACTATCTTAATTCAGATTATTATGTTCAAATTTTTTTTCTTTAGGTGGCGATGTATCTTGAAGAGTGGATGAAGTGTTTAAGGAAATTGGGATCTCCTTCAGCTTGGACTCTCCACCTTATCTCCAACTTATAATATCATATATAGAGGTCAATTTTTGAGGTGGGGATAAAATTGGAGAGGGAAATGAGGACTTTAAATCCACTTAATTTTATACTAACATGGACTACTTCATTTATATCTTGGCCAACTCAATTTACCTATCAAGGTTTGCTTCAAACACAAGGCTAGTCTTTTCAACTCTCTCTTCCACTTGACTTGGAAAAGGATGACTTTGGAAATTTTAATTGGGATCATGAGTAGAGATCAAATATGGTTGAAATAAAACTTGGGTAAGTGTAAATGAAGTATGATAGGTTTAGTGAGGCTACCTTTCATGAATTCTTATCTTATCCTCTAAGGAAGAATGGCAACTCACATCTAGCATCTCACTTGTGAGCCTTTGCCAATTAGTTCTCTCAATAGGTTCCCACTCTATTTTGAATAGATATAATTCATCTCTTGCCTTATGAATGAAATATATAGGAAAATATTGACCATGTACCCTTAGTGTATCAAAATCCAACATGTACTTCTCATAGCCCAAGAATTTCTTCTTGAAGGTAGAAATGGATTGAGTTGAGAAGTGTCTAGGTTGACTAGAGGGAGCAAGACATTAAGGAGGTTGGCCATAAGACTGGTAAGATTCATGGGAAGGTTTATAATGGGCATGTGTGAGTTGATAGGGATCATAACAATACTGGTAAGGATCACACAAAGGATGATAAAGAGTGCCATAAAATGGATATGTCTCACCAACTTGTGTAAAATAGCATTCAACACCAAAATTAGCCATGTAACTTCATTAAAAGCAATAACATAAATAAATAATGTTACCAACAATATTCAAAGGAAAACATGGGTTGTTTGACTAGTTGATATAACTTTGGAGTCACCATTTATGCTTGGATAGATGCCTCTAAAGGTTGATCATTGAGAGACAACACATAAAATCTCTCAACTTCTTGGACCAAGAATCCCACCGAGCATGTCAAAAACTATTGTCACTTAAATATGAATCCTTTAAGGAGATGCCTAAGCTCTCCTCATCAAAGTGGCACAATGAAAACACCTCTAGGATTGTGGGTAGCCTAAGGATTAGGTGAATTTATAGATAGGTCTAGCTCCCTTGATGTACCACTTTGGATCACTAATACACCTAAACTTTAGTGGGCGAGGGAGAGAGATAATTGAAATAAAACTAACCTAAGGGAGGTGATACACTAAATATATTAATGACCTCCAACTAGGTGCATGTTACACATGATAATAAAGGATAAACCAAACATACACTTCTCTAATCTACATCTTCTCACATCAATGTTACATTATGAGGTTATGGATGAATGTGCAAAGCTAGGAGGACTAGAAAAAAGAATTTGAATGGAACTAGTGAACAGACTAACTCACTCAATCCTTGAAATTTCCTATAACACTACACATGCCCTACAAGAAGAAACTTTCCATCTACAAATAGGATGAAAGAATGAGACCACATACTAAGGAATCCATAGTCTTCACTAAGAAAGATAAAAAATTCAAGTAAAACACACTATGAATAGTCATGAAGAGGTAAAAATCAACAGTATTATTGATCAAATGGTATGAAAATAATCAGAGCTTCACCATACTCAAGTGAAGCATAAGTTACAATGGCCAAAATGGCTAGTTCTCATATAAATTAAGAGAGAGAAGAGAAGAGAGAAGTACAAGGGTCACAAAGACACTTGTCAATTTGATAAAATAAGTTACTTATGAATAATATATGAGATTAACCATGAAAGGTTATGAATCACAAGTATCCATTCAAGTCATAAAACTCATGAAACGTGGCATGAAACTCCTCATTCTAGCTCAAAAATTTCCTTCATGATTTGGACCTATTTGAACATCTCAAAACTAATTATGGATAGGTATGATGATTGGAATGAAAGGAAAGTATTTCAAGTATTCCTTTCCATGCATTGGTTTCATGTATGGTCATCTAAAATCATCTAGAAAGGAGCTATCACTACTTGTAGTCCAAAAAAACTCTTCCTTCCACGCACCTTTCACACTTGGCCTTGAAAAAGTAATAATTTTACCATTAAAATACATTGGAGGGAGTGGATGACATTTTGAAAGACCCTCTATAGCCTTAGAAGCATCAAGGACACTTAAAATCAGCTCACTTGAAGTTCACCCTTCTCATTAGCTTGTACATATGCTAATTTTGATTGGATAAGATGAAGTAGCTAGTTTAGAAACATAAGAGTTTTTATAAGGTATGAAATGAAAATGGGGAGTTAGAAAAAGTATTAATATCTCCCCCAAAGTTAGTTTCATCTCTTGGAACCTCCTGGAACCTACACAATGCATAAAATAGTCAACAAATCCCATTTTACACCACATCCATATAATTTTGTACAGATAAAAAGGGTGGGGAGGAACTTGAGAGAGTCCTATATGAGTTCAAAATACTATTTTATACAAAATATGCCATTATATAATCTATTCAACTCCATTTCCTCCATCAGGTCTTGACTAAGGGTTTGTAAGGGTTTTAGGTCTATTTTCACTCTTAAGCATTGTTCATAAAAAATTGATGTTGGAATATCAAAATAATTCCAAAAAAATATTTTTAAATACCTCTTATAACTCCTCTAAACATATATTTCCCCCATGGACATCATCAAGAGATATGTGAGCTTCCAAAGTTGCTCCATTGAGCTTTTCCTTCCACTTCTTGCATGCCTAAAATGTTTCTGAGCCAAAAGTGGATTTCTCTATGGTTTCCTTGCATTAAAAGATCTTTTTTACATATTATTTCATCCCATAAACATAATCCAATAAGGTATAAATCATACCTAGGTCTATAAATGTGAAATACCTCCTCTTTGGACACTAAGCCTAATCCATGTTTAATAAGATAGATTGTAACCTTTGCCATCCAAACCATATTATTAGACTTATATTCATTCCATAATCTTGAAAACCTCTTAAATTACCCAAAAAAACATTCTTTAACAATTTATAATTCTCACATGAGGTTGAAAGTGGAAATTCCTTATCATTTGGACCTCTAGGCCTAGCCAGGCTTGTATGCCTGTCTACAAATTTGAGAATTTAGAGTATCTTGCTTTTGTTTTTTGACCTATGACATGTTTTTGTGAGTTCCCTAGGTGTGATAAAAACTTCCCGACCTCTCTATGGTTTCAAAAATATTTTTTTTCACTCTTTTACCTCCAAACCTTAAGACTATAGGGTTATGCACCTAGGGAAGTACCCTCTATCTAAGATAAAATAGAGGGCACTTCCCATATTTATCTAGGAAAAAAATATTATATAGGTTTATATAGGTTATAACTACCCTTTAAAAAAATTCTTTTCCCTTGGCCATATCATCTGACCCTCCATAAGCTTAAACACCTAAGACAAACTCCTACTGAGATAGACTATGTGTGTATGGTTTCCTGTTATAGACTGTGTGAAGCAACATTAGAGATTTCTACCTAATCTATATCCATTATGAGAGTGAAATAGAATAATATTAATTTTATTATGGTCACTTTTGATCATGTAAACACTATGCTTCTTCCAAACTCTGTATTGTCTATGCTTTACCTTGACTGGCCTAGACTGAGGGTATGTTTGATTGTGTGTCTACAAACAAGGGTTCACCTATTGGTTATTTTCATGATTTAGGAATAAATATAATTCTTGGGATCCCTTCAGAGTTTATAAATGTAATATAACATTTTTTGATCCCATTTGATTCATATTTAATCTACCTACATGTTAGAAACACTACCATCTCATTCATTATCTGTATCAATCAACATAGTGGCGATAGGTGCATATTTTTAAATAAAAGGGTATTTTTAGGTGTTAACCTTATAAAAAATTCACAAAATAACCTATAATTTGGTCATAATGTTCAAACATGTTCTCATCATGCTCTAGGTCCATAATAATGAAACACTTTCTCAAACTTGCACCCTAGGCTCGTTGTAGGTGCTCACCAGGGCTATATATAGACTAAAGGTGGTATAGGAAGAAAAACACAATGCATTATCCTAATTACAAATATATTTTGGGTCATAGATGGTAATTTCAAAATTCTAAACCATTCCCATATGTTGATAAAGTCATGTTTTCAATTTGAGTGACAAAGGTCTCTTTTAGGATCAAGCATGTAGAGTCCACTAAAGGAATTTAGTGTTTTATAGGAAACTTTAGGAACCCAAACAACCAACCTCCATTATCTATATTCTCTTAGAAATTTTCTAGGTAAATCTCCTTTCTATAGGATACAATATCAGTACATTAACATACATAAAAAGTTATTATATCCATGTCATATGTTATTCACAAAATGATCATGTGCCTCTATTTTCACATTTTGAGGATTGTGTCTCAGAAAACACAGTCACCTTATGATCATGGTTTCTCACTATAAATTGTCCACATAAAATTTAATAATGTTATATCATGATTAACACCAGATGTTATGATTTTAGGGAATCTCACATCACTTGTTTCCATGTTTCAATATATCTCCTTAACTTTCTGCTAACACCTGTAGGTGACCACTATCATGCACATGAAAAAAGTGTGGAGTTACAAAGCATGTGCATGTTTTATGACCCCCATGAGTTATAATTATATCTTAATATAAAAAAATACATTATTCATATTTAAAATCATCTGAAACAAACTTCAAAACCATTTTTTCAATGTGGAATCTTCCTTCATGGCATCTGTAGATGATGTTCAATGGTAAACTAAGAGCATATGTTACACACGATTGTAATAGTATTCTTTCCTTATACCATATGTAAGGATAATTTTCTTATTCATGTTTTAATGAGGATTTAAAAAAATTTGTATCCATGAACATGATAAAGTCCTTATTTTAGTTTACTCAGTTGCTTGTATATGACAGTCATGGAGCAAACTAGATATATCATGTTTATGACTATAACCCATGAAACATTACTTATATAAAGAGTATGAAAGGTGAATGGAAGTAAAAATAACATTTAAAAAATATAAATGACACTAACACAACCGCTTGAAACCATTTTCAAAGCATGAAGGTCTAAGAATGTTGGAAAACTGGCATGTCATCCCAAAAGAGAGCAGCTTGTAAACTTGAGATGATTTTCTCATAAAAACACCATTAAACTTGAAAAAAATCATGGATGTCATTTGAGAAGAGAGAAAACATCATTTGGAGTGATATTCACCAATTTTCTATATGTACTTTCCCAAAATGGATCAAAACCTATAAGATGCATGAAATAGCAAGCAAAAAAGCATAGTCAACTTCATGAGGATGGTTCATAAAGTACAAGACACCATTACTAAAAATAATATTATGTAAATGAATGTATCTATGTGTAATAAAACCTCTCAAAATAATTTGTCTTGAAACCTCTTTTGCTATCCATACTAACCATAAACTTGAAGGTCACTTCTGTATGTCTAAGAAATCAAAGAAGGAGCATAATGGTTTTCTCTTAAAAGTTACAATTTCAGAGGATGAAAAGAATTTATATTATTTTAATTAATATGAATAGTCCTTCTGTGATCTTATCCCATGTGGCGCACTTCCCCATGGGTCGTACAAGTGCCAAACTCCCTTTTTTTCTCAAGAAAACTTCCCTTTCTTTTGAAGAACCTACCAATTTTCAGTTATGTCATTTTATTAAGACCTCTTAGGACACATGAGATGTGACATCACATTTTTAACCTTCACACTTCCAATGAAATCTATATAATTCATTAAATGCCCTTTTTTGAGCTCAAAATGACTCCTACTACTAAAAAGATTAAAAAGACTAAGGACTAAGGCCAATATAACATTAAATGACATCAATTAACCTATAATACACCATATTAAAAAATATATTAGACCCTTAAACACCTAAAAATCACATTTTTACCTACAGGGGTCCCAATTTGACCTAAAAGTCAAATTTGGTCAACATTAAACACACTTGATAAAACCTCTCACACCTCTGACAATTTCTCATGAGATACAACACCTTGGAAACTGATCTTGACCCCTCGTTAGGCCATAGTAGGTCTCTTTGCATACTAGGCATAAACCTATAAGCCATACTTAGACCTTGAACACACCCTAAAACCTCTTTTACTATTCTCATCACCTCATTCTCATGTCATAAAACCTAAAAGCTTACTCAAACACTACCAATCTTCTTATTAAAAGACTTAGAATTTTAACCTCGTCATGATACCAATCCTATGTCTTCTCACTAGGTCTCTTAAAGTAAATACTAAGCCAAGAACTGGCTTATAAACCTCCTCTAAAATATTATATACCTTATAAATATGTTTACATAGTGTTAAACATCTTCTCACATGCTCTACCAATTATTTGCATTCTTGATAAATCCTCAAGACTCCCTTTTAGGTCAGGCAAAGTCTATTACTAGTCTGGTTTCATGCTTAAGATTAATACCATACCCTTAAATGTTTACCTAAAAATTTCTTGAGTGTTTCAACACTTCATATGCATGTTTGGGCATTCTTAAACATCCACTCATACATATGTGTATTCATCTTACCAGATCACCATCTTCACACACATGCTCATGATATGATAATGCTCCTTAAGATTAGTTCTCAAAAGGATGCTTACCTTGTATCTTTATCTTGATCTTGACATGTCAACAACCTTATAATAATTACCAAGTTTCCTTCAAATTCTCTCTCAATAGAGAGAAAATAGGTTTCCTTCAAATTCTTTCTTGTCATAAGAATTCTTTGCCACATACCACTTCACCATGCATGGCCTCAACTTTGTCCTTGACATTAATAACATCCATCTTTACTTTAACATTAATGACAACATTAATGCCATAATACCAACAATATAAACATACCTCAACACTATGATGGGGGGAAGTTTTCATGAGTTCAAGAAAATTTATTTGAGATGGAAAATGATAAAGTTCTGCTATGTGATCCCATTCATCATAACCAATGGAGGGATTTTTAGATAAAGTGGCATAGTGTTGTAAGAGTTCTTGGGAAGGAGGATTGGCAGTACAATCAAAATTATGTTGGTAAGTTGTAGTTGGTTTAGTTTGAGAATAAATATGTTGATTTTCTTTAGATGTTGGGATAGTTAATTTAGGTATTTATTATTATTGAGTTGAATAAATATTATTCAAAGGTTGGGGAATGTTGTCAATGGGTGTAGATGTTGGAAGAATGGTAGAGATAGTATGAGAGGTATTATCTATTTGAGATGTTAAAAGTGTTTATTGGAAAGATATATGTTCCTCTTTCCCCAACTATTTTATATGAGATGGGGAAGAGTCTTGAATGACACAAAATATTTTGGAGATTTGGTGTGTGTGGGTTGGATTAACATAAATAAAATTAACTACACTTTAATAAATGTTCATCATTGGTGAGGTTTATAAGAATTTAAATTTTATTTGGAGAATAAATAGGTTTGTCGTTATTATCTTTATGATTAGTAAGAGGTTATTTATATATGGTGAGATGAGCATTATCTTAGTTATAAAGCCTGATTTTTGTTTTATGTTTTATGAGCTTTAAAGGCTATATCATATTATTGTTATCACTTAAAAATGAGTAAGTCATGGTCAAATTTTGGGACAAGAATAAAATCCATATCTATATTATGTAATTGTCTACAAGTATCATGAGAGTGGCCCCAACTTGCATTAAACCAACAAAATTTATTTGGATCATACCATGATTTTATATGATGAGTGGGGTAAAGCTCTTGTGGTAGAGGTCTTGGAAGACACTTTTAAAGCTTAGCTAAGGATAAAGGTTTGTATACTTTGATGTTATTTTTTTTTAAAAATGTAGGATTGGGGATATTATTTAGAGGGGGAATATGTTCCATAACATTATTGGGAGTGATGGCTTGAATATTATGAATAACATCATAAGTATTAGTGACACCATCATTAGTATCATTATGGTTTTTATTTTTAATGAGAATGTGAATTGCCATGGGAGGTTGGGATGGCTGAAATTGTCACATGATAAAGTCTTGACATTTAGCTTGGTTGAGGACTTCTTCCAAAGTTCTTGGAAAGAGAGTCCTAAGTTGATATTACAACTTGGGGTAGAGAGAGATAATGAATAGATGAAATAGATTATCATTTTCCATGTTATACTCATATTTATTTGATAATTTATTCCATAATTTGATGAAATATTATGTTGTTTATGCTTCAATTTATATACAATTGATGAAGTGAGCTAAGGTATTCTCAAGGACATCACTAGTTTGAAACTCTTGTACTTGAGAGTTAACTGAATCTTCCAATCAAGTGATAGAATGAGATTTGAGTTTATTATACCAATATAAAGCATTTCCAGAGAGTGTTTTAGATAATATCCTGGTAGAAACAAAATCATTAAGTTTGACCCAATCTTTATAAAGATTACCTAATGTTATTAAATGTAATGTAAGATTATTGAACACATTATAATTGAAGGTAGGTGTGATTTATATTATGTCGATATTGGTAATATGAAGTATAAGAGGTTAATTTTGGTGATGTTTGATCATTATATTAATGAGGGATGGTTGAGGAATGAGGTTTCCATGGGAATCCCTAAGGCGGGGTAGGGGCCATTTTAATTTCTAACCCCCCATGGAACCTGTTGGGGTTGATTTTAAAGGTGAATAAGATGATTTTACATTTTCATCATTTGGTTGACATTACTGGTTTGAAAAGTGCTCATTTGACTAATAATTTTCAATAATATTTGATGGTTTTGGGAAGAATCTTGACTATATTTTACTTCATGCAAATAATTTGCATTGATATTAGTGGCTTGTGTTACACTATGAGTAGTGGCATATGCGGCACTAGTGGCATGAAAAGCATTAGTAAAAAAGGAAGCACTAGTATCATGATTACCATGTGTATCAGAATATGCACTAGTGTATGGGTTAGAATTGGAAGAAAAAGAATCACTAGTTTCATGATTGACATTGCTATAAAATGATGAAATAATTTCATGATGGAGGAGGAGGATCTTTGTAAAAGGCCCACTAGATATTGACCATGCCATGTTAGTAGATATATTTGGCATAGAGGTTGAAAAGGTCATAGAATAAGAGGTCATGGCATGTGAAGGAGTAAAAATAGAAGGGAAATGTTGAGAATCAAAGAAAGTGTCACCCTCAAATCCTTGAAAGAATGTAGGGTAGGGTGAATGAGGTTCTTCTACTTGAGCACATATCATTAGATTATAGATAGTGTAAAGGTCCTTTCTTATATGTTAAGGAAATTTATTAATGAAGAAGATAATTTAAGTTGTGCACACTAATTCAAGCTCATATTCTAAATAGAATAGAGGATTATGAATTGATGATGAATGAGGAGGAGTCCCATAATTGGTAGTGTGAGTGGCTACATGCACATTACTTTCATCTAAAGTGGAAGTCACAATCTATTTTTAGGGAAACCTATTAGGATGGGTAAGTATCATCATGTTTATTATATTAAAACTTGTATTAGCCTCAAAAAATAAATTTATGCTGAGAAAATGAGGCTAAAGAGGTGATGAAAAGGAAAAATAAAAAAATAATAGACATAATCGAATTGGTCAAGTGTGTCTTATAAACCATGGAACAAAATAGATAAAAAGAGAACATAGTCATATAAGTCAACTATGTGATATTTAATAGGAATATGAAAATAAATAAGAAGACACAATTAGATAATTTGACTCTATACTACTTAGATAGGGGACTAAATAAGAAGATAAGGAAACACAGTTGGACAAGTTGACTATATACTACAGGTAGATAGTCTGAATAGCTTGTAAGAGACTATGTCAATAGAAATGATAGTGTTATGAAATATATAATTGTTTTCAAGATAAAATATAATAAAATTAAATTAAGCACACAAGAAATTGGATAAATTTAAATTGATTCAATTATAACATACAACACAAACCTTGCACCAATATTGACTAATGCAAAATTTATAATATATCACACAATGATCAAAGTGCAAGAAGAAGATTGAAAGTAACTGCTAACTAATTAGTTGTCCTAAGTCTTATTATGTTATAATAAAGTTTAATTTTAGTGTGATATGGAGTTGGATATAATGAGGGAATAGAAATTAGTCTAAGGTTGGTTTCACCAAGTTTAGGTTGAAAAGGATCTGTATTGGCAATGGTACTAGATTGGTATTGGGGCCTACCCCCTCACTTCATAATACCTCAGTGATAAGGTTGTTAGGTGATATTCCAATACATATCATAAACCACATGTTTATATATGGACATAAAACCAAGTTGGCTTCCCCCTTGGTGATGAAATCTAAGTAGGTAGTCTGTGGGAAGAAAAATATTTAATGTAAAGTGATTTGGAAGTGTGTGAAACACAGTGCGACTAAATTGGTAATTTTAGAACCCAACTAATTAATATATGTTTGTTACTCTAATCATAAAATAAAATGAAAGTAAATATAAATTAATTACTAAAAAAAGAGGCTAGTTCTTTGATTGTGAAGAGTACAAAGTTGATTCAGGCACACTATATGCAAATAATGTAGAATAGAGTTGATTAGGTCACTACTATTCTAGAAAATCAAGATATGTAAGAACACAATCAAATAAGTAAACTATATATTTGATATGTAACTATTTTGAGTGGGTTAACCTAGTTAGTTGTAGGGTTGTAATTTTATGCACTGCAAACTTGTGAAAAAAAGTATTGAATGAAGGAAATTGAAATGATGAAAAGAGAAATAATAAACCTTGATGGGCTTGAGGATATTTATATTTCAAAATTTTATTTTTATATTCTTTAATTTTAATTCAAAAATTATGAAAATAGAGTCAACTAGATTTATGGAATTTGAAAAACCTATGTGCTAAAGAACAAGTTGCAAACAAAGTCGACTAGTTTGACTATGTTGTCAAAATTGTACACCGAAAGAATAAAATAATGAGCATAGTGTACTAGTTGGAATGTGTATGAAAATATAGAAATAAAAAATAATATTTTGGTAAATTGGTCGATCCTATCACTTGTATTTGGAGAAGACCTGCATAGATACAACAGAGTCATTTTGGAGAGACTGTGACAAACATGTGCACAAACTATTAGAACTATACTAACTATTTCAATACAGTAAAAAAAATATAAACATAGAATATAATGATAAAATGAAAGTGTGAAAGAAAAATTACAAGGGTTTGATTCACATTAGGTTCACCATAATGTATACAAAAGGAAATTTAATTGATCTTTTAATCAATCCTATGTCAGAGAAGATAAATACATTAGATATTTGGGTTCATGACCAACATAGATCTGCTAAACCTAACCAAGGTATGTCTTACCATAATAACATCACTATAGAGGGTTATAATGCCTCTAGTCAAGTAACACTATGCGATAACCCTCACTAGGTCCTATGTTTTAATATTCACAAAGTAAATGCAAAGTAAATTAAAATATAATCTAGTTCTTAACAAATCTTGTGGCACAAAGTGGGGTAATAAACATAAAAAAATAAACATGCATAGAATATATATACTCATGTCAATGTATAGGAAATCATAATGCATGGGAGATAAGTACAAATTCTAATCTGTCTATTATTACAAAGGAGGATTAAAGGTAGGAATTCTTACATTTGAAGACAAACCCATCAATCCTTAATCTATCTATTAGCCAAGGTGATTCACAAGAGGTTGTTGTGGTATTTAAGGATAATAAGGATAAGTCATCTCTAGGTTACAAAAATTCTCTATGCATTAAAAGACTTATGCATAAGACAATATTTGTATCTCCAAAGAAAGTATTGAAACCCTAAGCTATGCTCCCTAAGTAGAATGGTGGATAAGCAGATGTGCAATATATTATTATTTTTTCTCTTATTTATAAATGAAAAAAATGGTTGTGTATATATAGTTTAATCTAACCCTAAACCTTTCTAAAATCTTAGTCAATATGGTCAACCCAATCAACTCTATATCACTATTGATAAAAAAATTAGGTATTGGTTTAGGTCAGCTAGGGGCTGACCTAGACCCTTAACATGTTTTATCAATTCGAATATAGGGTCAATAGGGCTGATAGTGTAATGTAAACTATAAAAAATGGTTTTATACTTAATAAATGGATAATGAAGGTAGTGAAATATTGGAGGAGTGTGAAAGAGAAGAGAAAAGGCTTAGGGAAGTGTCTAGGAGATGGTTATGTAGATAAAAATTGGTGGTATAGGGGTCAACAATCCTACAAAGCACCAATGGCCTACCCACCCCTTTCCTAATGAACCCTTTAAGCATGGGCTTAGTTAGATTAATACTTGAGGGGTTCCTACAAGAGCTAAATCATCAGTAATTGATAAATTTTAAAAAATTTATATGTATACAAACTTGTTTTTATGAAATATTGTTCATGAAGCATGATTGGATATAGAATAAATTTTAATTTTTCACCTCCTTATCATGAGGAGTGTTATCATCAACCTTTTAATGAGCCATATAAACTTGATAATATCCCTATTTTACTCTCATATGATTGTAGTTATACAAATAACCAACCCTAATAATAGGAGATTTATCCTCCTTTCTCTTACTAATACTTTAGTCAAGATTTTCTTGGCCCCTCTAAGGACTAGTAGAAAATAAAGGACTTAATTCAGACTAATGGAATTAAATTAGTGGCTTTGAAAAGGAAAAAAATTCAATCTAAGCATCCTTTTTAGACATTAAATCTTCCTTATATACCCCCTTCTACCCCATGTAAGCCTTATTGGACCATTCCTCTCACACCAATAAAAGGAGAAGGTTGTAGAAGTCAATCTAAAGAAGTTTACAAGCTTCATAAACCCTTTACCCACCACTGAAGATAGAATTATTCATAAATATCAAGGCATCACCCCCAAGAATTCTTCTTCCCCAAGAATTCTTGAATAATGAGGAAAAAATAGCATAATATTATTTTCCTCTTCCCCAAGAATTCTTGAAATCTCCATGATTTAAGAGTTCCTATTCAATCCCAAAGCCAATTCATGAGAAATAAGATCCCATAATGACTTATATTCCTATTCCACCAAGTGGAATTTCTTTCCCTCCTACCACCTCCCTTTTTGAAGGAGGGCCAGTTGTATAGAAGGAATGTGAATAGAATCTAGGTGAAGAGAAGATTAATTCAAGTGAATGTGGTGAGGGAATCACATTGAAGCCTTCTTACACAAAACATTCTAATTTAAATATGTCAAGCATTGATAATACCAAATAAAAGACAAAAAAATTGGAACAACAGGGAAAATAACATTTTGATGAACAAAAGTCAATCCTCTCTAGTCAAGAATGCATTTAAGGGTATGAATAATAGATTTGTTGGATAAATGAGCTTCCATTTAGCATTGAAGAATAATAATATCATGTTATAAAAGATCATGATGAATATATTAATGAATACATATTCAATTTTAATCTTGTTAAGCATCATGAGTAAGATGAACATGTTCAATATAACATGGTATCAATTAGTGATATTGTAGTAGTGGTTTCACAAGGTAACAACCCTAAACATGAGCTAAGTGAAGACAAAATAATATGTAGTTATTCCTAGTGAATTTAAAGAATCTAAAAGTGGGGATACAAACGTTTTCATGGTATGTGGCAATAGTACCTTACCATTTTCAAAGAGTTTTATATCCTTAATAAGTCATATGTCCCTTTAGGTAAGAATAAAGATGATAATGAAGTTTTTTTCCCTCTAAGAAGAAAAGAAGAAAATCCTAATGACTTATGGCATAAATACCATCATCATGTTCCATAATTTGAGGTCTTTAGTAGAACTACATCTCCTAAAGGCCATAATGAAAACATAAATGAAAGTACACCAATTGACTTGTAAATAGAATTTCCTCAATTTGTCATGACTAATTAGGATCAACCTTTGAGTAAGGTTGAAATTGCATTATTTTCATCAAACAATCAAGCTTGGACAAGGTATGACATTATTCTTAACCTACATGATCAGTCCATAGTTAAATAAATGAAGGATAAGTCCTGATTACCAATCAAGAAGACCATGAATAGGTTAACATCTCAAAAAGTAAGTTAAACCTCTCACTTCATGAGAAATATCTAGTTGGACTCCATCCATAAAATGCTAATTTTTTCATGTTATGCCATGAGGATAATATAATTTTTCCTTTTGACCTAGGAATAACATACCTTGAGGTAAATTATACATAGTATAATAGGATTTTAATTTCTTTCAAGTGCTTTAAGCACATCTTGTAGGTAGTTGCTAGTTTTATTTTCCTCTAAGTTCCTCTTGGCATAGGTGTGTTGTCCATTGTTTTTTTTGTGATGTAGGTATTTTTAGTATTTATAACTTGTTTCAATTTATTTCAATAATTTTCAAGTTTAATTTTGGTTTTAAGAAGGTAGTTCTCAATGGCTCCATGTCTAATGGACTGTATAAGGCTACTAATTTAGGTGTTTAGCATGAAAACTACCCTTGGAGGTCACCAAAAATGTTGGTTGATTTATCCACAATGGATTTATTAATTTATAAAATAGGTTGTTATGTGGTTAGGAATTCATATGGGTCAACATTAAAGGTGGAATATTGAGTATATAAGATCATAAATTTGTCATCTCTTCATTACTAATTCATAAATGGAATTTAGAAGCACTTTTTAAAAGGTCTTTCTACAACTTTTAAAAGTTTGAGGTAATTTTAGAAAGTTTAGAGAAACATTAAAAATGTATTTTAACTTTTTCCAACCACTCCAATCAAGTTGTCAATGTGATTTCATGAGTTTATTAATCTTTAGTCAACCTCCACCTCTTTATAACTTCTCAACTTCACCTTCTTGTCATTAGGCAAGTTTTTGCAATAGTTTCAACCTAAAAAATGGGTCTATGTAGTCTAAGTGAATGTGGATTAAAATTTATTGGGTATAGTAAAAAATTATCCATAATTTTCAAGATAAAATCGTGATTAGATCAAATTTTATAAGTTCAAGATGAGGGAAAGATAATTCAAGATCTTCATTAGGTCACAAGCTTGTGAAGAAAGAACAGTTTCTCATGGATGGTTCATGAAAGAGGTGGCACACTAAGACCAATACTCTTAGAGGTTGTATGGAACAAATATTATATTAAATTTTTTGGTAATATCTTCAAAACCCTCAAAAACCCTAGCTAGCTCAATTTTAGCAAGTGAGAATGCATTTCATAGAAAATGGTGACTAAATAAACATAAAAAATGCTCTTAAAACATCAAAAATGACATTGTTAACAACCTTAAAACAAATTATAATCACCCAAAATAATAAAATCAATAAGTCACTAACCCATCCAAGAGGATTTCTCCATTATGTTTTATTTTTGGATTGTTATAGGTAGATGTTGATGGTTAAAATTGTGCTTTGATTCTAACACCAACAAAGGAAAGTTTCAAGATGTGGCACTTGCGAATTGAAACAACCTCCAAATTTTTAAGAAGCTGGTCTCTTCTTTATATCAACTGTATACTAGGAAAATGGATAGGAATTTTAACAAAAACACAAATGCAAGAAAGAAAATCTAACTATGTTGATGCGCCTGAATGTAATTCAACCTTAATCCTGAGCACAATGAGACTATATGTAAGATTCAATAACATTTAAGAGCAAACAAGGCATGATCAATGTAAAAGATGAAAACAATAGAAACAAAGGCTCACAACTTAGACTACTTTTGTAGTGACACAAAAAATATCAACACAGGCACATGATTTAATCTTCTTATTAATTCTCTAATCACATAAGAGGCACAAAAACATGCATAGTTATATAAACTTTCCAAATCAAAAAAATAGAACAAAGGCAAATGATATTCCTAATCATAGCTCTAGAAAGCCTAAAACCCTTAACAACATAGATTAGACTACTTTTTTAGTGACATAGAAAATATCAACAAAATCATAGGATTCAATCTTCTTATTAATTCTCCAGTCACATAAGAGGCAAAAAAACATGCACAGTTACATAAACTTTCCAACTTAAGAAAATAGAACAAAGGCAAATGATATTCCTAATCATAGCTCTAGAAAGTCTAAAATCTTGACAATAATTCTCTCTAAGTATCTATTATAATCCCTGGTGATCTCTACACCCTTATTTATAACCTTGGATTTAATGCAAATTGTCTGTGTGTTCCCAATCTAATGGCCCAATTGAAATCTAACTAAACTGGAAGTGTCTAACAGAGGATATTGCTTAGATTCTGAAACACTCTATCTTTCGATAGTTCATTGGCTGAAATAGATCATAGGATGGTCCCTTCTATTAAATGGAAGAGGACACTTGGCCAATTCCTCAAAAAACTTCTCTTTATTTAGGAGACACTAGAGAATGACACTTGGCATGTTCTGCAACACTTATCGAAGACACGTGGCACTTTCTGCTTTACCTATACTCTTACTATATCTTTTCTCAGGAATGTTCTGCCTTTGACACCTATCATAATCCACTTCTTCAAAACTTTAACAACTTAACAAAAATAAGAATCACAACATTTCTTGCCCAAGTAACTTTTAAAAAGGGGCATAGGGACAGGTGGCAATCTCCGCTTGCCTCAACAAAGGACACCTAGCAATCTCCACTTTACTTAACTAGGGATATGTGGCAATCTCTACTAATTTTAGCCACCTTTTGAGAAACCTACGAAAGGTGACACATGATGGTCTCTACATCACTCTATTTATATTATAGAAACAATCGGGCCTCATTTCATATTTACACAGATAGTGACACTTGGCAGCTTTTGCTTGCTTCAGAAACAAAACTTGAGACCCACCACAGTCCTTGCTATATTAGTGAAGCAAAATGAAGATAATTTAGATCTCAACATGTGGTGGCTTCCACTCTCTTCAGCTGGGATACATGGCATCTTTTGTCACTTTTAGAAAAGTAAATTGAAACCTTTTTTGATTGCCACTTGGCACTTTCCTCCTAATCCTAATACTTAGCTTGTTGAAACCTTCTGCTAAAAAGAGATTTGAAACATGGATGCCGATATGAAATGTGGATGCTGACACTTGTTGTGTTCCACTGAGTTGTTATGAGATACGTGGTACATCTAGACCAACTTACAAACATTATGAAAGGTGCCTTGACTAATGACACTTAGCAACTTCTGCTTGATTTTAACACTTAGACAAAAATGAATCAAAAGGAAATCAAGCTCGCGCTCTAAATGTAAACTTCACCATCTCAAACCGAAAGTGTGTGGGGACAACAATTTGGATCATGCACTACTAAAAATTAGAATGAAATGTAAAGTATTTTTAATCTATAGTTATTGGTGACCCCAAGGACTTTTGAGCCTGCTGAAAAAGAATCTACAACTGCCGCATGATCAAAAATCACTAAAAAAACTCAGCTTAACTAAAATGTTTAAAATAGATTCCATTCATAGGAATCTCTTCAGGTTCACCTTCCATCATTTCTAGCTTAAACAAATTTTTCTATTTACATGCATGAATTTTATAAGGGCCAGTCCATAATGCTTCAAACTTAGTGTGTTGACCTGGTTTGGTGACTCTTGCATCCCATTTTAAAACAATTGAGCCTGTTTCAAAATGGGGATTTGAAGTCCTTTTATCAAAATAGTCTTTAATTATTTTCTGATGCTTTATCAATGAATCATGTGTTGCATCCCTCTTTTCTTAAACTTTTAGAAGTTTTGTGAGTCTGACCTACATGGGGCCATTTTCTTCAATTTCAATCTGTTTGATTAGCTGGAGAGCAGGAATCTCCAAGCTAAGGGGTATTACAGTAGGCTTTCCATAGACTAATTCATATGGGGACATTTTGATCACCTATTTAGGCATGATTCTATCAGCCCACTGTGTTAATTTAAGCACTTTATGCCACTCCTTGTGATGATTAGCCCCTATTCTTTTGATGAGTCTAATCAGGTTCTTATTAGTTGATTCTACCAAACCATTACCCTGAGGATAATAATTAGAGGAAGTTTTCAGATATATTCCATACTTTAATGTAAATTCAGATACTTTAGACCCTAAAAATGCTTTGGCATTATTTGAAATTATGGTACGAGGAGCACCAAAATGAGTAGTGATACTCCCTAGAAAATCTAGGATCACATTTTCTATTACTTTTTTGAGTGGCACTACCTCGGTCCATCTGGTGAAATAATCTATGGTTATTAAGATCCATTTGTGACCCATACTAGATACTGGATTTATCATTCCAATGAAGTCAAGACCTCATTGAGTAAAAGGTTAATCCATAATTATAGGACCAAGAGGCATTGCTACATTCCTTCTCATCCCCACATAATATTGACAAGATTGTCATTTTTTAACCAGTTGATAACAATTTTTAAATAATGTAAGCTAGAAATAACCTGCTTCACTTATCTTTATAGCTATGGTTTTTGTAAAAAAATGTCCACCTGATACTCCATGATGCATTTCATGTAGTTTTTTCTTAGCCTCTACCTTTTCTACACATCTTAACAATTTGCCATCAGAATTTATTTTGAAAAGAACCTGTTCAATTAAAACAAAATGAACTCCTTACATCCTATAGTATCTTCTCTTATTGTGAGGGAGTTCTCCTGGGTAAATCCCATTTTTCATAAAATGAATCCTGCTTGTGACCCAGGATTCCTGATCAACTTCTTGTATTCTCAATATAATTTCTTCTTCTGTTCTTAAATTTATCTCTTCAGGTATCATCTATTCAAGCTCTTGAGTCATATATTGACACAAACCCCTACCTCTAACTAATTTAGTGGGTTTGACTTCTACATCATATTCAAGGATCTTAGTTATCCAGTTTGCTCTTTTTTCAATAATTTCACCCTCCATGATGTATTCTCTAACACTTGGATGTGCTACAAGTATCAAAATTTTACTTCCTAATACTATATGCCTAAACTTTTTGAGGTATTTTACCATAACATATGCTTGTTTTTCCACAAATTTATATCTGGTTTCATATTCCCTAAGAGTCCTTGAGAAAAATGCTATTGGATGCTCTCCCTCCTCTCTATCATCTTTTTGTGTTAGGACGGTAGCAATACTGAGCTCTCCTCCATATACATACATTACAAAAGGCTTAGAAAAGTTTGGGTTTCTAAGTACTAGAGCTATTGAGATAGCTTTCTTGACCTCTTCAAAGGCTTGCCTTCCTTTCGTAGTCCACTTAAAAATTAGGTCTTTTTTCAGCAAGAGTGTCACTGGTCTTACTAAGCCTGCAAAGTCAGATATGAACCGACTGATGAAATTAATCTTTCCCAAAAAATATTGAATTGCTTTCTTATTTATTGGAAGAGGTAAGTTCATTGTAGCTGCCACTCTTTCTGGGTCTATGGAGACTCCTTATTTAGATACTATATGTCCCAATAATTTGCCTTGAGGGACAACAAAAAATACATTTCTTAGGATTCAAGGATATTCTAAATTCTTGACATTTTTTAAACACAGCTTCTAAATGATCAAAAACATTTTTTGAAAAAATAGTAAGATCATCAAGATAAATTAGGATGATTTTATTTATCAGTTCCCCAAATGCAACATCCATAGTTCTCTAAAAAGTGGCTCCAGCATTTGATAGGCCAAATGGCATCTTAGCATATGCAAATGTTCCCCATTTGGTAGTAAAATTAGTTTTGTATTGGTATTCATTAGCCAAACAAATCTGATTGTATCTAAAGAAACCATCTAGCAAAGAAAATCTCTCTGATCTAGCAACAGTTTGTAGAATTTGCTCTATGGAGGGCAAGGGATAGTGATCCTTCAAAGATGTTTTGTTTATATCTATGAAATCTACACAAAGTCTTATATCACCATTCTTTTTTCTAATTGGTACTAGATTTGATACCCAAGTTGAGTGTTTCATTGGAAAAAATTATTTTAGAATCTAAAAGTTTCTACAACTCGTCTACCATTAGAGGCTCAATCCTTGGATTCACTAGCCTTTGTTTCTATCTAATGAGCTTAAATCCTTCAGTCAATTCTATTATGTGTTGAATAATGTCTCTATTATATCTATGGAGGTCTTCATAGCTCCAGGCTATGACTCTATCATATTTTTTGCATAATTTAATTAGCCTTTCCTTTTCTACTTGAGTTGCAAAATTTCCAATTTTTAATTTTTTCCCTTCACTCACTTCTATTTCAAAATAATCTACTTTGTTTGCTTGGAACCTTTTCTTCTCTAGGCTTACATCTTCTGGATCAAAAAGGTTCTCTAAAGTGATTAAACCTTTGGAAAGCTTATTATTCTTTGATTATATAATTTGATCCCCATATGCCTCTTCAATCTTTGGTTGCAATTAATCAGCAAATTCCCCTAATTTTTGCAAGAATGAAAGTACTTGAAAATCATTCTCAAACAGTTGCCAATTCTCCTCATTATCTGGGATAATTGGCTTTATTATAATGTTTACTGACTCATTGTTAACTAATAGGCCAGTTGCTAGATCAAACTATGAACCAATCTGTGCCATCCTATCAGCTTCAAAATTTTGAATCCTGGAAACTACTTCAATATTAAAAGCTTCAATATCTTCTATTAAGTCCCAAATTCTGTGCTTATAGGATTTCATCCTTACATTCTTTGCTATTGCCTTTTCTCTAATTTGCTTTACTACTAGTTCTAAATCTCCTTTTACTATTAGATTCTTTATTCCCTTTTTCTTGGCTAACAGGAGCCCATGTACTAAAGATTCATACTCAGCATCATTATTAGTACAAGTAAATTGAAAATGGATAGCCCTTAAATTTTTTTCACCATTTGGAGTAGTAAGAAAAATTCTTGCTCCAACACCATTTTTACTTCTAGCCCCATCAAAATTTAAAGTCCAAATTTCTGAATCCTTTTCAAATTCTTGAGTAGTTGGTGTCTCTTCCCTTAAAACATTTGGGATTTCATGGTCTTCATCAAAAATAACATAAGTGCCCAGATCAGTGGAGCCATAATTTCCATATGGGTCATTTTGCATCATAGTTAACAACTGGTTATTTTCTTTTTCTTGATCATGCTTAGTCCAGTCACCTAACTTTTCAACAAAAACCCTTTCTTCTTTATTTATCATAGCATGATCTACCTTGAATATTGATATTCGTTCATTGGTGATGTGATCCTTTTATAGTGGTTTAGATAGAATTTTCATCTTTGAACCATATTTAGTTCTTAGAATTAAGTGAGACCAATCAAGAGACATATCTCCTCCTATCTTGGCTATAAAGTCTTTTGATAAACATAGGCCAAAAATATGAGGTATATCTATAACTACTACATCTTGATTTACAATTATATTTGAACAAGTATATAATTGCAATGGAAGTTGTTTAATTCTCCCTATTATTTGCACTAATTTGCCATCTAGTTGCATAACCCCTTTAGTGAGTGGATCATATTTTATTTTTAAAGCATCTGCTATTTGCTTTGGCATTACTTTAGTACTAGCCCTTAAATTTATCATTGCATTATGTAGTAGTTTCTTGCCAACTATCAAAGTTAAATAGAAGGGATCTGGTTTAGATTCGCTTACCTCTAGTGCAATGTTCACTAAGGTTGTTGTCTGCAAATGAACTATGTCTTTGAGCTTTATTTTATCAGTAGGTCCTTCAGTACATTTGGGCATTACTTGGCTTTAAAGAGCTTCTTGTAATAATTTCCTTTGTTCAAGAATAACTAATATGTCCTAAATTGATATTTGTGTTGGAGTCATCTTTAGTTGATCCACCACATTCATTGGTCCCAAAGTTTGAATTCTTAGAAAATAAGAATACCTTGCCTTTTCTTAAATTTTTCTAGGAACTACTTGATTATGCACTGGCTGAAGCACTTCTTGTCTAACTGTTGTGTTTTGATGACCTTGAAATGGATTATTTTTCATAACTTCATTGTTTACAACTTCAGGCTGTTCTAGCATTCTTCTCTTTGATCTAGTATAGTAGTCTGATTGCACCACTGGTTTCTTAGAAGTAGAAGCTTCATTCAAGAATATTGATTCTTCATCTTCAACCCATGAGAACAAAGCATATTATGGGGCTATTTATTCTTCTTGTTGCAAAGACATCCCTTGCATCTGAGCCATTAAGACTGAATTTTGCATACCAGAAGATTGGTAGGCTTGATTGTCACTAGAACTTACAAACTATCCATCCATTCTTCTTTGCTCTACCACCTTTTGTTGTAGATTACCCATGGGAAAATCTCTAGGTGTATGAGAATTATTGCAAGGGAAACACCAAGCATTGGTACCATCTACATAATTATTTTTCCCTAGAATAATTTCCCTATTTGAATTGGGAGAAATAGTCTGTGAGGGTGTAGGGATTGCAACTAATTGGTTTGTTAGCTGAGGGTTATTTTGCCTTGGAGGACCCTGGTATTGGTTTGGCTGAGATAAAAATATATTTCCTTCATAGCCCTAGTATTGGGGTTTAGTATAAGTATTCTGCTATCTTTTTATATTAATCAGCTCATTAGAAAATGTCTTCAAGATATTTTTGATATCATCCAGCTCAGATGACTGAGTGGGGACAATTTATTTAGCAGGTGATCGAGGATATGTGTACATATAAATATGTGGGGTTATGGATTTAGGGGCTTCTTTAGGTAATGGCAAAGAAATCTCTGGAAACATGGGCATGGAAGGCCTTGGAGACAACTTTTTAGCATCTATCAAATTATTTTCAACTCTGACTGCATAGTCATAAGCCTCTGCCAAAGTCTGACCTCCAAGTGACTAAATCATAATAGATATGTCTAAATTTAAAGCCTTAACATAAAACACTATAGCCATACCTAGTAATGGTCTAGCTATAGTAGGGATTCTTTCCCAAGTCTTTTGAAATCTGGAATTGAAGTCAGAGATTGCTTCTTGTGGTGCCCTTTGGATGGTAATCAATTGTTGTAATAAATAAAAAATATCACCCTTATCTTCAAATCTTTCAAAGAAAATATCTCTGAGTTGATCCCATGTAGAGATGGTATTTGGGGTCAAGGACCGGTACCATTCTAGAGCTTTCTATTTAAAAGAAGCTGTTAATAATCTTATGGCCACATTTTGCTATGTGACATGTATAACATAGACATCTAATACATCTTACAGATGTTCTTCAGGTGTTTTAATATCTTGCCCACTAAATTTGGGTAGAGCTTTCAAGGCATTTACTAGGAAAGGGTCCCAAGTGGCTGGTGGTATTGGAAGAATCAAAGGAATACCAGTGTTCCAACTTGCATAATTTCTTAGGGCTATAGGAGCTCCCATATTTTCTCTTGGTATTGATATAAATTGGTTGACTCTTCTTCTTAGACTAGTTACCAAAGGTGCAAAAGAATACCTACATTTATAGCAAACTGAGATCTGGTTACTAGTCCACAGCTCTGACTCCTCGTAGCTCTCTAGTTCATACGATCTTGAAAGAAACATCAATATAGTGTCCCACCGAGCATGCCAAAAACTATTGATGGTTAAAATTTCACTTTGATTCTAACACCAAAAATGGGAAGTTTCAAGATGTGGGACTTGTGACTTGAAACAACCTCTAAATTTTTAAGAAGCTGGTCTCTTCTTTATATCAAGTGTATACTGGGAAAAGGGATAGGAATTTTAATAGAAACACAAATGCAAGAAATAAAATCTAACTATCGGAATGTGCCTAAATGTAATTCAACCTTAATCTTGAGCACAATGAGACTATATGTAAGATTCAATTACATTTAAGAGCAAACAAGGCATGATCAGTGTAAAAGATGAAAATAATAGAAATAGAGGCTCACAGCTTAGACTACTTTTGTAGTGACATAGAAAATATCGACAAAGGCACAGGATTCAATCTTCTTATTAATTATCTAGTCACATAAGAGGCATAGAAACATGCACAGTTATATAAACTTTCCAACTCAAGAAAATAGAACAAAGGCAAATGATATTCCTAATCACAGCTCTAGAAAGCCTAAAACCCTTGACAACACAACTTAGAATACTTTTGTAGTGACACATAAAATATCGACAAAGGCATAGGATTCAATATTTTTATTAATTCTCCTGTCACATAAGAGGTATAGAAACATGCACAGTTAAATAAACTTTCCAACTTAAGAAAATAGAGCAAAGGCAAATGATATTCCTAATCATAGCTCTAGAAAGTCTAAACTCTTGACAATAATTCTCTCAAAAAATTCTCTCTAAGTATCATTATGATCCCTAGTGATCTCTGCACCCTTATTTATAGCCTTGGATACACTCTAGATTGTCTGTGTGTTCCCAATCTAATGTTTCAACTAAAATCTAAACAAACTGGAAGTGTGTAACAGAAGATATTGCTTAGATTTTGAAATGCTCTATCTTCTGGTAGTTCATTGGCTGAAATAGATCACATGACGCTCCCTTCTATTAAACAAAAGAGGACACTTGGCCAATTCCTTGAAAACCTTCTCCTTATTTAGGAGACACTAGAGAATGACACTTGGCATGTTCTACAACACTTACCAAAGACACGCGGCACTTTCTGCTTTACCTATACTCTTACTATATCTTTGCTCAGGAACGTTTTGCCTTTGACACCTGTCGTAATCCACTTCTTTAAAACTTTAACAACTTAATAGAAATAAGACACATCATTTCTCACCCAAGTAACTTTTAAAAAGGGGCATAGGGACAGGTGGTAATCACTGCTTGCCTCAACAAAGGACACTTAGAAATCTTTGCTTTACTTAAGTAGGGATATGTGGCAATCTCTACTACTTTTAGCCACCTTTTAAGAAACCTATGGAAGGTGACACATTTTGGCCTCTGCATCACCCAATTTATATTATAGAAACAATCAGGCCTCATTTCATATTTACATGGACAGTGACACTTGGCATCTTCTACTTGCTTCAAAAGCAAAACCTGAGACCCACCACAGTCCTTGTTATATTAGTGAATCAAAATGAAGATAATTCAAATTTTGACACATGGTGGCTTCCGCTTTCTTTAGCTGGGATACGTGGTGTCTTCCGTCGCTTTTAGAAAAGCAAATTGAAACCTTCTACAATTGCCACTTGGCACTTTCCACCTAATCCTGATACTTATCTTGTTAAAACCTTCCACTAAAAAGAGATTTGAAATGCAGATGCTGGTATGAAATGTGTATGCTGACACTTGTCATGTTCTGGTGAATTGTTATGAGATATGTGGCACATTCTGACCAACTTATAAAAATTATGAAAGGTGCCTCAGCCAATGACACTTGGCAGCTTCCCCTTGATTTTGACACTTAGACAAAAATGAATCAAAAGGAAATCAATCCCACACTCTGAATGTAAACTTCACCATCTCGAACCAAAAGTGTGTGGGGACAGTGAGTTGGATCATGCACTGCTGAAAATTAGAATGAAATGTAGAGTATTTTTTACTCTACAGTAGAAAAGCATGTTTTATGAGGTTTTATTGACATATTGAATGTATCTAGTGGTTTTAGGATAGATAGTTATATCTTAAAGTCCTATAAAAATAATAATGAGGTGTTTATAACTCATAAAACTTAAGATATTCCCATTTATCTCTCTCTAGGTGCTTTGTTCTTGATTTTTGGGTTGTTTAAAGCCTAAAAAAGAGTGTTCTTGATGTGTTATATGTTTTATAATGATGAAATAGTGATTGGAATGTTTATAGGGGTTTATCTAGGATATAATTAAAAAGTAATGATGTATTAATATCTCATTAAGCTAAATCTATAAAATTTCTTTATTACTTGTCTGCTTGTTGTCCTATAAGCCCATATTTTAGAAAAAAGAGGATATCTTAAGTTTTACTCAATGTAACCTCATGAAATTTGATATATAGGTAATATTTAATGTTTTATAAATTTTGAAAGTGATTTTAGGTCCATATAGTCTAGGGTTTGTACCATGAGGAAAATCAAGCTTATTTAGCTTGTTTGCATGGAATCAAGGGTGATAGAGACTCCAATGAGATTTAAATGACAATATGGGGTTGAAAAACTATTTAAATAATATTTACACATAATAAAAACCATGCTTTTTCCCTATGATTCCTTTGGAAATTTTCATGGTGTGCTAAGTCTATTAAACAAGCCAAAACAAGGTCTTCTTAAGAGGTTTTGAACAAGAATAAGGAATTACAAGTATATGAAAAGAAATCAATTATAAAATATAGAGTTTTAGATATAATGAGACATATATCATGGTTTTCAACAAATTTCATACCATTCACCTCATTTATGAGTTTAAAACAGGTCCTTTGCATGTGTCAATAAAGCCATGTGTCAGAAGGTGTTGAGAATGGAGCAAATCATGTGACAAGTTGAAAATGTGAGTGAGGTTTTAGGTCTAAATGGAATATAGGGACATGATTCATTCATCAAGACACTTGATCCACATTGGTAACTCCTTCAAGGTGAATAATAGGCATTTTATACACCATATGGGGCTCATGATTGAGCATGGTCATGAGGAGCAATGAATGAAGTGTAAATCCTACCAAAGAATGTAATCATGAAAGAACCATGTGTTATATGTGGATTATGACCTAAATGTAGTTTATATTTTTTGTTTACATGATAATTCATGTGGCACAACTGATTACCAACATTGAGAACATTTTCTCTCACCTCCTCTTCTTTTGCTTCTTCTTTCTCTTTCTTCTATAATACTTTAGATTTTAAATGTAAAATGGATCTTATAGCTGGGTACAATGATTACCTTCTCAAATTAACACTTTTCAATTACATTTATAGTGAATACTACCTAATTTTTTCCCTTTTAAGCTTCCATCTAGTGTATTTTTTGATGGATTATTTGATGAATGTTAGTGATAATGCCTTAAGCTTCCTCTCATTTGTCATTTTCATTCTTACCTCTTTACAAGTAGGTAGTCTTCTTGCATGTCATATGTAGTGTGTCAAATGGTTTTGCAAGGGTTAAGTGTGGAAACTCTTCATTAGTGTACTTTATCAGACCTCTTGATCATCCCTCTTGGCTTGTGTATTGACCATGGCCTTCATATTAAAATAGTTATGTTGGGAGAACTATTTTTGAGTTATGTTATCTGATTTCAATCTTATTGTAGTTCATAGTGAAATCATACATAAGTGGAGAAGACCAGTATTTTTGTGTATCATGACATTTCATGTTTAATTTTTCTCTCTCACCCTTTTTCTTGTAATTTGAGAATGTGTAGTGTTATTTTAGGTGAAACATTTAGGGGAACTAGCCCTCTTTAGAGACTTGCTCCTCACATAATTCACCCATAGCCTGAGGGGTGTTTTCATTATGTCATTTGAGTGATGATACCTAAGACACCTCATCAAAGGGTGAAACTCAAAATGATAATAGTTTTTAGCACACCTGATGGCATAAAGATTCAACAATATTATCAAAGATTGATGTTTATCTTATAAAATTTTTAGTTGTCATAACATTTGTATTCAGCATTTGGTGACTCCAACAAGTTCCTAAATTCTTGGTTATATGTGAGGCATTCATTTTAGGTAAAAGGTTTTTATTTTTTAAGTACACTTCTTACTTATATCAAATATTCCTCATGAAGCATGACTGGATATAGAATAAATTTAAATTTTCCACCTCTTTATCATGAAGAGTGTTATCCTTAGCCTTTTAATGAGCCATAAAAACCTAATAATATCCTTATTTTCCCCTCATATGACTATATTTATATAATTATCCAACCCTAATATGAGGATATGTATCCTCCTTTCTCTTACCAACAATTTAATCAAGCTTTCCCTAGCCCCTCCAAGGATTGGTAGGAAATAAGGAAATTAATTTAGACTACTGGTACTAAAATAGGGGCTTTAGAAAGACATCAAATGCAATCCAATAATCCTTTAAAAACATGAAATATGTCCTATATACCCCCTTGTTCCCCATGTCATCCTTCTTAGGCCATTACTCTCACACCAATTCAACACCAATAAAATGATAAGGTTATAAAAGTCAAGCCAAATAAGTTTACGGGTTTCATAAACCCTTCACCCACCCATGAAGTTGGAATTGTTCATAAATATCAAGGCATATCAAAATTTGAGAGGTTGATTCTTGAGTGGAATGAGAATAAATAGAAAACCTTAGCAGAATATTATTTTCATCTTCCCTAATAACTTTTAAATAATCCCATTACCCTTAAATTCCCAAGTTTTAGGAGTGCCTCTTCAACCACAAAACCAATTCATGAGAAAGAACAACCCATAATGCCTTATAATCCTATTCCATTAAGTAGACTTTCTCACACTCGCACCACCTCAATTTTTTAAGGAGGATCAGTTGTATGGAAGGAAAGTGAAGATAATCTAGGTGAAAATAATATTCTTTTAAGTGAATATGTTGAGGGAATCACATGGTAGCCTTCCTGGACCAAGAATCTTGATTTCAATATTATATGCCTTGGTACTACCAAATTAGAAAAATTGAACTTGGAAAAAGAATTAATAAATAATTTTTATGAACAGAATGTAATCCTTTTTAGTCAATAATGAATTCAAGGGTATGAATAAGAGCTTTGTTGGACAAATGAGCTTTTATTCATCATGAAAGAAGAATAAGATCAGGTTGCAATAGAGTATGAGGGATATCTTACTGAAGACATCTTAGTTATTAATTTCATTAAGCCTCATGAGCAATATGAACAAGTTCATGTTGACATGGTAGTATTTAGTGATATTACATTAGTGGTTTCACAAGGTAATAGTACTAAACATGACCTAAATAAAGACGTAAAAGAGTATGTAGTGATTCCTAGTGAATCTTAAAAATATTGAAGTAGGGATCAAGAAGGTTTTGATGTAATGTGACAACAATACCTAATATTTTCAAAGATTTTGATATCCTTAAAAAAAATTTAGTCCCTATAGGGTAGAATAAGGATGTTACTAAAGTTGTTCTACCTCCAAGAAGATAAAAATAAAATTTCAATGACTTGTGGTAGTAATACCATCATCTTATTTTAAAATTTGATGTCCTTGGTCGTCTTACATCTCATAAAGTTTATAATTAAAACAAAAATCAAAGTACACTATCTAAATGTAAAATAGAATTGCCTCAATTTGTCATGACTGATTAGGAGTAGCCTTTGAGTAAGGCTGAAATTACATTATTTTCATCAAATAATCAAGCCTGGACAAGATATGACATTATTATTAAATTTAATGATCATTCCATAGGTAAATAAATGAATGATATAGGAACAATTTATAATCAATAATACCATGAATAGGTTAACATCTCAAAAATTAAGTTATACCTCTCACTTCATGAGCAATCTCTAGTTGAAATCCATCTATCAAATGGTAATTTGTTCATGTGGTACCATGAGCATCTCATAAGTTTTCCTTTTTAACTAGTAATAACATGCCTTTAGGTAAATTTTATAGATTATAATAGTATTTTAATTTCCTCAAAGTTTTTTAAGTACATTTTATATGTAGTTGTTAGTTTTCTTTTCCTCAAAGTGCCTCTTGGCACAGGTGTATCGTCCCTTATTTTTTATGTGTTGAAGGTATCTTAAGATATTTATATTTTTTATAAGGTATTTAAATAATTTTCAAGTTTCACTATGGTTTAAATTAGGAATTGATCAACGAATCCATGCCCAAATAACTACATAAAGTTATTAGTCTAGGTGTTTAGTAGACAAACTACCCCTAGAAGTTGCCTAAAATGTTGTCCAATTTAGCCACCATGGATTTATTCATTTATAAAATATGTTATTATGTGGCTAGAAATACATAGGGGTCAAAATTTAAGGTGTTGTATTGAATAGATATGGTCATAAATATGTTATCTCTCCATTACTAGTTCTTAAAGGGAATTTATAAGCATTTTTTAAAAAGGGTCCTTTTGTAACTTTTGAAAGCTTAAGGTAATTTGGAAAATTTTAGAGTAATATTAAAAATATATTTTAACCTTTTCCCACCCCTCCAATCAAGTTTTTAACTTGATTTTGGAAATTCATTAGTCTTTGTTCGACCTCCACCTCTTGTAACTACTCAACATCACCTCCTTATCATTGGGCAAACTTTTGCAATAATTTCAACCTCAAAATGGAGCTTATATAGTCCAAGTGAACATTGATTGAAAGTTATGGGCTATAACAAAAAATTATAAATATTTATAGATGAAAAATAATGATAATACATGAGTTTACAAGTTCAAGATGAGGGAAATATAGTTCAATATCTTTATTAGGTCATAAGCTTGTGAAGAAGGACCAATTTATAATTGATTGTTCATGAAAGAGGAGGCACACCAATACAAATTATCATATATTTTAGATGGGACCCATATTCTCTTATTTTTTAAAAAATATTCCTAATGTAAATGTCCTAAGATTTATGAACAATCCTTAAGAATATATGTAGCTCCAAAACCTTCCAAAACCCTATCTAGCTCAGTTTTAGCAAGTAGGAATGCATTTCAGAGAATATGGAGACTAAATAAACATGTAAAATATTATAAAAACCTAAAAATATGACATGTATAAAACCTTCCAACAAATTATATTCACCCAAACAACTCAAATCAAGAAGTCACTAAGGCATCCAAGAGGATTTCTCCATTGTTCTTGATTTTTAGTTTGTTACAAGTAGAAAAGGGTGTTTTTATGACATTTTACTAAATTATTAAATTAATATAGTGGTTTAAGGATATATATGTATATATTAAGGTCATATATAACTCAATATATGCCCATTTCTCTCTCTAGGTGCCTTGTTTTTTATTTCTAGGTTGTTACAGGCCTAAAAAGGAGTGTTCTTGATGCTTTATGTGTTTGATCATGAAAAAATCATGATTTTAATGGTTATAGTGGTAAATATATGTTATATTTTTAAATTAATGAGGTATTTATACCTCATGAAACTTAAGATATAAAAATTGTTTACTACTAGTCTGCTTGTTATCTTACAAGCCCAATCTTTAAAAAAAAAAAAGAGGATATCTTGAGTTTTACTTAATTAACCTCATGAAATTTGATGTAAAAGTATGTTTTAATGTTTAATAAATATTTTAAGTGATTTATATTATTAAAAATCATGAGGAGATAAAAACACTAAAACATGGGTATATACCATGAGGAAAATTAAGGTTCTTGAGCTTGTTTTCATGGAATCAAGTGGGATAGAGACTCCAAGGTTTCAATGATAATATTGGGTTGAATAAATCATTAAAATCATATTTACACTTTATAAAAACCATAATTTTTCCCTCCAAGGCCTTAGGCCATTGACATTGTGAATTAAGGCCATTAGACAAGCCACAATAAGGTCTTCTTAAGATGTTTTGAACTATAATGAGAAATTCTAGGTATATGGAATAAATCACATCAAAATATGTATTTTAAAGTATAATTATACATCTCTCAAGGTTTTCAATATATTTAATACCCTTAACCTCCTTTATGAGCTCAAAATAGGTCTTTTCCATGTGTCAATAAATCCATGTGTCAAAAGGAATTGAGAATGGGGTAAATCATCTGAAAATTTATAAACTTGAGTGTGGTTACATATATAAAGGGAAGATAGGGACATTAATAATCTATAAAGAAACCTGATCCACATTGGTAACTCCTTCAAGGCCAAGAATACACATTTTTTATGCCACATATGGCTAATGATTTAGCATGGTCATGAAGAGCAATGAATTAAGAAGTGTAACTCCTCCTAAAGTGTGGAAGCATGTAAGAACCAAGTGTTAGATGTGGATTATGACCTTAAGGTATTTCTAATTTACATGAGGATACATGTGGTATAATTAATGACCAACATTGGGAACATTTTCTCTCACTTCATCTTCTCTTTCTTCTTCCTTCTCTTTATTCCATATATACTTCAGATTTTGAATTTAAAATGGATACTTTAGCTAGGTATGGTGAGGCCCTACTAAAATTAACAATTGTTAATTGCCTATGGAGTGAATACAAACCATTTTTTTCCTTCTCAAGCTTGCATCTAGTGTATTTTATGATATATTATTTGATGAATTTTACTGATAGTGTCTTAAACGTCCTCTCATTTTCCCTTTTCATTCGTACCTATTTAAAAATAAGCAGTCTTATTGTAGGTCATATTTAGTGTGTCAAATGGTTTTACAAGGGTTAATTCTGTAATCTCTTAATTAGTGTCTTCTATTAATCCTCTTGATCATCCCTCTTGGATTGTGTATTGACCATGACATTCATATTGAGATACTTATGTTGGGAGAACTATTTTTGAGTTATGTAATCAGATTTTATCCTTATTCTATCTAGTTCATATTCTAGTCATAGGAAAGTGGATGAGACTTATATTATAGTGTATCAACCCATTTCATGTTTAATTTTTATCTCTCATACTTTTCCTTAAAATTTAAGTAGGTGTAGTGTTAGTTTAGGTGAATCATCTAGGGGAAACATCCCTCTTTGTATAATCACTCCTTACATAAGGTCACCCATAGCTTGAATGGTGTTTCCATTTTGTCAATTTAGTGAGGAGACATGAAACACATTCACAAATTTTTCAAATCAAAGTGACAACACAAAGTAATTCACTACAATTTTTATCCAGGATAATACACATATCCATCCCACACATTGAGTGACATTAACATGATATATCACTTGACAAAAAATGACATGTAAATTAGGGGTGTCAATTCCATGGAATTTTTCATGATGCAAATAAGTTATATAGGTGTGGATAATTTCAAGAAAAGATGTTATATTTTTTATTTAAGATTGCATCATGTAATTTATTATTATTATTACTATTATTATTATTATTATTATTATTATTATTATTATTATTTGATTCATAGTTCATGAGTTTTAAATTTCTTCATGTTGAGTACACTTTTCTACTTTTTTTCCTTTTTAAAGGTGAACTTTTATCTTCGATTGGGTGTATTATAACTCGCACTATGTTATTTGTGAGGTGTAAACTACACATAGCAACTCAGATCATGAAATGAAATTCATGAATTTTATCTCGCATAACATATTTTTCCCTATGAATCTTGACCAAGGTTGTGCCAACTTGATCACGATTGATAAATAAACATAGCTCAATCCAACATAATTAAAGTAGTGAAACTCACACAATGTAACTCATCTTGCACAATGAAACTCACCTTGTATGATAGAACTCATCTCACACAACATATATTGAGTAATGTTTCTCACATAACTCAACTCAATCAAGGTAATGTCAATGGCCTAGTTCATCTCTTGCATTAAAAAAACTAGATCGTAATGTGTAGTGAAACTCATATTTTATAGAACATATCATGTAACATATCTCACATAATGTAGATTGAATTGGATTATTTTGATCACTTAATGTATCTTAACTTGATATAGCTCACTCAATGCATCTCATACATCATAATTTCTCTCCTATAGTACATTTAGTGTAGTGCATTTCATGTAGCATGGATAGATATAAGCTTTAATGGTATCCTAGCACAAGTTTACTTGGGTTGATTTTTTAACCTGGGTTATGATGTCCTAGGGTGTGAAAACCTAGGTTGTTCTAATCTGGGTTATGGAAACCAAAGATACACATACCTAAGATGTGCTGAATGTAGGTATAATTGGCTTGTGAAAGCTAAGCATTCATAATGATTTTTATTTTTATCCTTTTATGTCACCTATTATTATCATTATGAAGTTGAATTCACAAATTTTTGGATTGTTTAACCATCAAATTTATAATTTACCTTGACCTAGTGTAGGTTACTCAACACATATCACATATAATTATGTGTTAATACATTTTTACCTAGGTCATGTTGATCAACTAAAATAACTCAAATTAGTGCTAATTGCACACCACATCTCTTATCATGTAGTGAAACATGTGGATAATATCTCATTCAACAATTATATCATAATTCAACTTGACATGGGTGGTGCCAACCATATTAGTGATAATCACCAAAAATGGCACAAAATAACATAACTCATGTAGTGTAAATCATATTGAATAATTCCAAATCATCTCACATAATAGACCTTATTTGATGCAACATAGATCAAAAATACTAGCATGCACATTATATTTGTCAAATATTTGATTATGCATCACTTCTATCAAATCCTAGATCATGTAGTGTGATTCATATTGCATAACATAACTTACATAGGGAATTTACAAATCATAACTCATAAAATGAAAATAAATAAAGGTTTTTCCAATCATATAATGAAACTTTACATAGAATAGCTTATGTAGCATAAATTTCATTTTGAAATTTGTGTAATTTAACATACACATCATAACTCATCTAGTGTAGCATAACTTATCTTATACAATGAAACTCATGTATTATAGCTCACATAGCCTATTTTTACCAATTTATATTTACCAAGGTTGTACCAACCTAGTTATTATTGATCACCAAATGTATCTCAATATAATGTAGCTAGAGTAACACAACAAACATAAAACAAATCATCTTGCATAATGTAACTCCTTTCTTTTGGTGAAACACATATCACATAGAATAACTCATGAAAAAATTCTCACATAGTGTATATTTATCAAGGTTGTGTTGATATCCTAGTTTATCTCTTGAATCATAAATTTCTATATCAAATTACACAACATGTGCACCACTCATTTCACATAAGAAAACTCACCTCATGCCACATAACTCATTCCATGCATCACAACTCATCCTATGTAACACATTTAATGTAGTGTATCTAACCCAATCTAGATTGACCTAAGTTCTTCTAAATTCTAAATGTATCTCAACCTAGTTCATTTATCTCAATGCATCTTGTGTAGCATAACTCATGTATTGAAAATCATCTCCCATATTGAAACTAGGTTAGTACATCTCATGCAACATAAATCAACTTGATTTGTGTTGGTCACCAAATGTAGCTCAACCTAGGTTTAGTTGTTGACCTAGGATATGCTAACCCAAGGCGAGTAAACCTAGGTTTTTCCAACCTAGGTTGTATAAACTAGGATGTATAGACTAGAGTTGTGCCAAATGTAGGCATAAATAGCTTGTAGTAGCCAAGTATTCATAGTGATTTTTTTTAATCCTTTGATGTCAGTTCTTCCTATCATTTTGAATCACAATTAATCAAGTGATGTATTTTTCACCCACTAATTTCTTAATGCATCATGATTTGGTGTAAATTAATCAATTCATATCTCATAGTGTGGAATTCAAATTCATCTCAACCCAAGTTGTGTTTATCACCTAACATAGCTCAACCATACATAACTCATGCAGTGCATCTCTTCTCACATAGTGAAACATGTGGAGTGTAGGTCACTCAGTAATTATTTCACATTATATCTTGACCTAGGTGGTGATGACACTAGTAGTGATGATTACATAACATGGTAGGAACCAACACAGTTCATATGGTGATACTCATCTCACATAATTCCAACTCATCATATCTAATACACTTCATCTTCTGTAGTGCAACTCATGAATCCTAGCATGCACATTACATCTGATGAAGGTCATCTTGTGAATCATATATCAAAAATACCTTATCATGTAGTGAAACTAATATCACATAACATACCTCACATAAGTTATATGCAAATCACAACTCATCAAATGTAATTTCACTAGGGTTATGTTAATCGCCTAATGAAACTTTCCATACTATATCTTTTGTAGTGTAACTGACACTATGAAATTAATGTAGTGTAACTTACACGTCATAACTAGTCTCACACATCATAACTCATCTTATGTAGTGTAACTCATGTAGTTAAACTCACATATCATATTTTTCCTAATAGAACTTAACTAAGGTTGTACCCACCCAATTAGTGTTGAACACCAAATGTAGCTCAATCCAACAAAGATAGATTAGCATAAATCAAAAAATTCAACTAATATCACACAATGAAACTATCCTCATGTGACATAACTCAACTTTCATATAAAAACCATGTAACATTTCTCTAATAGCATAGCTTGACTGACATTGTGTTGATGGTCTAATTTAGGTCTTAAATAATAAATCACTAGCTCAAATTTCATAGCATAATGTAACAAACTTATCATGTAAATTAACTCATATCACACTATGAAACTCATCCCATGCATTTAAAATCATTCTGTATCACATATCATGTAGCATAGATTTACAAATGTATATTGACTCAAGTTCTTTTGATTAATTAATGCAACTCAACCCAGTGTAGCCTGTTCAATTCTTCTCATGCACTATAACTCATGTAGTGTATTTCATATCCTATAATAAAACTATTATATACTATATAGTGAGATTATTTCAACCCACATTCTGATGGTTAACTAATGTAGGTCAACTTAGGCTATGTTTTTGACCTAGGTTTTTTGATTTGGGATTGTAAACCCAAGTTGTGTTAACTTGGGGTGTAAAAACCTAAGTTGTACCAACCCAGTGTATGTTGACCTAAGATTTAATGAACATAATGATAATTGTATTATGGTGGCCAATAATTTATATCTAAATTTAATTTTTATCCTTTGATTTCATCTCTTCCTATCACTATGAAGTAGACTTCACCAAGTGTTAGATTGTCCACCCACCAATTTCTTAATACAAATCAACCTAGTGAAAATCACTCAATTCATCTCACATATCATGTAATTACAATGTATTTAAAAATTTATCATGTAAATTCACCTAATTTATATCAACCCAACATAATTCACACAATGCATATCTTCTTTCATAATGAAATATGTAGAGTGCATCTTGCTTAATAATTATTACATAATGTAACTTGACCTAGTTGGTGTCACCCTTGTTAGTGTTGATCACATAATGTAACATGAAACAAAAAAAATCACATAGTTTAATACATATAAAATAATGATAAATATTCTCAAAGAATATAACCCATCTCATGTAGTGAAACTTAGATATACTAACACATGCATTGCATCTCATTTCCACATTATAGCTCATCAAATGCAACTAAATTAAAGTTATGTTGATCATATAATACAAATTGTTGTGGTATTTATTATGTATCATAACTAACAATATGAAATTCATGAAGTGTAACTTTCACATAGAAACCCAACTCATCTTGTCTAGTGTAACTCATATCGTGTAGCTCATGTAGCATAATTTTCCATATGTAGCTTGATTGATGTTATATTATCCCATTTGGTGTCGATCACCAAATTTATCTCAATATATAATGGATAAATTAGTTAAAATCACACAATTTAACTCATCTTATATTATAAAACTCACCTTATATGGTGAAACTCATATAGTGTGTTATAACTGGTGAAATCTTTCTCATAACCAAGGTTGTGTCAATGGCATATTTTATCTATTGAATCATAAATAGCTAACTCAAATTACATATCATAGTGTATAACTCATCACACACAAGGTAACTCATCTAATCTATCATATCTCACCCAATGTATATTGACCTAATGTCTTCTACTCACTTCATGTATTTTTACCCATCATAGTTCACTCAATACATCTCATGTAGTGTAGATCATTTCCCACAGTAAAACTATTGTAACATATTTTACATGGTTTATATTGACCCAATTTATGATGATCAATTAATAATTCTTGATTTGGGTTGAGTTATTGACCTCAGTTATGATGACCTAGGGTGTGTAAACCTAGGTTGTGCTAACTCAAGTTGTTCCAACCATAAGGATAAATGGATTTTCATAGCTAAGAATTTATATTTATTTTTGTTTTTTATCCTTTTATTTAATCTCTTCCTATCATTATGAATAAAAATTCATCAAGTGTTTGATTATTCACCCACTAATTTCCTAACATAACTAGACCTAGTGCATGCCACTCAATGCACTTACATATCATGGTACATTAATGCAATTAAACCTAGGGTGTGTTGATCACATAATGTATCTCAACCCAACATAATTCACATAACACACCTATTTTTTGATATCACAACATGTGGAGTGTAACTCACTTAATAATTCTTGTATAATGTAGCTTAACCTAGGTGGTGCCAACCATGGTAGTTTTGATCACCTAACATGGCATGAACCAACATAGATCACATAGTAAAAATAATCTTGAATAATTCCAACTCATCTAACATAATAAACCACATATTTTTCAATTAAAATCATGATTCACATCATGCACTATGAATATGGTGAATTTTACCTTTTGTATCACATCTTTTGAAGCCCAATTTATGTATCATGACTCATCTCATATAACATAAATTACATAGGTCATATCTACATCAAAACTCATCAAATGTAATTAAATTATGGATGTGTCAATCACATAAATTAACTTAACCTATTATATCTTATGTATCATAACTTTCACTATTTAATTTATGTAATGTAAATTTCACATTGTAATTCATCTAGTGTATCTCAACACATCTCATGTAGTATAACTCACATAGTGCAACTCACCTAGAATAGTATTCAAAAAATTGCTTGATAAAGGTTTTAACAACCTATTAAATTTTTATATCTAAATGTATCTCAATCCAATGCATCTAGAGTATCACAACTCATAGAATTTAACTCATCTCACACAATGCAAATAATGTAGCATAACTCATATCACATAGTGTAACTCATGTAACATTTATCACGCAACATAGCTCAACCAAGGTTGCATCAATTATCTAATTAAATTATTAAATAATAACTCACCATCTAAACTTCAAAATCATGGTTCCCCACTCATCTCATATAATTCAACTCATGTCATGTCATGTAACTCATCCTATGCAGTAAAAATCAATCTATATAGTCTATCTCATGTAGCATAGATCACCTAATGCAAATTGGCTTAATTATTATGATCACTTAACATATCTCACTTAATTAATATCATGAAACATAACTCATGCATTCCAACTCATATCCCATAGTGAAAATAGTGTATCACATCTTGCATAATGTATCTCGACTCAAGTTGTGATGGTCATATAACACATCTCGACCTAGGATGGATTATTGACTTAAGATGATATTTTTACTTTGGTTGAGTTTTTCACATAGATTATGCCAACTTGGGGTGTACAAACCTATGTTTTTCTAAATTCAGGTGTGGAAACCCATGCTATGTCAACCTAAGGTGTGTAGTCCTAAGTTGTTCCAACTACAAGGATAATTGGCTTATGGTCACCAAGTGTTCATAGTGACATTTCCATATTATCCTTTGATGTTGGATATTCCTATAATTATAAATTAAAATTCACCAAATTTTGGATTGTTCACCCACTAATTTCATAATGCATCTTGATATGGTACAAGTTAGCCAATGCATCTTGCATAGTATGGTATGTCAATGCATCTTGACTTGTGTTATGCAGGTACCTAACATATCTCATCTTTATGTAGCTTAGATATCACAACATGTGGATTGTATCTCACTTAGTAATTATTACACAATATAGATCAACCTAGGTGGTGGTTATCATGGTGTTATTGATCACCTAACATAGCATGAACTAACACAACTTGTATAGTGTAACTTGTCTCATAAAATTCAAATTAATCTCACACAATACATATCATATTTTATATCAAAACTCATAAATCCCATCACATGAACTATATCCAAAAAATTTCATCTTATACATCACATCTCATTAATCTTATCTCATGAATCATGACTCATATCACATGACATATATTACATAGGACATCTCCACATTGGTGTGTACAAACCTAGGATGTGCCAACCAATGTTGTGACATATATTGTACTAGGAATATCCACATTGGTATGTGAAAAAAATATTTTAATCCTTTGATGTTTGATCTTCATATCATTGTGAAAAAAAATTATCCAAGTGCTGGATTTTTCACCCACAAATTTCTTAATGCATCTATACCTAGTGCATGTCACTTGTCACATCTCACATAATGTGGTACAATATGCAACTTGACCTAGGTTGTGACAATAACATAATACATGTCAACCTGATGAAACTCACATAACACATATCTTCTCACATAACACATGTGGATTCTATCTTGCTCAATAATTCTCACACAATGTATCTTGACCTAGGTAGTGTCAACCCTAGTAGTGTTGATCTCCTAACATGGAACAAACTAGCATAACTCATGTAGTGTAATTCATCTCTTAAAATTTTAAATCATCTAACAAAATACACCTCATTTCATAAAGTGAAACTTATCAATATCATAACATGAATTGAATCTAGTGAAGATCATCTTGTGCATGACCCTCATGAATCCCAACTCACGTAGTATGACTCATCTCATGTAATGTAGTTTGCATATGGCATATACACATTAAAAATCATCAAATACAGTTGAATTGGGGTTGTTATAATCTCTTAACATAACTTGCCTTGGTATATATTGTGTAGTGTACCTCACACTTTAAAATTATTATAGTGTAAATTTCACATCATAACTCATATCGTACAATGCAACTCATCTCATGTAGTGAAAAGAACATAGTGCAACTTACGTACCATAGTTTTCCCAATGTAAATTTACTAAGGTTTTATCAACCCAATTGGTGTTGATCACCAAATTTAGATCAATATAATGAAAATATAGTATCTTAACTCATATAATGTAACTCATCTTACATAATTCAAGTCACCTCATGTGGCACAACTCATCTTGCATAATAAAACTCATGCAATGTTTCTCGCATAACAAAACTTGATCAAGTTTGAGTCAATGGCTTATATTATCTCTTGAATAATATGTTTATATATCAACTTCCATGGCATATTAAACCACTCATCTCACATAAGGAAACTCAATTCATACCACATAAATCATCTCATGAAGTGTAACTCATCATATGTAGTGCATTTCAAGTAGTGTAGCTTACCCAATACACATTGGATTGAGTTCCTCTAATCACTTCATAAATCTCAACCCAATACATCTTGAATAATTCATATCATGAAAATAAATGTTTATCCTATAGTGTAACTACTGCATCACATCTCATGTAGCATAAATGGACCTAAATTTTGATGGTTTATTAATGCATCTCAACCCAAGTTGAGTTTTTGACCTAGGTTATGTTGACCTGATGTATGCAAACCTAGGTTGTGTTGACATGGGGTGTGAAAACCTTGGTTTTGCTATCTCAAGGTGTGCAAACTGAATTTATGTTGAACACATGGATAAAAAGCTTGTGGTATCCAAACATTCATAGTGGTGTTGCCATTTCATCCTTCAAAGTATGTTATTCCTATCATTGTGAAGTACAATTTACCAAGTGTTAGATTTTTCACCCACCAATTTCCTAATTTATCTCAACTTGGTATAGGTCACTCAGTTCATCTTTTATAGCATGGCACACTAATGTAGTTCAACCTAGGTTGTGTTGATCACATAGTGTATCTCATCCTGATGCAACTCATGTAATGCATTTATTCTTACATAATAAACCTTATCTCATGTTTTGAAATCATGAACATTAACACATGCATACATCTAGTGAATCTCAACTTGTGAATCACATATTGTGAATCCTAGATCATGAAATGCAACTTGTTTTTCATGATTTACTTTATATATGGAATCTCCACATTGCATCTCATCAAATTAAATTAAATAAGGGTTGAAAAAACTAATTAACACAACTTTCACTAACATATATTGTGTAGTTAACTCATACTATACAATTTGTGTGGTGTAACTTTCACATCATAACTCATATTGTGCAATGTAACTCATCTCCTGTAGTGAAACTATCATATTTTATATTACATAGCATATTTTACCTAATAAATATTAACTAAATTTATGCCAACATAGTTGGTATTTATCACCAAATGTAGCTCAATAAAACATAGCTCTAATAGTGTAACTCACATAATGTAACTCATCTAATTCAATAAAACTCATGTCATGCATTATAAATCATCATGCACAACATATATCATAAAACACTTATTACATAGTGTATCAAAACTAAGGTTGTGTCAATGGCCTAGTTCATCTCTTCCATCATAACTCACTAGTTTAACTTACACAACATGGTGTACCACTCATCTCACACCACATAACTCAACCCATGTATTGCAACTCATCATATGTACTAAATCTCATATAGTGTATCTCACCTAATGAAAATGACCCAATTTTTTATAATAACTTAATGTAACTCAACCAATTGCAACTTACTCAACACATCTTGTGAAATGTAACTCGTCTCTTAAAGTGTAATCAACATAGCACATCTTTCACAGTGTAGTTCGACTTGATTTATGATGATCACCTAATAATTCTTGACCTAAATTGAGTTATTGACCCAATTTATGTCAACTTGAGGTGTGAAAAACTAGGTTATGTTAACCTAAGGCATGCAAACCTAGACTATGTAGATATGGGATATACATACCTAGGTTTTTATTGACCAGGGGTCTATAGACCCAATTTTTTCCTTATATATGGTTACATAGCTCGTAACAAAAAATAATTCATAGTAACATTATTTATTATCATTTGATGTTGTCTATTCCTATCATTATGAAGGATAATTCACTAAGTGTTAGATGGTTCACCCATAAATTTACTAACATGTCTTGACCTAGTGTAGGTTACTCAGTGTATCTTACATAGTGTGGAATGATGATGTAGATTGAAACAGGTTGTGTCAATAACCTAACATATCTCAACCTGATGAAACTCATGAAACATTTATCATATTTTTCAATACAACATGTGGAGTGAAACCCACTTACCAATTATTGCACAATGAAACTCAACTTGGGTGGCATTGACACTAGTCGTATTGATTGAATAATGTGGAATGAACCAACATAGCTAATTTAGTCTAACTTATATTTCATTATGCCTACTAATCTCATATAATACACCTCATCTTGTGTAGCTCAAATATCAAACCCTAGCACACACATTAAATATAGTGAAGTTTATCTTGTGAATAACATATGACAAATCCCAAATCATATAGTGTGACTCATATTGTGTATTGTAGTTCACACATGGAATATCCACATCATAATTCATTGCATGAAATTTAGCCAAGATTGTGCCAATATCCTAGCACAACTTGGCCTAGTATATTTTTTATAGTGTAACTCACGTTATGTAATTTGTGAAGTATAACTTATACATCATAACTCATCCTATGTATCACAAATCATCTCATGTAGTGAAACTCACATAATTAAACTCACATATCTCAATTTACCAAATTAAGCTTGACCAACATTGTTCCAACCAAGTTGGTGTTAATTTTTAAATGTATCTCAATCCAACATAGTTAGAGTAATGTAACTCACACAATATAACCCATCTCATAAAATTCAATTCACCTCATGTGACATAACTCATAAAACATTTATCACATATCAAAACTTGATTGAGTTTTTGTTAATGTCATAGTTCATCTCTTACATTGTAACTCATTAGCTCAACTTACACATTATAATGCACCACTCATCTTGTGCAAATAAAATCATATCATGCCACAAAACTCATCACATGTAGTGTAAATAATAATGTGTAGCACATATAATGTAGCATAACTCACCTAATGTAAAAAGACCTAATTTCCTCTAATCATTTAGCATATCTTTATCTATCATAGTTTGCTCAAAGTATATCATGTAAAACAAATCATCTATTACAATGTAATTAGCATAACACATCTTGAAAATAATAACTTGACTTGAGTTATAATGATCACATAACATATATTGACCCAGGTTGAGTTGTTTACTTGGGCTATGTTGACCCATGTTGTGTTGAACTACGGTGTGAAAACTGAAGTTATTTCAACTTGGGTATGTAGACCCAAGTAGTGTTGACCACTAGGATAACTAGCTTTTGGTATCCAAGTATTCACAATGATGTTACTTTTTTATTCATCGGTGTTAGATATTCTTATCATTATGAATTAGAATTCACCAAGTTTTAGATTGTTCACCCACTAATTTACTAGTTTAAATCAACCTAGTGTAGGTTACTCAACACATCTCTCATAATGTGGTGCGGTAATGTAGCTATACCTAGTGGTGATGACCTGAAATGTACAAACCTAGGTTATGCCAACCTATGGTGTGAACACCCACATTTTTCCAACCCATACTATGTCAAATTAAAACATGGGGAACATTAAGTAAAATAATGGTTTCTTCTAAATGAGTTGACACCACATAAAGATGTAATCATACCCTTAATGTTAGTCTATGTTATTTCTTCCCTAGACATTAAGGCATGTGCAAGGGGAATACATACCACCTAATGTCCTTGATATAAATGGAAAATAAGGGCATAAAAATAGGAATTTTAGGGAGGTCACTAATCCTAAAACTACCATAGCCTAAATGCACTAAATTGTAAGGTTCTGATGGGATCAAGCACACTAATGTTGGCATTATCACACCCAATATGATTATATCATTTGTCTCTACTTATAGGATACACATGTAAGATAACATATATAAATGATTCATTTCATTAGGATCATTTGGCTATAATTTTATGTGAGTATCACATAACATAAGTTGTGTAATGCTAATCATATTGGATAATGTAACTCCCATAACACATATCAAGCAATGTATCTCTCATAAAGTAGTTCCAAAAAGGTTACAATAATCACCTAACAAAACTCAACCCAAGATGATTTAATTTATGTTGCTAACCCATGGTGTAAAGACCTAAGTTATTTTCACTTAGGTGTACCAACTCATGTTGTGTATAATAATAATGGTCCCCTTTAAGTAACCTAAGGAAAAAAAAGTGTCTTCTTCTAAGGAGTCACTACCACATTATAAAAATTATTAGGGTCTCCTAATCTTCATGTTCATCCATGTTGTTTATTCCCCATGACATTAGGGTAATTAAAAGGGTCATGTAGATCAGCCAATGCCTTGATAAAAATAAAAATAGGGTGTGACACTAGGATGTCCCAAGAGGTCACCCATCCTAATACTACCTCAGCACAAGCATGTGTAACTATGGAGTTATATTTGGATATAGTGCAATAATAATAGTATAATCAATTTATAAATTAATATATCACCTTTTTATACTTGTAGGAGACACATGGAGATTTTATCACCTAAGGTAACTTGAATCAACATCTATCATGAATTATAAATTTTAAAATGTAATTAATGTATTGAAACTCACATAAATTAACTCATCTCATGTAATGCAACTCATCTTATGCAAAAAAACTCACATAATGCATCTTGTTCAACATAACTCACCCAATGTATATTTACAAAATTTATGCCAAACTTATATTTTCCAATCATGTAATGCATCTCAAACCAACACATCTCATGTAGTACAATTCATATCAATGATTGAAACTCATTTTGTGTAGTGAAACTCACATAGTATAGGGAGTACAAGGCATCTTGAATTATGGATATTGACCAACTTTGTTTTGATCACATAACATAATTCATGCATCATAAATAAATATTTAAACTTGTGAAATTTAGATCACATAACACCATTCATATCATACAACATAAATCATCTTATGAAACAAATCTCATCCTAAGTAGTGAAACCAATGTAGTGTATCTTTTATAACATATCTCACCCAATATAATTCAATTTGTGTTTATTCAATCATGTAATCTATCTTAACCTGATGTAACTCACTTAACACATCTCATGTAGTGTAACATATACACCATAACTTACACAACACATATCATATATCATAATGTGTATCTTGACCTAAGTTAAGCCAATCACCTAACATAACTTAAATGATCCAAACTCACAATTTGTGTCTTGTGTAGTGAATCTGGTGCCATGAAACTCATCATATGTAACATAACTTATTTAGTACAACTTAGTCAACATATATCACATAATATATCTCAACTTTGGTTATACTAATCCCAATAGTGTCAATCACCTAATGTAAATCAACCTAGTGTATCTCGCATAATGTAACCCATTACACACAATGATATTAATATTTCATAACATAACTCATGTCATGCAACCCAACTCCTAAATCCTAGCATGTGTATCTCATATGGATAATCTTAGATCAATAAAATAATTTCATGAAGTGCAACCTTTACATCATAACTCATCTCGCATAATATGTATCCACATCCTAGATCACCTAATGTAGCTAGACTTCAGTTATGCCAATTGCCTAATATATCTCAAATTGGTATAACCCATGTAGTGTAACTCATACAACATAAGATAATTTATGTTAATAACATAATAGAATCAACCCAACACAACTAACATAGTATATATTATGTATTGAAACTCATCTTGCACAATACATATCATCTCACATTATGAAACTCATATCATGAAGTGAATCTTATCTTGCATAATGTAACTAATCTTGCATAATATAACTCATCTCATGTAGTGAAACTCATCTCTTATATTGAAACTCATGTAATGCATATCAACCTAGGTTTTATCAATCACTTACTATAGATCACACATCATAACTCATAAGTTCAACTTGTACAATACCACTCATCTCATACAACACAACTCATCTCACTCAACATAGCTCATTTTAGGTAGTTTATCTTGCACAACACATCTCATGTAACATAGATAAACTCAATTTATGTTGATTGCCTAACATAGCTTGACTCAACATAACTCACCAAACACATCTAATATAATGTAACATTTGTTGTAAAACTCAAACAACATAACTCATGCAACACAACTCATCTCACATAGTGAATGTCATGAATCATAGCTCACACAACATAGCTTCCCAATGTAAATCAACCTTAGTTATGCCAATGGCCTAACATAGCTCAAATTATAACAACTTGCACAACATAAATCATCTCATGTAACATAAATAATATTGTGCATTAAAATTTATGTAGCACAAATTACTTAATGTAGCTCACATAAGGTAAATTATCTTGGGTTATTCTAATTACCTAACACAACATGACCTAATACATATTTTGAAACACAACTCATCTTTTATAACACACCTCATAATGTAATGAATGTGACTTATGAAGCCAATGTCATCTAATGAATCATAAATCATATCACATTATTCAACTCACATATCACATATCCACATCATAGCTCACCCAATGTAGGTTTAATTATATTATTTTGATTACATAACACATTTTAAATCTCACATCACAACTTGATAAGCATATCACATGCAACATAACTCATGCATTTTAGTTCACATAACACTTCTCACATAGTGAAACTAATCTCATGAAATTCAACTCATCACCAATAATAAAACTCATCTCATGTAGTGTAACTCATCTCATGCAGTGAAACTCACACAGTGTAACTTGAGTAGTGAATCTCACATTATGTATCATGACCCTAGCTATATCATTTTATTAACACATCTCACATATTATAGTTCACCAAGTCATATTACACAGTGTAACTCACATAATGTTACTCATATTATAGAATGAAATTCATCCTATAAAGTGTAACTTTTGAAAAATAAATCAATGAAATGTGAAATTAATGTTGGCATGTTCTTATGTGTTGGTATGTTCCCATAGTTTTGAAAATGAATTATTTCAATGGAACTATGTTTCTTCCACAAAGAAAAATAACTCATTTAAAAAACCATGGGAATATACAAACATCATAAATCCATGTGGGGATACATTCAATGAAATAAGATAATTGTGTTTATAAACCATAGTAGCAAATATAACCTCATAAATATTGATGTTTCTAAAAATATACATGTTCAAGAAAAGAATATCAAGGAATACCAAGTGGATGGTAAGAATATTCAATTTCTTGAAGATTTTAATTTCACTATGGATAAATATATTTTCATTCATACCTTCATTATTTGGATATGAATGGTGTGGCTATGGTTCTTAGACATACTTGGTTAGAGATGATGGAAAAATATTTTAATGTGTAGAAAAATTACATGAAGTTTTAGTACAAGAAAAGGAAAGTCACTTTACAAGATATCACACTTATCAAGGCACAAATAAAATTCAAAGAAGATGAAGAGGAAGAAGTTGAATATGGTGAGGAATGTAAAGATAAATATTCATATGAACACATAGATTAACAAATAGTACAAGTAAAGAAGAAAATTTCATCTACTAAAGAGACAAGGGCACTACCACATGAAGAGGTAGAAGAGAAAGAAGAAAAATTTGATGCAGTCAAAAAATTAGAACATGATACTAAAGTTTTGGCATATATACACCCACATCATCATGAGATGAATAAATCATGGAGGTATGTTAAGGAACATCACATCAACAATCATTCTTTCTATATATGTAATTAGTGAAAACATACATATGGATACACTTGGAAGCCAAAGTATACCTATTGTGGATATGCATGCAAATAGAATAGTGAAAAAAATATGGAACATATAATTTGTGGGGAGATAACAATGAATATTCATGGAATCCAAATCATAACTACTACTGTCATGCATGTAATCAAAGTATCACAATGGAATCAAAGTATAAAAATGGAATCAAAGGAGGAGTGAATATGCATGGACACGAAGGAAATAAAATTATGATCATGAAGGGAATCAAAGTATAAAAATGGAATTTTGGAAACATGTTTTTATAGATGCCACCTAATAATATTAAATATGGGTGGTTGGATGATATAGATTGGTAACAAGTGTGAAATGATTTTAAGCACACTCATTATTTGATTTCTTCTTATGTTTCTAGGATGAAACATGTTAATGAGGTAAATAGTTATATGTACCTATGGATATGATATATTAATGTATATAGGTTTATGGATATGTTGACATGTGGCACACATCTTGCTTAGTTATTTTTATGGGTCATTATATGGGTCAGATGAGTAAGTTATGGGATTAGGATATTAGGTAGTGAGTTGCCTTATATTTTTATTTAGAAATTACCATAATTTTAGTTAATTAGATGTATAAATAAAGAATATGAATATCATTATAAAGGATATCAATTAGGTAATAATTTATTCTTCTACTGTAAGAAGATATTTTAATTTGTCCTATTATAGAGACATTATGGATTTATTCCTTCCTAAAAGAGTATTCTATAGTGTTTCCCTACCTTAAGGGTATTATTCTAATTCTTCATATAATGAATATTTGGTAATTTTGGCCCACATTTATATATTTTGTGGTGTTCATTTACATTATATTGTACATTATTCAAACATTATAAGTGTTGATCATAACAAGTCTATAGTTTAGTTTTTCTCACCTACACACTAAAATGTCTAACTAAATAAACTCTTACATCAGAATATCATGTAAATAGACCTTGTGTGCTCACCCAAAGCATAGATAAGGGAAACCTAGGTATGATAGGGTTAGTTACATGTAATAATGAGTGGGGTTAGGAGTATAGCCTTAGGTACATTTACTTATACACATGTGACACTTGAGTTATACATAACACTTTTAGCCTATATGTGATTATACCATAGAAATTTTTGTGTTTATCATCAAATCATGAATGATTATATTACTATATATAATAAATTATCAAACTTATATAATCATCATATGGTCAATAGTATAAATTTATTGATTATCTTTTCAATGTTACATTAGAGTCCATGATTTAAAAAATGTTTCAATAACTAAAATGTTATCACTATCAGCTTTACTATTATCTCTATCCTAAGCTAAGATATAATACTTAGTATATATTTACACAATTCAATATCTTGACTAGGATTCTTAAATGTCTCTATACTAGTATCTTCTTTAGCATATTTGATTATATCCTGTATTAAGCCAACTTTTTAATAGTATTAACAATAACAAACTTTATATCTCAGTGTTTAACCCTAGGATTTAGATAAGGATCTTATGGGATTAGGGTTAATAATATAAAAATGAATAAACACAAGTGTGATAAAAATATATAACAAGCTAATTAATGACAAAACTTTGATAAAACATGTACTAAATTTATTATGCTAATATGCTAAAAATAAAAAGTACAACTATGTTAGATATTACAATGATAATGAAAACAAGATAGTTAGTTGGTTATGATGATAATACATATATGTATTTATAATAGGAAGGAATTATATTGGAAATGAATTATTGTTCAGTTATTTGATTTTGTAAATTGTACCTCAATAGCTGTGGATACTTACATTGACTTAGGACATTTGCATTGATGTTTTTTTGGGATAAAATGTAGGTGTCCTATATAGAACACCTACTATATTTAGACGAAACCACATAATATTCTAGTTTTTTTTCACCTTTTTTATGGTGTTATTATACCTATATCATGGGCTATTACTCGTCAAATAACAAAACCCTATTTATTCATCTTCATAGTGGCTATGGTAAAATGGGTTAATGGTCACATGGTGTCAAGTTTACCTTGATAACCCTCTATCAATGATCACTACTTAAATATTCAATAATTTGGAGACGGAGATAGACTTATGTATTTATCCCCTACTTGTTGGCTTGTGTGTGTATCATGCAGTGTGTGATAATTAAGTACATAGAGTAACCTAGGTTTTAAGTTATAAAATATAGCTCATGAGATGTTCCTTCACTAATTAGGACCTATATATTTGTTGTAACTATGACTAATATGTAAATAGGATAAAATAGGTAATCTTATTTCACTTGAGTGCTTGATTTTATACCTTTAGTAAATTACCTTGTGAGTTGTTGATTTTGTGCTAGGTCTATGCTAGGTGAATAGTGAATCAGGATTGTTATTGTAATTATGCCAATTCATTTGGAGAATATATTTCATTAAATCACTTAGGTAAACCATAAAAATTCTTTTCATTTGAAAATTTAATGATCCTAGGTCACTTGACACTTAGATCAATGTAGGCATCTGACTAAGATATAAGTGTCCAAGAAGTAAAAAAATAGGTACAATTTTAGAACTTGTAGATATCAAAGATAAGTATATTTAAAACATTATAGGAAAGATATAAGGCATGGATCATTATAATGGCATTGATTAGACTAAGATATAATCAATGATCATAAAGAGATAGTGTATACAAAATATTTTTCGACTTTAAAAATTACTTATACTTTCTCTCTTGCAAGACCTCATCGAGTCTCAATCTTTCTGAGTGTACTCCTTAAAGGATGCACTAGGAAAGGGGTGGGCATACTATTGGCACTTTTCAATATTATTTTACCCTATACAACCACTATAAATCAACACAAACCTTCTCCTATACACTTCCCTAAGTTTTGAAACCTCCCTTACACACTCCTTCAAATAATTAACCACCTTAATCAACCTCTACCTAAGGAAAAAACCCTTCCTAACATTTACCTAATAATTTTGGCTTGGGTTGACCATGTATTCAAATTAATATTATCATTTTATGGGTATAGGTTGACCTCCACCGACCTAGACTGAGACCTAACTTGTTTTTATCAATTAACAATATATGGTCAAATTGGGTTGACATTATAAGCTAAGCTTTTAAAAAGGTATAGGGTGAGATTCACCTATATATACACATTATTTTCATCATTTCTTAGAGAGAGGAAAAGTTAACTATTCATTTTTTCTTCTTTGCAATATGTTCTTCTACCATTATACTTGAGGAGTTATTTCTTAGGGTTTACACTTGGAGAATAATCTTAGTTATCCTTATAAACCATAAAAAATATTGTGAAGAAAATTTGGCCAAGAGAGAGATTGAGTCTCGATGGGTTCATCTTCAAGGTAAGTATATCTAACTTTTCTCCTTGATTTTAGTAGATATAAGTAACATAAGTAATGGATTTTGAATGTATTTCTCTTTCCATGCATTATAGTTACATCTATGCATAGATTAATTAGAAGTATTAGATGAATGGTTAATTTCATGTTTATTACCCCCATTTTATGACATAGGATCTAGTGAGTATAGAGTTAGATTTTACTATACTTTGCATTTATTTTGTGAATATAGAAAACATAGGACCTAACTAGGGTTATTGCATGGTGTTGCTTGACTAGAGGCTTTGGAACCCTCTCCAGTGATATTATTATGGTAAGGAACCCCTTGGTTAGTTATAGAGGATCCATCTTGGTCATGAACCAATTGTCTAAATCATTAAAAAAATGGAAGTGTAAGTTTGATTTATCTTCTTTGAGCTAGGATTGATTTGTAAATCAGCTAAATTTTCCCTTGTATGCATTCTAGTGAACCCAATGTGAATCTAACACTTTTAGGTTTTATTTCATGCATTAATTTTATTATCAAATTATATATTTTTATTTTTATAGTACTATATTGAACTTGATTATATAGTCTAACTTTCTATGCACACGTTTAACACATAGTAACTCCAAATCAACTCTATTTTCTTTGTGTAGGTCTTCTCCAAATACAAGTGACTAGATAGATCAACTTGACATATTTATCTTCTTCAACTACATGATTGTAGACTTCACTGACCCATTCCACTCTATTCGTAGTTCTCTTTTTTAACATATAAAATTGTAGACATTGTTGAACTAGTTGACTCTATTAATAGATTATTTTTAGCACAGGTTTTGTAAACTTTGTCAACTTAGTCAACTATGTTCAAAAAATATAAAAATAATCATATGAAAAATGCAACATAAAATTTTCAAACTAAGGATCTTCAAAGTTACCAAGGCTAAGTCTTACCTTCTCTATCATTTCTATTTATCATTTATAGTGTTGTTTTTCACATTTTGTAGTCTATAAAACTTCAACCTTACAATGAATGAAGTGGACTAACTCAACACATTTCTATAGCTTGTATTCTCTCTAAAAGATTTAGTTGACATATTCAACTATGTTCTTCTATATATTACTTCCATAAAATAATAATGACCCTATTGACTCTATCCTATATTGTTTACATATAGTGTCACCTTAATCGACTCTATACTCTTCATAGTCAAATAAATTAACCTATTTTCCTAGTAATTAATTCAATTTTCATATTAGTTTATTCCATGCTTAGCTTAATCAAAATAGACTAATTAGGTGGTTTTAAATTTATCAATTTAGTCACACTATATTTATTTTATGCACACACATCTAAATCACTTAACACTAAAAATCATTAAACTTTTTCTTTCCTAGGTCTACCTACTTGGATTTCATCACCAAGATGGAAATTGACTTGGTTTTCTATCCAAGTATAAATATGTGATTGATGGTATATATTTTAAAATCACCCTACACCCTTATCACTGTAGTATTATGAAGTGAGGTGGTAGGCCCCAATACTAAGCTATTACCATTGTAAATACATATCTCTTTCATCTTAAAACACTTGAAACTATCCATAAATTGATTTTTAGTTCCTTCTTACAACCATATCCCTACCACATTCATTTCATTATCTATTATAACTTAACAACATTCAATAATGACCAATTAGCTTAGAATTTACATTCAAGTTTTATTATTTGCTCCTTGACCATTTTATTTTGTATTACAAAACTTATACTAGATAGAATTAGTATAAGGTTTGTGATGTGTGCTAAAATTCAATAAAACACATTATTCTAATTACTTATGTGATTAATTCTATTTTTTAGTTAATAACTTTAAAAAATATATTATTTTCATAACACAATCATCCTTGTCGACATAGTCTCTTATATATTGTTAGTTTTGATTACCTTTATTATAAAATCACCCTATATGACTATGTATATTTTAAGCATGTTCAATTTATCCATCTGTAATACATAGTTGGCTTATTTGACTATGTATCTTGCTAGCATGCCTCAATTTTACCATCTGTAGAACATAGTCAAGTAGTTCAACTATGTCTTTTGCATTTTGTTATGTTGACCTTTCCCATAGACTTTGTTAACCCTATCAAATCTATACCTCTTAGTTGACAATGTTTTTATGTTTGGCTGACTCTATCCTTATTTTTACACTTTTCTTCTTAATTTCAAATTTTACCTTCAGGTATCATGAATTCCCCTATCAAAATCTTTTTTGACAACTTAAATCCATTTAGACGCTATATGGGATGTTATTTTATTCCTACATTTTTACCCAATAGGATATTCACTCTTGGATAAGCTTTTATCAATCCTTCATATTCTTACTACAATATGGTCCAAATCAATCTAATAGATTATATTGGTTGATAAGATCCATTCTATACTTCTCAAGATAATTATCACTTTAAGGCACCTTACTATACTATGGATAAAATTGACACAAGCCTAAATAATAACCCCATGGTAAACCTTCTTAACACCAATAACCTACCTCTTACCAAGCCACCACCTATCAACCCTCCCCTTAATAAAAATTTGGGGAATATCCATCCTACCAATCCTAATAATCCTCCTCCCAACACCAACCCACAAATTCATACAACACAAATTTTTGCACAAATAGTGCAACAAATTAACATCATGCAAACATATAATAACTTTAAAATGTTGCAACTATAACATCATTTGATAAATATGGCTAATCAGCCCCCTAATATTTTTCCCCAAAATAACCATAATTTCTTTCATACATCTCTTAAAGATGTCATGAGAAATATCATGACCCAATATATTATGAAAAATAATATGCTTCAACACATTTAAAATTAATATTTATCCCCCTTCATTATATATATTGATATTAGTAATATAAATACAACTATTAAATATGATGGAACTAAAAACCCAACATCTTTTCTAAAATCATTCAATAAGCTTTATAAAGAGTGGATCCAAATTAATACCTTTGCCACTACCAAAATTTTATTTAAAACCTTCATAGGTGACATATTAGAATGGTATAACCAAATCCCACAACAATATATCTTTAAACTTGAGGATTTAGTCAATCCTTTAGTTTAGTAATTTCAACATAATGATTTTTCAAAAAATTGGCTTATTAATTTCATAAAATATAAGAAATATTGTATCGAATCATCTCATGATTTTATCAAATGATGGAGATATTTGGCTAAAAAAGTTGATCAAAACATGACTAATGATAACTTGTTCAAACTTTTTATAACTACCTTAATACATTCCCTCCAATACAAGGTTAAAAAAATTTCTCCCCAAACTTTGAACAATGCTATCAATCAATCTAAGAGACAAGACTTTCTAGTGAAAAAGTTTTAACCCAACACTAAAACCATCAAAGAATCTTTCCAACATTCAACCAATGTAATCACTAGAAATCCTCATCAACCAAAAAAAGGAGTAGCCAAAATGGAAAATCCCCAACCTTCCCATATCTTTCTAACTATTCAACAAATGAAACAAATTTTATCACCTTCTAAACCATTCACATATGCTAATAATCCCCTTGAATAGTATGAACCTAACATTTTTTTCGTTTCATGCTGATATAGGTCATTCCCTTGAAAAAATTCATGGGATTGAAAAAAAAATATTTATTTTTTGATAGGATATTCATCCAATCATGATGCCATGATCAAAGTATTAGTAGATGAAGTGTTAGAAATTAATGTGAAATATCTTTGGATAATAACAAAGGTCATCTAGAGCAAACTCATATAATATGTCATGGATTTAAAAAGACCAATAAAAAATTAATTATTTGTATTTGGATCCCTCTTACTAGTGGACACAAAACTATAACTACTAAGCATATGGTTCTTGACTTACCATTATCTTATAATATAATCCTAGGTCATCCATGAGCACATCATGTGAGGGATATTTCTTATTATAGTATCCAATGTACCAAGTTTATTAATTATGGAAAATAGTATAAAAATGAGGCCAATCCTAACCCATGGAGTCTTTAGATTCCCAATTCCAAATCTTAGAAGCATATTTTAACTATTCCAATAATTATTAGTGTACCTTGACCTTAATTCATCATTATGAATCTCAATTTATAGGGCACTCTTATTGATTGTGATGATGATGTGCAAAATTATTTACAAAACACATGCAATACAACCAAGATACCTCTTTAAATTTTAGAGTGGCTACCTCCTTCCTTATTACCTTGTGATCATACCATCCCTCTCATCGATGAAATCACTAATTTCCCTCCATGTAATGCACATGAAGAATATTATATATAATTTTATTTCACATGTAAAGACTATGGAGTGGCCAATATATTTCAATACCCTTTAACCATGTGACCTCATAAATTTAGTGCTCTAGGTATATCACCTTCTGATGTTCCTTTAGAGACATAAGCATGTATTATATCTCCCACCTATGATGATAACTACATTATGCCCCAAGGTTAATCATGAGACTTGGGCGTTTAGCACTATCAATAAACCTTAGCTAAAATACATGATTTCAACTAAGATGTTCATACTATTTCTATGGATATTGAGTTAGAACCTAAAGGTCATGTACCTCTAGTTAATTCTCCACTTCTCGATACTCCTTGGGTTGTTGAATAAATCTTACCTCTCACATATTCATAACTTATATATCCTTATATACCTCCTATCATATTGGTCACTCTACCAAATCCCCTCCCTACTAATCATTTTAAAGATATGCCTATTATTAATCCAATTGAATCCAATCAACCTTCTTCCATAGTTCCACCTACTCTCGAGATCGCCTTTATTTCCAAGGCTATAGATGTATTCTAGATACATTATTAATAAAATATAAATGGTAACAAAATCATTTATCTTTAATTAGACAAAGAATATTATGGAAATTTACCTATGTTACCTAGTGATTAATTCATACTTGATTTGCTTCATGATCAAAAACCTCAACTTCCTCGACAACATCACAAACTTAGGAATTTAAAATAGAATGATCCTCATTTTAATAACTTCATTTCTATCATCGATCCAAAAATCAATCCCATTTATTCTCTTCCCAATACACCATATCATTTTCAAGACAAAAATGATATGCTTATTAAATAAACCATGAGAATAGAATATGTAACACCCTCATGTCCTCAAACTATTATAGTTTCTAGATATCTCATGTTGATCAAGCATGATAAATTTAATATATTATTTGATAAATATTATGAGTATTTTGCTTGGTCATATGTGGACATGCATGGTATCAAACCTAGTATCATTGTTCATAAATTTATCATATATCCAGATGCTAAACCCATTCAATAAAAATAAAAAATATTTCCACTCAAAGGTTTCACCCAATGCCATAAAGAAATTATCAAACTTTTAGAAGAAAATTTTATTAATCGTGTGGACTATTATTAATGGGTGTCAAATATTATTCCCATTCGTAAATAACTCACCATGTTTATTCACATCTACATCAACTTCTACAATCTCAATCTCACTTGTCCTAAAGATAATTTTCCATTACCTTAAATAGATGCCATCATAGAGTCCACTATCAGATATGAAATTTTATCACTAATGGATGTTTTTAAAACTAAAATAAAATTCACATAGCTCTTAAAAACCAACACAAGACAACATTCACTATAGAATGAGGCACCCATTATTATTTTAAGATGCCCTTCAACCTTAAAGATCTACCTCTTATCGAGATATGAACCACATTTTTCATGATTTATACAAAATATTATGGAAACCTATGTTTATATAACATTACATAATAAAAAATTCACACAACCCATCTCTTTTATCTATCCATAATCTTTGATCGATTAATCAAGTACAAAGTTAGACTCAACCCCTACAAGTGTGTCTTTGGTGTTACATATGGTAAATTGATATGGTTCTTATTATCTCTTCATGGTATTACTTTCAATCTAATAAAATCATTTTTATATTTAACATGCCCATTCCTTACTCCATTATGGACATTCATACATACCTCAGCAAGATTGGGGCAATCCAACAATTCATCCTTGAAATGGATTATCGCATATACTCTATTAATTCCATTTTAAACAAAGGTAATTCTCTAGAATGGAATTATCCCTATCTAAAGGAATTTTACAACATGAAAGAATCATTTTCCATCCACTTACCCTTCATATATTATCCAATTATCTTCCATTGATTTTGTACACTTTTTCTACTTCCATATTAGTTGGAGAAGTTCTTGCCCAACAAGATGATACCAAAAGATAATATGCTATTTAATATATTAGTTAAGGCCTCATTAATTATTAAAAATTTTATACTAAATTAGAACATGATTGCCTCACTATCTATTTTATAGTTAAAAATCTTCATCATTACATGCTCTATCAAACATCTAATGTCATTGTTTATTTTGACCCACTTCATCAATTTTTCTCCAAAGCATTATACCTAGAGATATAATTAGAAATTAGATGGTTATCTTAATGTAATTTAATCTTCACATCATAATGTAAATCTTTTTCAAATGGAAAGTCATTGTTGACCTTCTTGTAGCAACACCCATACCCGTTATAAATAACCTTCAAGATAGTATCCTTGGTGATAAAATTCTAAATATTGAAATTCTTAATCATCATATCTCTCTTAAATATTAATTCCATAATTTCACTATTGATTTAAAGGTAAGTAATCAAGAAGATCCATATTTAATTTTTGATACTAATAAATCTAATGTAGTTATTGAAGAGCTTCCTAAAGTCACCATCGATTTGCATGAAGACACTTGGACCCTAAACTTTGATGGTGCCAAATATCTCCAAATAGTTGGGTTACATAGTATTCTAACTAATCCTCATGGTAAAATAATCCATTTGGCATTTATGCTAGTATTTTATGTCACCAATAACATGGTATTATATGAATAATTATTCTTAGGCATGAAAGAAACACTTGACTTAGATATTCCATATCTACATGCTTTGGGTGACTCCTAACTTATATATCACTAGATTAACAATAAATACCAATGTAAAAGTGAAAATATTATAATTTATAATCAAATTAATACCAACCTCACTAAATAGTTTACCTCCTTTACCATTTATCCCTTTAAAAGATATCAAAACTCTATCACTAACTCTCTGGCTTCTTTGATATCTGTATTTCATCTACATCAAGTACTTAATGACTTCCAATTTATTATTCAAATAAGAAAGCCCTCATCTTCCATCCAATCATAGGATTTGATTATCTATCACATTGAAGGTATTAATATTTGACAGATCCCATGGTATAGAAACATTATCCAATCTTTGAACATCAAACCTAACCTCCAAACATGAATTCTCATGAAAATACTAGAATTCAAAAATAAATCATTCAGTATGTTTTTAGATACAATACCCTTTATTATTGTATTCTAGAAGGTAGTTTGATCTACTATGTAATGAAATAAGAGGTCCCTCCTCTACTTTAATAATCACATGGAAGCATTTGTGGTGGTCATTATAGTAGACATGCTAAAACATGAAAATGACTACATATGGGCTACTTTTGGCTTGCTCTAAATGTGTAGTCCTTACCAAATCCATGATGATATAATCCATTCACCATTAGTTGAGATCTAAACTATGGAAACTCCTTGGTCATTTTATATGTGGGTATTAGATTTCATCAAAAAATTATGTTAGTAATAAGATGGTTATGTTTTTATCATCACTACTACTAAATATTTTACCAATGGGAAGAAAACATGCCTCTTTTCATTTCCATGGGAAAAACTATTTCTAAATTTATACTTAACCAAATAATTTATCACTTTGAATTTCCCTATAATATCATTTTTGATAATGGTAGAAATTTTAAGAATAAGGAAGTGAAGCAATTATGTGCTAAATTTAAAATATCCCACAAATTCTCCACACCTTGGCATCCACAATAAAATGGTGAATTTGAGACCACTAATAAAATCATCAATAAAATCCTCCAAAATACCATCTAACAAAGCCAAAATTATTGGTATCTTCATTTATATTTTGTTCTTTTGGCATATCATACTAGAATCCATACTACCATTGGGGCAACACCACTCTCACTAGACTATGGTTTCGAGTTTGTCTTACCATTAGAAGTAAATATTTACTCCTTATTCATATATATACATGGTATATTTCTTGATTAAACACTATGAGAAGCTCACTTTCATTCTCTTGATCTTCTTAATGAACATTATCTAGCTACTCTTCAACATAACTATAAATAAAAGTCTTGTATTCCCAAAAAACATAATAAAAATGTTAAAGTCCACACTTTCAATATTGGTGATCTAGTACTTAAATAAAAATATACCCATGATAACTAAGGCAAATACAATGTCGAGAGTAAAAAATTCTGAATTTGGGATGAGCGGGAAAAGAAACGGGGAGAATTTGGCAGGAGGAACAAATCCAAGGGGTACAGCAGAGGAAGGAGGAAAATGTGGAGAGTTAGGTTTACTAACCGACGCAGACACAAAAAGGCTTTCAGCTATTTTTGAGTCCTATAATGGGGCCGTAGATTCACCATTGAAAAATGTGTTAGAACAATCCACGGAGAAAGCAAAAGATAAATCCGTTTATAAAATAGAAAAGAACTCTGAAAGATAGATAGGGGCCCCTGAACAAAGGACCTGGTCATTGTTGTTTGGGAAAAAACCGACAAGGAAATCCCTCTTCCCATCGGTAACATCTAAATCTTGTTGGGAGAAAGGTGAGTTTCAAATTTTCATCCCAGACCCTTTACTTGATTTCTCTATATCATCAATGGATCTCACCCTAGTTGGAAAGTTTCTAGGAGCAAGACCAAATATAGATTCACTCAGGTCTATGATCAGAAAGAAATGGGCTATACGTGGAGAAGTAGACATTGCACCAATGGTGAATGGTTTTTTCTCTTTTATCTTTAATTGTAAAGAAGATTTGTATAAGATTCTAAGTGAAGGACCCTGGTCCTTTGGAAAAATCACTCTTACAATCAAGAAATGGGAACCAAAAATGGATTTATCAGACTCATTTTTCTTAACAACCCCTATTTCGGCTAGACTACCTGGGCTTCCATTGGAATTCTGGCATGAGGACATCTTTAATGGAATAGCTAGTTCATTTGGTGAGTTAGTGGCTGTGGATAATGCCACGGCTTCAAGAACAAAACTCCAAAGTGCCAAAATTTATGTTAAAGTGGCAGACCTTAACCATCTCCCCAAAAAAGTGGAATTAATCTCTAAGCTTGGTAAGAAAACCCAAGAAATTGTCTTCGAAGATTTGCCAAATTCTTGTTATGCATGGAAAAAGTAGGGGCATTGGGCTAAGAATTACCCCAACAGGGGTAGACCCTTTTCAAGAAATTTTCAGGAAGGGAGAAATATAAAGATTCAACAAAAGAAAATATGGAAGGTAAAAGAAGACTTTCGAAAGATATTGAAGACTCAAGATGCCTTAGCTGACCAACACACAGATAAGGTTAAAATCTCTGCAATAGAAAAAGGGGGTGACCCTAATTTAGTAGGAACAATAGATCCCCCATTAAAAAAAATTTAGTCCCTTGATGGAAGAGAAGGGGAAGGGATTAGAGGACAAAAAATCAGATTTTCTAACAGAAGAAGAGGCTAATTTCCTAAACCAGAACACCCAATGTATAGAAAATCAAGTTTCTAAGGTAAAGGATAATGAAGAATTAGAGGAAGGAGAAGTATTACCTGAAGGGGGAAACAATATAGAAGAAGGAGAGGGAGATGTGGTTGAAGTTCAGATAAGGGAAAAGTAGGAGGTATCAACGGTTGAAAATAACACTCCTGCGAAAGAGGCCCTAAAGACAGAAGAAATGAAAGAGGTTGGAAAAAACTCTAAAAACCAAAAGATTAAAGGAGAGAAAAATAACAATACTAATCACATTAAGACAAGAAATGGCGGTGCGAAAGTAAATAGTCCTCTAAGGAGTAAAGAAGGAAAAGGATCTGAAAAGCAAGCCAAATTTAAACCGGATGTAGGATCTCCAGATAAACCTAGGAAAAACTCTGCAAAGAAGAATAGAGAATTGGAAAGTAAGCACAATATAGCAGATGGAAAGAAGACTACTCTGCAGCAATGTCTCCAAATCAATAAAAATAAATGAGGATTCTTAGTTGGAATATTAGGGGGCTAAATAGCATTTATAAAGTAGATTTAGTTAGGAATTTTGTCAGAGAGCAAAAGCCAGACCTCCTTCTCCTTCAAGAAACTAAAATGAGTAAAGAGAAAGTAGAACAGATCAAAGACTTTAAATATTACACCATCAAGGCTAGTAGCTCTGAAGGTGCCTCGGGAGGAACCGTGATATTATGGAAAAAAATCAATATGCTGGTTCTATTTTGATGGAAAGTAAAAAAAATTTGGCTGTCAATTTAACTAAGGTTGACCAAAAGGAAAGATGGTATGTTGTAAATATCTACGCTCCCAATGCCAGGAACGAAAGGAAGAAGGTATGGGAAACTCTCTCAAAACTCAAAAGCAAAGATTACTGTGGGTGATGGATTATAATGGGAGACTTTAATGTTCCTCTCTATGATTATGAGAAAATGGGTGGTAACACTATTCAAATGGAAGGGAGATTTGATCTCATGGATTTTATATGTAAAGAAGGTTTAATGGATGTAGAGCTGTAAGGAATTCAGTATACCTGGAGCAATAAGAGACTAGACAAGGAATGTATACAGGCCAAGCTTGATAGGGCTCTCATTTCCCTAGACTAGATAAAAGACTATACTTGTAAGCTGGAAGCATGCCACAGAATAGGCTTGGATCATTTCCCTCTTATTCTCACAGTGGTCAAATTGAATCAAAAAAAGAATCACCCGTTCAGATTTGAAAAGATGTGGATGCAGCATCCACAGTTCGAAAGGAAAATAAAGGAGTGGTGGAATATTCATATTGAGGGAACAACACTCTTCAGAGTTGCCTCCAAACTCAAAAATGTTAAAAAGGAAGTTAAGAAATGGAATAAGGACTGCTTTGGAAATATTTTTGAGAAAAAGAAGACCATCAAAGAGAATATCAGTAGAATTCAGGAAAAAATCTAGCAAAATGGATATACCTCAGAATCCCATAGAGAAGAAAGTGAACAATTGGTACAATATCAAGACATTGTAACAAAGGAGGAAACCTTTTGGAGACAAAGATCAAGGGTGAAATAGTTGAAAGAAGGAGATAAAAATACTAAGTTTTTCCATCTCTCCACTTTGAAACACAGAGCGAAAACACATATTCATCATTTGATAAAAGGAGATCAAAAGATAACAGAGGAAAAGGAAATAAAGGAGAATTTGATCTCATTTTTCTCTTCCCTAATGAAGACTGATAGAAACATTAACTTGAAAATCTAGGCTGATATCCTACGAGTGATTCCTCCATTGATCTCGAAGGAGCAGAATAATATGTTATGTTCTATACCTAAGGAGGAGGAAATCTTCAAAGCTGTTAGATCTTTAGGAGGAGAAAAAGTACCTGGACCAGATGGTTTCCCCATGTTTTTTTTTTCAAAAGCTCTGGAAACTTATAGGTAAGGATGTCAGCAATGCGGTGAAGGAGTTCTTTAGAGCAAAACAGATGCTGAAGGAAGTTAATGCCACTTTTCTGTGCCTTATTCCGAAGAAGGCTGGAGTGGAATGCCCTGATCAGTTCAGAGTGATTAGTTTGTGCAACTCTTTCTATAAGATAATTTCCAAAGTTATAACAACCAGACTAATTCAAGTGATCCCTTTGTTAATAGCTGATCAGCAAAATGGATTCATTCCAGGCAGACAAATCCTCAACTCAGTTATAACGGTGCATGAGAATATTCATTCATTGTTCAGCTCTAACACAGAGGGGTTCCTAATGAAAGTAGATATACTAAAGCATATGATAGGGTGGATTGGCTATTCCTTTCAAAAAGACTTATTGCCTTTGGCTTTGAACAAAGAGTGGTTGATATAATCAAGCAACTGATAACAACTACTTCTATAGATGTGTTGGTAAATGGGAGTTCGTCTCATTTTTTCAATCCATCTAGGGGATTAAGACAGGGGGACCCTATCTCCCCTATTCTGTTTATTATCATGGCCGATAGTATGGGGCGATACCTTGGGGACTTAGTTTGTAGAGGATTATTTAAAGGTATAAAACCCTCTTCACATCCTTTAATATGCTTGCATGGTCAATTTGTGGTTGATACTATTTTCATGGGACAGTCTGAAGTCACAGAAGCTAGAACTCTAAAGGAAGCTATAAATCTATATTCCTCTGCCTCTGGATAGTTGATTAACTGGAACAAAAGTGCGGTATTCTTTACCAATACCCCAGTTTATAGACAGAACAAAATAGCAAGAATCCTAGAATGCTCCATAGGTTCTTTTCCTTCCACTTACCTTGGTCTCCCTTTAGGGTCGAAAGCTCCTGAAGCTCTTTGGGAAGGACTTATTAACAAATTTTGCAAGAAATTGGCGAGATGGAAAGGTAGTCTTCTAAGCCAAGGTGGAAAGCTCACACTCCTCAAAGCAAGTCTTCAAAGCATACCTACGTATGCTTTGAGTCTTTTCAAAATCCCCACTAAATTTGTTGAAGCTATAGAAAAAATCCAGAGAAACTTTCTTTGGTCAGGTACTGAGGAGAAAAGGAGAATGCCTCTTATAGCATGGGATAACATTTGCAAACCTGTCAGGGATGGTGGACTTGGTATAAGGAAAATTAAAAGTATGAACACAGCCCTCTTAGCTAAACAGGGGTGGAGGGTTTATCAGGAAAATAAAGAATGGAGTAAAATTTGGAAGCATAAGTACTTATTCAAGGCAAAGCCACTCCCTAAATTCTTTACGACACCAGACATTTCTCATCCTTCTACCATATGGGGGCAGTCTAGGGAACAAAACATGTTTTAGAAGAAGGAAGTTCATGGAAAGTTGGCAATGGTAAAAAGGTGAAGTTCTGGGAAGATATTTGGTTAAGAGGAAAACCGTTACAGGAAGAAATCCAAGATAAAGATGTGATAGACAGATGCAAGCAAAGAGTGGGAATAATGGTTAATCAATATTGGCAGAACAACTCTTGGGTAAACCTCACTGACTATGATCAAGATCTCAAGGATATTCAATTATCCCTAAATGCTATATCTCTATATCCTAACCAAGAAGATAGAATTGTTTGGCACAATGAGCCAAGTGGACAGTTTAAAGTTTCGTCCATTTTCTCCTCTAAGGGAAATGGTAGAAAACCGTTATGGATGAGAGCCTAGATTAAGCGGCTCATCCCTAAAATCAAATTCTTTTTCTGGACCCTTCTCCAAAACAAAATATTGACTTTGGATAATTTACAAAAATGTGAAATTAATATTGTAAACAGGTGTATTCTTTGTAAAAAAGACCTTGAGGATAGAGATCATCTGTTCGTGAGTTGTTCCTTCACTCAGCTTGTTTGGAAGGAGATTCTCAATTTGTGGGGCATTACATGGATTCACCACAAAAATTTGGAATTATCTCTCAAAAGCTAGTACTACCCTTCAAAGAATCCCGAAGTCCTTTTTTTATGGAAAATAACTCTTCCCCATATTTGGTGGGGAATATGGAAGGAAAGAAATAACTGAATCTTTAGAAATAAAGAACTTCCTGGATGGGTGGTAGGACAGAACATCATTAGAGCTTTAAAGGAGAATTTTTTTTACAAAAGAATCCAAGCTCTACCCTCCAAGTGGATAATCCCTTGAGGACAGATAATCCTATTGGTAAACCTGATAAACCCAGATCTGGAGTAACATGGAATGTTCCTCCTCAAGGATGGATTAAAGGAAACTTTGATGGTGCTACCAAAGGGAACCCGAGGAATGCAGGTTGTGGTGGAGTCTTGAGAAATGATATGGGAATGGTAATTGATGCTATTGCAATCCCCATTGGTAAATCAAATTGCCACATTGTCGAAGCTATAGTTGCCCTTCAGACCCTCAAATTAGCTATGGACTTAGGATATCCCAAATTGTGGCTTGAAGGGGACTCTTTGAATATTATATATTTTCTTAATAATAGAAATACTGTGTCTTGGACCATAGAGGATAAGGTAATGGAGATGAAAGCATTATTAAAGAAATTTGAAGAAGTGATTATAACCCACACCTTTCGTGAAGCCAATGGTGTTGCAGATTGGCTAGCTAATTGTGCAGTCCGGGAAGGTCAAACAGTGAGGTGGCATGAAACATTAGAAAAGAACATGGAATTGAGGGTGCTCATTCTTCATGATGCAACCCATGCAAAGGAAGGAAAGATTGGAGAGTAATAAATATATAATGAGTAGGAGGAGTGGTAGCGCGAGGAAAGGAAAACAATCATTAAAGAGGAAGGCCCTCAAGAGTGAGATGTGGATCCTAAAAAAGCACAAACAAAGCTGACTTTCCAATCAATTTGGCAGCAGGTGGGTTCAGTGTAAAAACCATAGCAACTGGGATTCAAAGAAAACAATTATGGCACATGAAAGGAAGGGAGAACCCCGAAAACAAGAACCCAAGAGCTGTGATGAATGGAGAGAGAAATAAGAAGTCTGGAGAATTTTGCAGAAAGGAAAAGTTGTGAGCTACATGGAAAGACTCCATGGATCAAAGCCGCATATCACTATGGCTTTTTTCAAAAATTGGTCTGATGAAAGGGTCACCCTACATGGTATCATAGTGAACTTAACAGAGGATTTTATAGATGAGGTTACAGGGCTGCCTACGGATGGACTCAAATTTTCCAAGCAAACAATAATCTCGAATGAGGCCTTTTGTAAGTTCCTCAAAATGGATGAGGAAGAACAAAAGCTGGTCGAGAATGGGGATTTCTATGAATTGGATCAGATAAAAGGGATATGGAGGGATGTCTTAAGCTGCATAAGGGAGTACTTCATCCTGGACGGAAGAAGCAAGCACGTGTACAAGTTCCATTTTGTCTTCCTTAACCACTTTAGGCACAAGGTTAGTTTGTCTTTTCCCTTTTATCTTTGCTTCTCCTTGGTCTAAAGTTTAAATGCTCATAGGAAAAAGGAAACGCGCCCTATCCTACATGAAGGCCTTATTCTACTTATCGAAGGCTACTGCAAGAATAGTGCAATGGTAAAGCACCCCATACAGGGGAAAATTAAGGTGTCAGGGAACAAAAAGAGTGAAAGAGTAAATGGGAAAGGCAAAATAAAGCTCCCTAGTGCTAAAAAGCAAAATGTAGAAGAAGATACGAAATGGGAGAGAATTGAAAACCGTAGGGAGGAAAACTTGGAAGAAGAAGAAGGAACTGAAATCTGGGATACAAAATCTAATGAGGATGAAGAATGTTCTAAGAAGAATGAAGAAGATGAATTCAACATAGAGGAGGATTCTGTAAACAGAATTGTAGATACAGAGGAAAACCAGAAAGTGTCAGAGGATGAATTTGTCCAGGTTGACCCTGTTGAGGACCCAACTTTAAAGAACGAAAAGGAAACTTCAGGTCAGGATGATAATCAAGATATGGATATGGAAATTCAAACTAGAATTAAAGAGCAAGAACAAAAGAGTTGAGAGGATATCTTTGAAGAAGCCAGGAATAGTCCCAATAAAAATTCTGAGGAATGGAGAGGGAAAAAATAGAATGATGAAACACACACACCTATGGCTTGGGTTAATTGTAAAGCAGAGGCATCATCCCAATTTTATTCTTGGACGTGTAGGGAGATTATGGATCTCAAGAGGAAAGTGGAAACTATGGAAGATTCCCTGAAAGTTGTTTGGAACAAAATAAACAATATGGAAAATTAGATAAGGGAGATCCCAGTCAAGCTCAAAGCCTATGAAAATAACCTCTGAGAACTTATTAAGGACAACAGAATGAAAATGGAGGAAGTTACATCCAATATTTGTGCTGCTACTGTCAATATAGGTAAAAGAGCCAATGAGGAGACCAAAGCCCTGGAGGGACCTAGCAAAAGGATGAGACAAAGTTCTAGAAAGAAGGTTACACAAAAAGGAGCTATACAGGTGGTAACCACTACCCAGGATACTGTTATGAAAGGAAAAGAAACTATGAAAATGATATTGGAACTGGATGAATAATCTAGTTCTTCTGGTTGGTGTAGTAACTGGTCTTGTTTTTTGTTTTCTTTCTATAATCCTTTGCCTTTGGTGATACCATATCTCTGTTTAATCTGGGTTTTGACCGGAAGTCTTTCTGGTGGTTTTAGGTCCATTTAAAACCTATTTTTGCTACTTCCTTGTAGTAGTTTTTAGGCTTTGCCTGTGGTCTTGGATGATCTTTCTTTCTTTATTTGTAACTGGGTTTTGGGGCCCCTTCAAAACCTGCTTTTACGTCAATCTAAAACTAAGGCAAATACACTCAAAAATGGTGGGGACCTTTTCTAGTGAAATCCATTATTGTTCCTAAAACTTATTGCCTCAAAACTAATTAAGTTCATGTTCTCAAAGAACCCACTAATTTGTAATTATTGATGAAATATTTTTCTTAGATATTTCCCTTATTATCATATTTTTGTATGTTGTCCCACTAAACTTCCAGATTTATTCATAAATATTACCTTTTGTAGTAGTCTTTTTTTATACAAACCTTAGTTCCTTCCCTTGGTTTTTTGGTTTCTTTCTCTCATGAGTTGCATTGTAATACCATGGATAAGACCCAATTTTCATAATGAATTCATTTTTCTTTCATATATTGACTTTTTATATCAACTTTTTTATTTTCTAATGTATTTTCCACCATCTTGGTTTTATCTTTTGTGAGTTGTAGTGTAAGACCATGGATAGGACCATGCCCTCCTCACAAGTAACATTTTATTTTCACATACTTTATTCACCCTCTTAGGTTTTTTTCTTTTGATTTGTAGTATACAACCATGGAGAGGACTAGGTACTCCTCACAAATACTATTATAGGCTACACAATCTGATTGAACATAGAAGGCCAAGAGAATCTCAAAGGCCTTGAAAAACTCTTATATTTATTTTGGATTTGGCCTATAAGAGTAGATATTAGAGGTTTCACAATTTGATTGAATGCCAAATATTTATCTTCTAAAAGTATTTATTCCCTATATTTACATTCTCATTTTATCAATTGCTCTTTCATATCTAAGGAAATGGTGGATGGAACTCAGGGTAAAGACTGTGTCCTTAGCAGATTCTTTCTTAGCTACCTCTTTAAATTTATTCTAGATCTCTTCTATTTGAAGGATATTATTTTCATCATCTACAAGTTAGAATTGTATAAACATAATATTTTTAACTTATATCAAATACTGATGCTTTAGATCTTGTAGGAACATGTTGTGACTCAATCTCTTTGAGTGCATGCCTTAATGGGTACACTGGGAAAGGAATGGGAAAACATTTAGTTCTTCACAAGATTATTATTATTCTTATTGCCACATTATTTTCAATATATTCATCTCCTAAAACCTTTTCCTATGTTTTTTCTCCTCTCTTGCATAGTCTTCTAGTTTTTTCCCTTGTTCTATCCTTCATTTCCTTACTTGGCACCCTTTTGACCTATTCAACATACTAGGTCAACATGGTTGACTTAGTATAGTTTGTAAACATTTTCTCTCTTTTTTTTCTAGCCTTCTGACTGAACTAGCACAAACTTTAGGCATTAGCCTAAAAATGTGCTAGGTTGACCCGGTTGACCTAGCACAACTAATGTTCCAAAATGAATTTAGGATGAGATAATCCTATTTATACAAGGTCATTTTGGTCATTATAAGAATATGTAATAAATATTTATTATTTAATCGCACTTCTTCAAAATCTACTCTTCCACCATTCTACTTGAGGAGTCTTAACTTAGGTTTTTTATTTAGAGAATCTAGTCTTGTGGATAGGTCTTAGATGCTTTAGCATAACAAAGTGATCCTTATAAACCAAAAAAAATATTGTGAATCCCCATTGGCCATGGGATATATTGAATCATGATGGGTTCACATTTATCTAAGTATATTCTAAATGTGTTCTCCTCTCTTTTAGTAGATAGAGGTAGCATGAGTGTTAGCTCAAATAATATTACTCTTCATATTCTATGTATTAGGATGCTACTAATATTTAATGTATATGAATTTCTCTATACATATTTTATTGCTTTGTATCTAACCCCTCATATTGTGCCACAAGATTTGGTGCACACTATATTAGTGTACTTTTTTTGTTATTAGAATAGTTTACTTTCTTGTTTGTTAGCATAAGTGAAATATCAAATCATAGGATTATTTTAAGGTTATTGTGTGATTATGTTAGACTGTAGGCTTTGAAACCCTTCCTATCCTGATATATTATGACAAGTGATATGAGTGATCCCCTAATCAAGTCTAGTAGATCCCCATATCAGTCATTCCCCTAATTAACAAGTGTATACCAAATCAGAAGTGTAGGTGTGATCTATCTTATCCAATCTAGGATTGATTCATATACATCATGCAAATTTGGTTTCTTACATTCTAGTGAACTTGACATGAATCAAACCCTTTCAAGATTTATTCACATTTACTTTCATTTATTTTGATAATCATTTTTATCATATATTTTGACATAATAATTCAATGCTATCCACTTAGTTATTTTTATCTGAGTAGGAATAGGAAACTACATTGATTAGCTCACCCCAATATAGGTTTTTAACACTTTTTAGACTCTAGTTTAGCCTACTAGGTCCACCAAGTCAACCTATCACATTTTTAGCCACTTTATAGTAGGTTCCTATACAACATGATTGATCAACTCAACCAAGTATAGATTCTAGTTTTATAGACTTCCAAATTAGCCTACTAGGTTGACCAAATAAACCTAGTACTTTTTTAGGTTTCCATGTTAGTCAACTAGGTTGACCTAGTGCATTTTCAACACTTTTTTAGCTTCTATAATAGGTTTCTATATTTCTTGGTCAACTAGCTCGACCTAGTATGTAGGATTTTGATAGATTTCTTCAAGGTTATTCATTAGTAATCTCCTTCATTTCCATCTTTGAACGATCAAGGTTAATCTTTTATTCTCTATCTCTTTCTATTTTATACTTTCCTTTTAATTTTTTAGTCTTCAAAACTACCCCTGCACAACCAATTAGATCAACCTATTCAACTTACTTTTATGTTATATGTGATGTCTGAAACAACTAGGCCATCCTAGTTGACCTAGTAGGTTCTTTAGACCCTATCTTTAGGAGTACCATCTCAACCCTGTCGACATAGTTTTATATGTTTTTCATATAGAATTTTTAGTATACCTTATTTCAAAGTAGGAATTAACCTTGCATGTTAATAACATTTTTTATTTAATTTATTTGCATGCTTATAATAGTTCACATAATATAATTAGGAGATTATTAATTAACCACTTAGTTTCACTATTTCTATTTTATGCACACATGACCAAATCACATAACATCAACAAGAATTTAAACATTTTACTACCCATGCCAACCTACTTGGATTTCATCACCAAGGGGGAAGCTAACTTGATGTTTTTTTCAAGTATAAATCATGGTTAATAGTATATTCTAGATAAGCACCCAACACCCTTATCACTATGATGTGTGAAGTGAGGGGGTAGGCCCTAATACCAAGCTTGTATCATTTCCACTACAATCCCTTTCATCATAAACTCACCTAAAATCATTCATAGATTGTTATCTAGTACCTTAATTACAACCAACTCCCTATAATTTAAAATTATTCTTAATAATCTAATTAACATTCTAGGTTGACCAATTATCTATCTTTACTTTCCTAGTTGTTTGCTTTCTCTTTGTTGAATTGTGTGTGTGCAAGAATATTCATTAGCTAGTGTTGGTACAAGGTTTTGCTTTATGTACATAAATTTTATTGGCCAACATCAATTCAATTGACTATATATTTACTTTTAGCATTTTATTTCCTAGATTATCTACAAAATTATCTTGTTATATTTCTTATTTTGTCATAAATATTTTACTTTTCTCTATCTACTATACTAGGTCAACTTGGTCGACCTTGTACTATCACAAAACCTATTTTCTATCCCTATTTTTTACACAAGGTCAACCTAGTTGACCTAATATAGTCTGTAAGTCCTATTTTTACACTAGGTTGACTTGGTCGACCTAGTTCTATTTCCTACTTTCCTTGTTTATCAACCTAATTATTCACCTCTTATAATCTACATTTTGTTTATTTCCCTTTGGTTAGGATGAGGTCTCCTATCAAAATCTTATTAGATATTCTTAATCCATTTATATCTTATATGGGATGTTCATTTCTCCCTTTCTTTTCTTCCCAAGAACACCATCACTCTTAGGGAATTCCTTCTCCATCTACAAATTGTAAGATGGTTCAAATAATAGCTCAAGATGAAGTTGATGGATCCAATCCTTTTTAGACCTACCAAGAAACCTCTAAATATATTCAAACTAATGTGGGAGTGATTGACACAAGTTTATTTAAATAATTCCACTAACAACTATTCTTGTAATAATCCTCCCCCCAACACCAATTCAAGGAGTGATCCTTCTAACACAAATCCACCACCTGATATAACCCAACTATTAACCCAAGTGATTCAAAAAAAGAACATTATGAAAAACTCTAATACCAATCAAATGATGCAACTACAACAACACTTGATCAATGTGGCTAATCACCCTCTAAGCATGTATCCTCAAGCTAATCCTAACTACATTCCTCTACCTCTTAGAGATGCCTTAGGTAATGTTATTCCTCAACCAATAATGAATAACAAGATGCTTTAAACCATTTAAAATGATCCTTTAGTTCCCTTAATTGTATCTATTGACATTGGTAACATGTCACCAACTATCAAATATGATGGTACTAAAGACCCTACCTCATTTCTTAAAGCCTTTGGTAATCTCTACAAAGATTGGATCTAAACTAATACATTTGTTACTACTAAACTATTAGTTAAAACTTTCATTGGTGATGTATTAGAATGGTATAATCAATTACCTCAAAATTCTATTTGACAACTTGAATATTTTGTCAATCCTTTAGTTAAAGAGTTTCAACACAATGATCTTCTTGAAAATTTTCTTAGCCATTTTATAAATACTAAGCAATCTCCTAATGAATCAGCTCATGACTTTATTAAAATATTGAAATCCTTAGCTCATAAAGTTGATCATAATATGTCTACTGATAACCTATTCAAACTCTTTCTCACCACTTAAACTCCTACTCTTCAATATAAGGTTCAAACATTTGCTCCTCAAAATCTTAATGAAGCTTTTGACAAAGATAAATGGAAAGGCTTTATTATGAATCAATTTGATCCTAATTCTAAACTTATTGAAGTATCTTTTCATACATATAATGATATCACTAGTATAACTTCTCAAACCAAACCAGGAGTTACCAAAAATTATATTCCTTTACCATCTCACATACCTCTTTTTGTACATCAAACGAGATAAATTTTACCACCCTCTAAACCTTTCATATATCATAATTCTCCTCCTAAGTGGCATGATCCCAATATATTTTGTTGGTTTCATGTCGACATTAAGCATTCTCATGAATCTTATAGAGGGATTTCTAAATGTGTTATTTCTTACATGCTTGGTGATTCATTCAACCATGAAACCATGATAAAAAATCATAATTAAGAATACAATAATGCTTCTAAAAAATGACAAACCTATAAATCTTCTACATCTAATAACCAAAAATCTTCTTCCCATAATCAATTGACCTCCAAGGATGTTTATGCAATTGACACTGATTATGACCAATACTTTAACAACTCTCAATATGTCAATACGGCTAAGGTCAACTATCATCAAAAGCTAGCTCATAAAGAACCAAGACTAATAAACTTTCTTTGGAGTAACAATTTCTTAAAGATACTACTACCATCAATATTGAATTAGAAGCACCGAAGGAAAAACTTCCTCCTTCTGATCCTCCAACCACATATATTCCTCCAAAGTCTAATTTGTCTTCTAAACCTTGTGGATCTTATTCTAAATATCATTGGAATTTTCTTAAATAACTTAATTTTATGACATGTTAGATTTATCTTATGGATTAGGATGGAACTTCACCTTATAATCATAAATTCCTTATGCAACAACTCCAAGAGATCAAAGATCCATCTTCTTTATATGAAGAACAACCTTCTATTGATTCTCAACCAACTAACATTAATTACATAGAATATATGTGTCCCTCTTCCAAGCCTTTCATTGAATTCCTTGAAGAAGTCATTATTAATGATGAAATTCTCTTTCATGCTGATGATCTACCTCTCTTCATCAAAATAGCCATTAATACCACCCTTATTCAAAGATTTCTAGCTGACGAGGGTTATGGCATTAATGTGACTTCTTTATGACTTTTACAACAAATTGGTTATGACAAAGGTCATCTTAAATAAACCCATCTTACTTGTCACTATTTTGACAAAACTAATCAAAATCCACTTGGTTGTATATGGATTCCCTTAACCATTGATCCTAAGACTATTCAGACCAAACTCATGGTTATTTATTTTCCTTTATCTTATAACATATTTCTTAGTCATCCATGCACTCATCGAATGAGGGGCATTACTTCTTTTGGTAGTCAATGCATTTAATTTCTACATAATCAAAAATGCTATAAGCATAAAGCTGATCCCAACCCATGGAGTATCCAGTTACCTAATACTAAATCAAAATATTATGTTCCTATGATCCCTAAAATTAATAATGCTTCTTTACCTAACTTCATCAATATGAACCTTAATTTAAAAGTCACTCTTACGAATTCTAATGATGATGAGCTCAACGAATTATAGCATAGTTACAACACCACCAATTTACCTCCATATATTTTGGATTGGTTTCCTCCTCTTTTTCCAAGGGATCATACCATTCTTCTCATGGATGAGATTATCAATTTCCCCCCTCCATGCAATGTTAAAGATCCATGTTTAATTGAAGATACTTTTTCTTGAAATGATTTTGGAGTGGCTAAATTTTTTCAAGATCCTCTCACCATGTCTTTTAAGACATTAAATAATCTTTGGATTTTTCCTTTTGAATATCCTCTTGAATTTCAAGCATGAGCAATTTCTCCCACATATAATGATAACTATATCATGGCCCAATCTCAATATAGAGACTTGGATGTCTTTTTTATCAAAATACATTAGCCCAAATTCATGATTTCTATCAAGATGTGCATTCAATTTCTATAGATAATGAATTATAACCTTAGGGTTATGTGCTTCCTATTAATCCTCCTCCTATCAATTTTCCTTGGATGGTAGAAGAAATCACACCTTCTCTACTTCCGAAATTACTTTCATCTTCTTTACCTCCTTTGGATCATCCCATTGAATCTAATACTTCTCCTATCAAAGAACCCATAAAAACTCCATCTACCTCTTTTACTCCATCTATTTATTATACTCCTAAAATCACACTTGATGCCAAGGCAACTGACGTTCATTAAATACATTCTGAATATGATCACCATGGTAATCAAATTTTAGACCTAAAATTATATGTTGAGTATTATGGTTCTCTTCCTACCTTGCCTAGTGATGAAGCTATTCTTGAGTTAATCTATTCTTGGGAACCTCAACTCCCCCCTTAAACATCATAAACATGGAAATTTTTAAACCAAAACTCCTCACTTTAACAACTTTATCACTAACATTGATCCCAAAACTTATCTAATTCCATCCTTACCCAATGCACCATACCACTTTCAATATGGTAATGCCATGATTATTAAAGAAGTAACTTGTATCAAATATGGTACTCCCTTGTGTCCTCAACAAATCATAGTTTCTAAAGATATTTCACCCTCTAAACATGATAATTTTAGACTATTTTTTGATGATTATCAAGAGGCATTCACTTGGTCTTACCAAGACATGCTTGGCATTAAACCTAGCATAGTGTTCCATAACATCATTACCTATCTTGATGCCAAACCTATGTGTCAAAAGAAACACAAATTTCCTCCCAAATTTACCAACTTATGATATAATGAAATCATCAAACTATTTGATGCTAAATTTATTAAACCTATGGACTATTCTAAATGGGTTTCCAATATTATTCCTATTCAAAAAAAGGTCACTATGGTCATTCATATTTGCATTTATTTCTACAATCTTAATCTAGCTTGTCCTAAAAACAATTTCAATTTGCCTTCAATATATGCCATTGTCAATTCCATAACTAGATATGAAATATCATCTCTTATAGATGGATTTTTAGGATACAATTAGATTCATATAACTCCTAAGGAAAAACACAAAACTACTTTCGCCATGGAATGGGGCACCTATTTTTATGTTAAAATTCCCTTCGATCTCAAAAATGTTGGGGCCACTTACTAATATGTGATGACTCATATATTTCATGACCTCATCCATAAAATTATCTAAATATATGTGGATGATCTTATCACTAAATCCAAACACTATACCAATCATCCCTTTGATCATGCCATCATCTTTGACTATCTCATCAAATATAAAATATGAATTAATACTTTCAAATGTCTCTTCAGAGTCACATCTAGAAAATCATTAAGATTCTTAGTCTCTCTCCATGACATTGACATTGATCTAGCCCAAATTAATGTTATTATCGACATGTCTAATCATCATTCTATTCTTGATATTCATACCTATTTAGGTAAAATTGGGGAAATTAGATGATTCATTACTGAGATGGCTTATAAAATTCACTCCCTTAATTCCATTCTTAAGAAATGTACAACCTTAGAATGGATGGATCCATGTCAAAAAGAATTTGACAATATGAAAGAGTCATTACTTCATCCACCTACACTTTGTCCTCCTTATAATGATAAACCTTTGATTCTCTATAATTCTTCCATACCTATTTCAGTTGGGGCAATGCTTTCCAAATAAGATGATACAGGAAGGGAGTATTCCATCTACTATATTAGCCAAGGCCTCATCTATTATGAAATATATTATACCAGATTTGAGCATGATTGACTCACTCTTTATTTCATAGTTGAAAAGATTTGTCACTACATGCTTTACCAAATCACTTATGTCATTGTTCATTTTGGCCCCCTTTGTCATTTCTTCTAGGAGATAGAATTGACAAGTGGATGGTCTTACTTATGGAATTTTATCTTCACATTGTCACCAAAAAAGTTTTCAAAGGGCAATTAATAGCTGACCAAATTGTCATAGCTCTTATTCCAACCACTTCTTCCTTTCAAGATAGCTTTCCAGATGATATTATCCTTTATATTGAATATTTTAATCAATCAAATTATCTTAAAGATTAGTTTCATATATTTATAGCTGATCTTGAAGCTAATCAACTTGATGAATCTTCTACTTCCTCTAATACTACTAAACTAAAGGTAATTATTGAAGAGCCTAAAAATAATATTGACTTACACAAGTATACTTGGACCCTTAATTTTGATGGTGTTTAATTCCTTCAAGGAGCTAGGGTAGGTTGCATTCTCACTATTCCTCTTGTCAATTTAATTCCTTTAGATTTCCATTTTAAATTTGATGTCACCAACAATATGTCCAAGTAAAAAGCTCTTATCTTAGGTATGAGAGCTGCTCTAGATTTAGACCTATAATATCTTCATGCTTTGGGTGATTCTCAACTCATTTGTCATCAAGTTAGTGGTGCCTAAAAATGTAAAAGTGAAAACCTTATTTCTTATCATCAAATTACAATCACTCTTGCCAAGAATTTTGTCTCTTTTACAATTGATCCTATTCATAGAGATCAAAATTCCATTGTTGATTCTCTTGCCTCTTCATCTTCTCTTTTTCATCCTCATTAAGTTCTTTCTAATCCTTCCTTTATCATAAAAATATTCAAATATTCATCATATACTCACCCTCCTACTTTGTTTATTTACCACATTGAGGCTGTCACCATCTGACAATACCCATAGTATCAAGATATCATCCAATTATTATAACATCAAAATTATCCTCCTAATTTGGATTCCCATGAAAAGACATGTCTTCACAAATAATCTTTCAAGTATGTTTTAGACATAAAATAATTTATTATCATAATTCTTAAGGTACCTTGCTCTGTTGTGTCATGCAAGATGAAGTACTTCCTCTACTTTAATAAGCACATGAGGTAATTTTTGGTGGTTACTATAGTGGACATGATACAACCTATAAATTCCTACGTATGGGTTATTATTATCCTACTCTAGAAAATGATGCTATTAAATATGCTAAAAAGTGTGATACTTGTTAGGTTCATGATGATAAAATTAATTCACCATCAATTGAGCTTCAAACTATCAAATATATTTTGCCATTTTCCACATGGGGATTTGATCTCTTTGGTAAACTTCCTCGCTCCCAAGATGGGTACATCTTTATTATCACTACTCTTAAGTACTTTACCAAGTGGGTTGAATCCATGCCCCTTGTTAATGTCACTAGTCCTACCATATCTAAATTAATTCTAAACCAAATCATTTTCTATTTTGGCATTCCTTAGACCATCATTTTAAATAATGGTTATAATTTAAATAATAAACATGTTAACAATTTTGTACCAAATTTAAGATCAATCATAAGTTTTCCACTCCTTATCATCACATTGTAGTGGTCAAGTTGAGGCCACTAACAATATTATCAATAAAATTATCCAAAAAACAATTAATGAAACCAAAATGGATTGGAATCCTCATCTTTATCCCATGCTTTGGGCATATTAGACTAGCATTCACACTACCACTGGGGAAACTCCATTTTCTCTAGTCTATGGTTCTAAGTCAGTTCTTCCTCTTAAAATTGAGCTTACTTATCTTCACATATCTCTTCATGGCATCATTATTGATGAATAATTGATTGAGGCTTGACTTCATTCCCTATATATTCTTGATGAACATTGTCTCTCTACCTTATAACATAACTACCAATATAAGGCTCATTTTTCCTGGCAATATAAAAAATGTTTCAAAATCTGCACATTTAATGTTGGTGATCTTGTCTTTAAATTAGACTAAACCCATGATAAATAAGGTAGATATTACAAAAAATAGTGGGGGCCATACTTAGTTAAATACATCCTTGGTCCAAGCACTTCCTACCTTCAAACTAATGAAGGCCATGTTTTCAAAGAACCCACCAATGCTCAATTCCTAAAATAATACTTTGCCTAATCATTTATTTATTGCCATTGTTTCTAGATATATCTATCTAATAATTTTTTTATGTTACTTAAGCATAAATATATCCCTCTGTGGTACTTCCGTATTGTTCACAAACCTGTAGTCCTCCCTTTTTGGTTTTTCTTGATGTACCATAGTCTTCATTATCTTATTTTTCATTTTCCTTCTATTTCCTAATTTTTATTTGGTGCCCCTTGGGTTATTTTTTTGTGATTTTATTAATAATACCATGGATAGGACCAAACATACTTCACAATACCACAATATTTTATCTATATTTCTCTCTTTTTTCTACTTACCAATGTTATTTTGACATCCTTTGGGTTTTTCTTTGGTGAGGTGCTTTGTACAAAGGCTCCATCACTTTTGCTTTTCTATTACTTATTATCACCCTCATGGGTCTCTCTTTTATGAGTTACTTTGTAATAATGTGGATAGGACCTGACCCTCCTCATAAAATTACCATTATTTTCATGTTCTTGATCCTTGTTCTTAAACTTTAGCTTTTGCTTCTTTTTCTAGATGAAATTTGCATAACAATCTATGTTAGCTTTTTTATTCCATTTGCCTCTCTATTGTGATAAGGAATCACCTTTTAATGTCATTGTATCTCTCTTTTAACTTTGTCACATGGTTTTCAATTTGAAGTAATTTAATTTGTTTCATGTGTCATTCATCTTGATTTTCCCTTTCTCTCATCTCCTCATTGGGTAAAACAAGGTTGAAGTCAAGATAACACTTTTATTTTACATATATATACAAGACTCTTAGATCCCATGATATTTAATGTTCTCTCTCTTATAAACCTTGTCCTAAGTTTTCAAATTAAATTCATATTTGGCAGCCATGTTTGGTTTTTCAAATACGTATGGAGGAGGAATCTATAAAAATCCATCAAAAGAAAGTTAAAAACCAAATAATTTGAAAATAAAATTTTATAATATCTAAAAGGAAACATACAAAAATCAAACATCAAATTCACAAAAGATGTGAGTAAAAGCACATCTCCTATCATCAATCAAAGCTCAAACTCCATAGTCAGCTTCACATAGAGCCAAAGTACTTTGGGGTGTGGTAGGCTAGTAGATTGGAATAGGGGAATTCCAAAAAATCTATGGTGATACCTACTTTCTCATGCAAGTACCGAATCTTTGCAGTATATTGATAGCTCTATAAGGGGTACTAAAGAGCTAGGAACACATCATGGGGAGGTAGGTCCATTTTAATTTTAATACATATAAACTTCATGGGATTATCTATATACTCCATTTTTTGACCTAAGACTTGTGTAGCTAAGAGAAGTTATTCAGAGTCCCTAAGGTTAATAGTCCTCTTGTTTTGACAAACCAAATTTGAGTGTCTTGACTTTAATAAAGAGTTTCTCTACCTTGGTTTTTCCTTCATTCTCCCCTCCACCCATTTCATTTTCCCCCTTTGATAGAAAAAATGTGATTCCAAATCTATTTTCCTTCTTCTTTAAATTCCTTCTTCATTTCTTAAAAACATGCTAGCACTACTTTGTTTTAGTTTTATCTATCCTTACAGCGAAACAACAAGTTTGAGTAATTATAGATCATTTTATTCACTTCATTTTACTTTTATTAAACCTAATTTACTTTCCTTTTTCCTTTTATCATGATTTTGTTGTCCTACTATCATGAACACCTGAGTTCACACCCTTTTTCCATTGTTGAGTGAGATGTGGTTTGTTGTTGCTCACTCATCAATGTTGTTTTCCCTTTTATGTACCTTTTTCCATTATTGAGTGAGATGTGGATTGTTACTTCTCACTCATCAATGTTGTTTTACCAAAAAAAAATTAATTTTTACCATTGATTTATCTTGCTTATAAATCCTTTTCAAACATGTATCCTTGGTTTGAATTGGTGAGTTTGCCTTTTCTTACTTGAGGTTTTTATTTTTTTGAGTTTTATAATCTTTAGTAGCCTTGGATTTTTGGTCACCTAATTTACTCTTGTTTGACTTGGTCATTTGGTCTAACATAACACTTGTCACCTAGTTTTCCAAATTTCCCAAGTATGTCCCATCCACATAGTACTAGTTGTCTTGGCTTTTCTTGCATTTGTTTATTTTTGATCCTTAGTTTTGTATTCTTAGGTTTGTCAAAAGTAATCTTTGTGCCCTACATAATCAAAACTAAAAACATAATTGATAATCATCCTTTGATAAAAGGTAAGTCAAGGTACACATTGAATTTAATTTTTAGTTAGTTTACTTTTCTATCATTTACTTTTAGTTAGTTTATGATTTTTAAAATATTGTAACTTTTTGTTAGCATTAGTGTTGTATGTGTCCTTATGTTCTTTCTCAAAGAACCATCCCCTATCACACCTTAGAGACACATGATGAGCTTCAAGTGGGGCATATATATACACATACAATTTTTAAATATTATCAAATACTAATGATTTCAATCTTGCAGGAACTCGTTACAACTCAATCTCTCTGAGTGCATGCCTTAAGGGGTGCATCAAGAAATGGGTGGGAAAACCTTTGGTGCTTCACAAGATTATTTTCCCTTATTTCCACATTATTTCTAATCCATTCATTTTCTAAAACCTTCTCCTAAGATTTTTCTCCTCCCTTGCATATTATTTTAGTCTTTTCCCTCTTTTATCCTTCATATCCTTACTTGGCACCCTTTTGACCTATTCAACATATTAGGTCAACCTAGTCGACCTAGTACTGTTTGTAGACATTTTCTCTTTTTTTGTTTGGTAGCCTTATGATTAACCTAGAATACACATTAGGCATTAGCCTAAAAATGTGCTAGGTCAACCTAGCACAATCAGCATTCTTGAACAAATTTAGGGTGAAAACTCTTATATATACAAGGTCATTTTGGTCATTAAAATAATATTTAATTATTCATTCATTCTTATTCACAATCTACTCTTCCACCATTTTACTTGAGGATTCTTAGATTAGGTTTTTTATTTGGAGAATCTAGTCTTGTGGATAGGTCTTAGATGCTTTGGCCTAACAAAGTCATCCTTATGAACCACAACCTCTTGTATAACCCCATTAACTAAGGGAAATATTAAATCATGATGAGTTTACATTCAAGTAAGTATATTCTAACTTTATTCTCATCTCTATTAGTAAATATAAGTAACATAAGTGTTGGCTCAAATAATATTACTCTTCATATTATATGAATTAGGGTGTTACTCATACTTACTATATTTAAATTTCCCTATACATATTTGATTATTTTGCATCTAACCCCTAACATTATGCCACAAGCTCTGGTACACACTAGATTAGTTTACTTTTCTTATTATTAGAGTAGTTTACTTTCTTGTTTGTTAACATAAGTGAAATATCAAATCATAGGATTCTTTTAGGGTTGTTGTATAATTATGTTATATTGTAGTCTTTATAACCCTTCATAACATGATATGTTGTGACAAGTGATACAAGTAATCCCATAATCTAGTCTAGTGGATCACCATATTGGTCATGCTCTCGCTTAACAATTGTATACCCAATAAAAAGTGTAGGTATGCTCTATATTATATGATCTAGGATTGATTCATGTATATCATGTAATTTTGATTGAATATAGGCATGACATTGTGTTCATCATCCCTTCAATCTTGTATAATACATCAATTACCTTATCATGAACATCCTTGGTTTTATCAACATATTATGTAAGTATCTTTATTCAAAATTGAGCAACCCTATGTAGTTCCTCATGCTCATCATCATTTTCTAATATCTTCTCAGTAATGAGGATATTCACACCAATTTATTTTATAGCTATCATTTTGGGATAATACATCTTCAAGGTTTGAATCTTTTCTTCATATTTATTAACCTAATCTTTTAAGGTATTATTTTTTTCTTTGATTACTTCATAGTGTCCCATTATTATTTAAAGAATCTTCTTTCCCTTGGTAATCGATTCCTTAGACAATTATTTCATAGACATTCCCATGTGATCAATTTCTCAAATATAATAAATTGTAGCTTGATATGGACTCTAATTGATTGGTTGCACTAACTATAGTTATTATAGTGATTCATTGGGCTATATGAATTGGTTCAATGCTTCTATAATCTAATCTACTTTCTTCTTCATCTCATCCTTGGTGGATTTGTCATGATTAATTATCTAGAAGAGAGAATTGATACCAATTTACTCATCATTCTTAAGCCCTTTTCTTGTTTACCAACCAAGGTTTGAGAAATTTGATAATCCCCCACCACAAGATTTTCTTTTGATTTATCTAGTGGGGGACTAAAATTTTAACATACCTCTTTCCTTTACCATTATTGAATATCTTGGAGAGGGTACTAGGAGTAGGCTTGGACTTCTTCAAGACCTCAAAGAGAAAAAATTCTAATGTGTTAGGATCAATCATTTGTTTCTTCTTTTTCCCCACTGATTAGGCTAACCAATTGGGGGTACCATGTGGTTGATTAGATATTATTCCAAAGAATCAACAACTAATGTTGCTGCACTACAGCATAATATAACCATAGGAGAATCCTAGGAAGATGATGCCATTGGTTGCTCAAGAGGTGCCTATGAAATGTCACTCTCATTAGTTTGTTATAAATCAACATTTGTATCAAGTAGTTGTCTCTCTACTTTCAATTTATGGTGTTTCAAGAATAGTGTAAGTGGATGAAGTGGATGCAATGGAAGTAGCAATGTCTATTGAAGGATTGGAGGATGGAATAGACATAGGAATTATGAATTTGGGAATAGGTGGGATAGTGGAAGCCAAAGCACTAAATGAGTCAATCAAGTGCATAGGACCACTCAGGGTTGGTGATGTAAATATAGTGGGTGGAGATTAGGGGGAGACAGTACTTGTCTAAGGAGTTAGGATGGCTTACAAAACTAAAGTCAAGATAATTGATTCTATGAAAATGTACTAGTGGGTGGTGTTGGGAATAAATGGTGATGAAATATAATGAATTATGAATTGAATGGAAAGAGGGAGGGGAGTGAAAGGTTAAGGTGAAATTGGAGGAAGGGAAAATGGAATGAAAACTTGATATTCCACTATTAAGGGACCCTAAGTGTCTGCTTGACTCACTTTTACTATTTTTACTTGGATTAATATAGTGGGTACTCTAGGTGGAATGGTAGGTGAAGTGGAAACAAGTGGAGTTAACACTATAAGTGGAGGTGATGAAATCTTGGATGTTGTAGGAGCATAAATAGGAGGTAGAGGTGTTGAAAATTGAGGTGAAATGGAAATCTGAGACATTGGAGGAGTGGAGATAGTTGGTAGAGTTGTTGAAACCTATTAAAAAATGTGAGTAGAAAAATGGAGAGAAAGGGAAATGGAATTCAAAGCTATAGGATCTAAAGTTGTATAACCCTATGTTGTTGTTATGTCTTCTGGTGAAAGATCAATTTGTTGTTCCATAACTTCTCCCTATCTTCTAGATTTTCCCTTCTTTACCTTATTTTTTTTTCCTTATTCTTTTTATTTTTTATCTCCTCTAATGATTCTCTAGGACCATCTTCTGATGGAGTGATCCCCTATACTTTATGATCTTTTCTCTAACCCCTATTATTTCCCTAGTGAATTGCATTCCCTTACTTGTTAGCCAATTGATAGTTCTATTAATTACATGGGTTATTCTATCAAACAAAGAGAATGACTCTAGAACTGATCACCTAACTAGTGGTAAAGGTCTAGCAATGATCTATGTCAAATATATTAGGTCTAATTTAGATTCATCATCTACTAATTCATTAGGGACCATTGATAGATCATAATATTTTATTTGTTTCAAGGACATCTTATGATAATCTCTCATCCTAACTCTCTCTTCATCTTCAAAATCTTCCCAATAATATTCATAATATGACACATGTTCATATGTTTCAAGTTCTAGTGCACTAGTGATTTTTTGATATGGAATAAAATATGGTCTAGACTTTAGAGTCCTCAGTGTCACTTGGCATATCTCAGCCTCTACATATTTAGCCTTTAAGAGGGATTGACATGTGTACCAACCAATGGAAATTGGGAAATGTATCCCTACTTTGTGCCTATCAAAGAGGAGTTTATGTGCCCCTAAAAGTTTTCTAACCAACTCTAATAGTGCCCATTTATCATTAACATACCACAAATGTGTATAAGTATAACCATTGAATTTGGTTTCCCTGATGTAGGAATAGGTGGGGAATAGTATGAAGAATGAACCCCATGTGGTGATATCATCCTTTGTTGATTTCAAAAACCTTGTACTCCCAAATTCCTTATCAAACATGATAATGATGCTATAAATGAAAGCATCATTTGCTCTTTTGAACTATTATCTATTATCTTGCAGAGTGAGATCAGGGTAGTAGTTGTATACTATTGTTATCTCTTCAAGAACTATGTTAAGGCCTAGGAATAATATTCCTTTGGCCAAAATGTATATAATATAGGATGTTATGTAGAACTTACTAGTTGTTTGTACATCCATCAATTGTTTATGGAGTGTATCACTTATTAATTAGGTCCAATAAATGTACTATTTATTTTAATAGATGACCCAAATATATTGGTAAATCCATTATTGAAAACATTTGGATTCATGATTGCTTATGAACCTGTGCAATAGTATGATAATGTCTCTTACTTCATCAATGAAATTAGGCCTATACATTATCTTTGGTAACCTGGTAGAGGAATGCTTATGTGAATTTAGCCACTATTCATTATTTTTTGACACCCCTCTCATTATTTCTCATTAAAGTATGTAGATGTTTGTGGAGTTATATCCAGATATCTCTCAAATTAAGGGATTAAAAACACTGAGATGATGAAGTTAGGGTCTAGATTCAAAATTATTTCCCCTTTCTCACTTCCCTTCTATAAGGATCATAGTGTTAGGCTATTGTGTGCACTAACTCAGGACTTTGAATAGATAGTGGGAAGGCTAGAGTCATAGATACTTTAGATTTAGTTATGTTGTTCCTAAAATCAGCTATGATTATTTTTGGAACAACCCCTATGAAACTTGTTTGTTTCATGTTTTTCTCTCTAAGTTCATTTTTTGAGACAAGTTTTTCTTGTTCTCGTGTTTGCTCTGTTGACATCATTCGAGGTTCATAATGTTAATTTATTGCATTTTCTTCAAAACATGAAAATAATTATGATCTCAATGTGACTAGGAGGGAGAGTTTTCATTTTTCCAGAGTTAGATTTTTTCTAGTGTTTTTGTGCAAGGGCGACAATTTTTACCGCCACTACATTTGCTCTATGTTTTCATGCAAAGATGGAATTTTTTTCCACCCTTAAATTCATCATGTAGGAGAGGAGAATTTTTCTACCCTTGCATCTTTTAAATACCTATATGTAGGAGTGGAAAATTTCACCACCCCTACATATCTTTTTCAACTTCCTGTGTAAGGGCGGTGATTTTTACTGCCCCTACACTTCCTCAATTTTCATGTGTGGAATTTATGGACATGAATTTGAGTGTTTAGGGGAAATTTTCACCACCACTTAATCTATTTTTTCCCCTTTTTGATTTATTTCTTCCATTCCTCCTCCTGCCCTCTACCTCTAGATGATCAAGCAAGTGGGAAGAAGTGCATTTTCACCGAATTCAAGCCCTCGTCATGCATTGTTTTTTAGGTAGGCCTTTGTTTTGATTTTTGTTTTTGTTTTTAATTTCCTCTTTCTTTTTTTTCTCTCTCCTTGGTTGGCATTCTTTTATTTTTATCTTCTTTCCCATTGGATGAAATGCTTCTCCCCCACTGCGGCTCTGTCATCCTCGTCCCTTCCCATCGGACTTTCCCCTCATGTTTCCTAAATCCTCCCATGTAAGGGCATAAAACATTGCTACCCTAATATAGATTTAAAATTCTATCCCTTGCACTAGCATAAATTTGTATCACCGATGTGACCCAACCTGAAAAAGGTGTAAGGGTGGCAAAAATCAATGTTGTTACACCTGACTTTCCTATCAGGTGCAAGGATGGAAATTTTCTCTGCCCTTACATGTTCCCCATCCAACATGAATCAGTGGAGGAAATTACCACCAATGCATCTCCTTTTCACTCTGACATGTAGGGGAGACAATTTTTGCCACTTATACATGCAGACCCATTTCACATGTAAGGGTGGCATTTTTTTCCACCCTTGCATCTTTTTTCTCCATTTTTCTCTAACCTTGGGGAATTTTCATTTCTTCCATTTTTCATGCCCACTCCCCCTTTCCTCTCACTTTCCAACCTACTTACACCTTAGCCTTTTCAAGTGCCCTTTTTTTGTCATGATCACCTGATGTGCAATTTCCCCAGATTACCAATCTTTCCCTAATTGCACGATCATGACACTTATCGTAGTTCCTCCTAAGAGATCCTCCTTCATCAACATACTCTCAACCAAGGCTCATCCTGATGACTGAATATTCTCTAAATAAGTCAATGGTAATGAAGTATTGGTATCAAGGTGTTTTCCCAATCACCTCGGTCACTTCTAATGTCTACGACATTATAGACACAGAGATCGACCACATGGATATGGCCAAGTTCATGGAGATAACCAAGGCAAAAAGCTCAAGCTCAGAGATGAAAAGAATAATTGAAATCAAAATCCACCTATCTCCTCTTTCCCTATGGTAGTGCATCACAATGAGTTCATCCTCCAGTGTGCCCAATTTTATAACAAAGTGACCAGGGTAGTGTCAGATGCTAGCAGCAACTTAATAATTTGACTAGACCCCAAATTTATTGATAAAGTTTTCATGTGCCCTCCTGCTACCAATGTATTGAGGATTGAATATATTGAGGCTCAGATAGAATATGACAAAGATCCTAAGAAGGTGAAGAAGGTTATCAACAACAGATGGCTTGAGACTCCCAGAGCCAACTTGTCCAGATGGCCAGAAAATTTTCCAAGGAGTGATTTCATAGAGGAAGATGGAGACTTAATTAATCTTCTCAGTAGAGTATGAGGTCTACCATCTTCTTCTCAATTCCATGAATGGATGTATCCATTTATTAAGATAATTGTCCAAGGAAAACAAGTCATCTTTTGGGGTGAATAGATTAGTAATGCTCTTCATGAGCAATTGACAAAAGTGTCTACTACTTTGAAGTTTTATATGACTTCATACTTGGTATACATTACAGCTTCCATGAGAACCTTTCTAGGTTTGATGTCGGAGGGAGATAGAAAAATCACCCATGTTTATCAATATTACCCTCAGCTAACACTAAAAGGGTCAATCCATCACTTAGGAGGGTAAATGATGCCTTTTTCATAGTATTTTTGTCTTTTCAATTATCATTTGGAATAGAAGAGAGTATCAGATGAAGCTTGGACTATCATCAATGATTTTGGCTGCATGTTTTTAAAATTCCCTACCTTTTGCTATTTATGGGTTGGATTTTTCCAAGGCTACCCCTATATGCTCCCTAGATTTCCTTCTAACAAATTGGTCCTAATGGAGTTGTGTAGATAGATTATTGTCATGCATAATAAACAAGTGGATCTTAAGAAATTAGGTTTCAGGTTCCCAATAAAAATTAACAGATACTTAGTTTTGACTGCTACCAAAGCAAGGGTAATGGAAACCAAAATGCAATTGGTCACCATGAAGTAGTTCAAAAGAAGGTCCAATTTTGACTACAGGGGTGGTAAGGACATGATCAAAAGGAAGACTCAGTTTCATGAGCCCATGATTGAAGACATCTAAATAGATTTGAGAACAACAGAAGCTATCAAAAAAATGGATTATAACAGACTGTCTCTAGAGCAAATTAAATATCTAGGGCTCACTGATATTCCTCCAAATTTGTTAGATGACAAAGATCTAATTAACAATAGATATCTAGTTGAAAAAGTCACTAACTCTCCTCTTCCTCCAATTCAATGGTCCTAAAAAGAGTTGACCTCTTTAAGGATGAGATTTAAACCAATATTGGCTAACACCAATGATTGGCTAGCGAACAAAGGGATCACAGTGAAGGAATTCATCACAAGATCAGAGGCTAAATTCCAAGAAGATATAAAGAAGAGTGAAAAAAATATAACCAAGAATAAAAGTGACGTTTCTTATCCTTCTAGGCCTCACAAGCGTAAGATCATGTTTGTGTCGAAGAAATCAAAGGTTGCCGAGAAAGAGCCTGAATCAACAGATATGGGGGTTGGAGAATAGAGCACCTAAGAACAAGTAGTAGAATAGATGGGAATAGATGACAAGCCTATAAAACAATAGGGGATAGAAACTCTATCTCCACATGAGGGGACATGACCAATTATAAGAGTTTCTTCTTCTCCACCCCAATCCCTTGTTATAGCTTCTTCTCCCCTTTCTCCCATCAGTGTTCCTTCCTCTGGAGCCATCTCTCATTTTGGATTTATTTTTGGTGAACCTCAAGGTTCTTCTAGAGATATTATTCAATCATCAAGATCTATTCCTATTCTTTCATCTCCTTCTTTCAACATCAGAGACAGTTTCACCATCGACTAGTCGTGGCCGATACAGTTTTGCTTGATACTACACTTACTACACCCACTATGCCCATTGTTCTCACCAGTAGTGTAGATGTTACCCTAGTGACACCAACTACAGGGATTGCTGCTATAGTAAGTGCTATTTCTCTCCCACATTGGTTATCAACTTTCACACCTAAAAGGAAAAAGCAAGCCATCTCTGTAGATGACTTTGATTTTGGCAAAATAGTACCAGTGAAAGCTAAGACTCCCAAAAAGCCAAGGATCCTTTTGAAAATGGTTGAGGATAAGGGGTAAAATTTTTTAGAGATAGCCAAACCTCCATAAGATGTAACCCTAGAGAATTTTGACATGAGCAACTACTCCATTTCTCATGTTGAGTTGGGAAAAATAACTCACGAGGGTGTAAAGAGTGATCTACAGTCTGTAATGGATATCATGGTCCAAAAATTTGATAAGGAGAGAGAGATGAAAGATTATTACAAGGCAAAGGTTGAATAGTTGACTGTAGTCATCAGGAGATTCACTTTTGCCCCAGAAGTGGCAACTCTAGAAGCCTTCTCTGTAGATGATCCTGTTATCCAAAAAGTAGAGAAGACCTATTTGAAAGGAAAAGTACTTGAATATTACATAGATAAGATGCATGCACAAGGAATTTCCTTGCTTACAGAGGTTGCAGAGAAGACATGTAAAATGAAGAAAATGAAGATAGAATTGGAAGACCTCATCTCTCTTATTTCTCAAGATATTGACAACACAAACAAATATCTTAGCAAGTGAATAGAGATTAAATCTCTAAAGAAATGCACCTTACTATCAATCAACATCATTGCCAATAAAGTTTCTTATATTGAAATCAAAGAATCACTAATATATAGAATCTAGGTACTTAAGGAGCTGATGGACGACCTCGAATCTTCAAAGGATGCAAGTGAAAAAAGTGATACTGGCTTATTGAATAGATTAAATGAATTGCATTGCAGACTCACCTCTTCAGACAAACAATTTATTTTAGCAGAGGAAAAGATTCAAGAATTCAAAGGTATGATCCAAAGGGAATTCAAAGAGAAGACAATTTTAATGACTTATGTGGATAACATTTTAGATAATCAGTTAACTTTGGATAATCTAAGAACCATGTTAAATAGTCATACAAAAGAAATCATAGCATTGAAAGCTGCTACAATCAGAGCTAAAATAATCTTCAAGATTACCATTGTGCCAGACAATATAGGAATACAAGTATCTATCACCATGTATGATGCTCATATGAAGAAGTCTAGTGGCAAGAGTTGAATTATTCCTCCATTCTCTCTTCTTCATTATTCTCATGTACTTTGTAACTAATTTGGTACATTTTCACATGCACTTTTTCAATATGTAATTATATGTAAAAATCTAAAAAAGTCCCAAAGTCAATGTTGACTCATCTTTGACTAGGTTTTCAATATTTTAATCTTTTTCCAATTTTGAAGGTTTTTCCCTATATATACAGGGAATCTCTTTTGTAAAATGGATCTCTATATAATTGAGAGCAAAAACTCTACTGAAAATGAGATACTTCTTGAGACTTTGTGCTCAGCTTGTAAATCATATTTTGTTGAATGAATGAGAAACAGGTTAATTTCAGACTTTGTGTTGAGATAATTTGTGTTACTTAGGAAATAGATCTTATGTCCTCTTTCCTGATAATCTCTCATTAATTTGATTGAATAAGCAAAGTGTGTGTGTGGGATTATCTAAAGACCATTCTAAAGGATAAAAGAAAGACTTTGAGCTACTTTCATCTTTGTGATCTTTTTATCTGTCATAGTTTTAGGTGAAGACTTTGAACTTTACTTCACTCTACTGTTACTTGTGCTCCATATCAGTGAAGGAGGCAACAAAAGACTTTGTACTTTCATTGGTTTTCTTGCGGACCTAGTTACTACTCCAAGAGATTTTTTGATATGTGTTGAATACCATTTCTGAAAGAAGAGGAATGCTTTCAATCATCAACCAAGATCTCTCTTTTGTTTTGTGAATATCATCTCTGAAAAAAAAAGATGGATGATATTATCCTACCCTGAGTATTATTTTTTGCTTATTTATATACATATATAGCATGTAAGTGATTCATAGGGAACCTCCCCTTGATGAGAGGAGAGATTTATCTCATTAGGATGTGGTAAACCCACACTTTTTGTTGTATAAATCTCCTTGTATTATGGTTGATATACCCATTTTGCCACCAATTAGCTGGTTGACAAAATATTCACCCAATAGCTTTTGGTGACTTTGATGGGGACTATGAACTTGCATTTTGAAGCCTCAAGCTTCAACTTAAAGCATCCCCAGTTTATTTTTAATTTTACACTCTAGCAGATCAATTATACATGCAAGGCTAGAGAGCTCAATGTATTGTTGATCCTGTATTCAAGTTGGTGTGATAAACTAATTTTGAGATTTCTCCTCTGCCATCTCACCTTCAGCAAACTAGGAGTTTTCCTCCTACCAACACTAGATCTCCCATACCTGGTGAAGCTTCTAGTCTCAGTATTGGTAAGGTTTTGTCTATATTAACCCTACCAAGATTTGTTATCCCACCATTTAATCATCCTATCATAATGGCCCAAGGTTCATGGGGCAACTCTTTTGGTCCTCTCAATCTAACCCCACCTTTACATGAACTACCTCATAGTTCTAGAAAGAATTATCCCAAATTCTATGGTGATGTGAAGGTTCACCCTGATGAGCATATTTTTGCCTTCTCTATAGCATGTGGTGTAATAGGTGTGGAATTTGAAGATGTGGCAATGAGACTTTTTTAGAAACTTTGCAAGGCACTGTCATAGATTGGTTTTACCACCTTCAAGCTTAAACTATAACTGACTAGAATACGCTCAAATCCAAGTTTGAAGCTAGGTTTAAACTTATTGAAGATGCACATGCCCTGTTGGATTAGCTTATGTAAATGAAGAAGGAACCCCATGATCCCATGATGGATTTCATAGCAAAATTCAATAAGCTAAGGAACTAGATTCCTACCATCGCTCAACCCACGTCAAAGAATCTCAAGTGTTTTTTCATCAACTCACAACTTCTTGAATTAAGTTTTTTTTTGAGATGGATCAGCCCTATGGATCTCACTATGGCCCAAAATTTGGCTACTAAGATTGAAGATGATCTTATCCTAGCAGGTAAGATCAAAAAAGACTCCAATAAAAATAAATTTTCTTCATCTGTTGAAAATTATTCTACAAGCACCATAGATCTTATAGTCCAAAAATTGATGAATGAACTATTAGCTTTGAAAAGACAAATGGCCTAAGGTATGTCTACTCCCACCTATCAAGATGTGCCAAGGAGAACATTTCAGAACCAGTCATATCAAGGTAATGCTGCCAAAAACCAAGGACAACCAAACCACCTGCCTCCCCCACATGGGAAGCTCACCATTGAAGTAGCACCTGCTAATTCAATAGTTGGTTACCTTGAGGCTAAACAAGATTTCTCATTCCAACCTGAGTTGGACCAACTAAATGATGTTAATATCTTTGATGAACAAGAATAAGAATTAGCTAGTGACTCCAATATTGGTTTTTTGGATTATCAAGATGAAGCTGAAAGTAAGGGAGAAGTGTTAGATGGATCCTATGCTATTTTTACCAAATCTCAGAGCCAGTCAGCTCAACGAGTTGACAAAAAAAAGTGAGAGAAGAACCTCAGCTGGTAGTTTCTATCACTAAATGAGGGAATTCACTTCCTTTCCAACCTAAAGATCAGGTAACTATAAAAAAAAGTAAGTACTTCAAACTGTCCCATACCTTCTGCTTCTATTTCTCAGACCAGTACCATACCTCATAAAGATCAAGATGATGGGCTCTCTTCCTCTACCTCTATCTCATTTCAATTATTTGATATAATTGATCATGCTAAAAAGACTAAGATTCAAATGACCAAGATTGAGTACTTGTGAGCCAATCTTGAACAATTTGATAGATTGGCCAATTATATGAGAAGTAAAACTTCCCCTATAGGACAAGATTTTTTGAAGGTGACTCATGAATCTTCAAAAAATAAACCCACCCAAAATAATCTTGTCGTTACTCCTCATATTTCTCTTAGGAAAATAGAACCTTTTTATGTTTCCCTGTTGATAAATGGTTATAAATTAAGTAATTGTATAATAGACTCTAGAGCTTCTGATAATATTATACCTGCCAAGGTGGCAGACTCCCTTGGTCTAACTTTGACTAAGACTTTTGGGAGGTGTTTTTCTATGGAAAACAGGCAAGTTCCACTCCTTGGTCAAATAAAAGATACCCAATTTGTGTTTGTAGATTTTCCAAAAAAGAGGATAAAAATGATGGTTCTGGTGGCCGATGTTCTAGCCTCTTGCAACATCCTTCTTGGGCTGAATTTCTACAAGGATGTTGGTGGTGAGATAAGCATGGACTTGTTTGAGGTGAGGATCTTAGTCAAAGGTGTTATGAAGAGATTGCTTCCTGAAAAAGAAGCAAAATATGTGGTCACCAAATCATCAGCACCTGAAGCTCAAATTTTTTTGAGTCTTAGAGCATGGGTAACTACTTTCTATCTACAAATGAGGTTCATGAGCCATCTGATGAAGCTCCTATAGGTAACAACTTGGAAATGTATTTAGCTATAATAGCAAGAGAATTGGTGGAGTACAACACCAATGTGGAAGGATTTATACCTTCAAATGAAGAAGGATCCAAAGAAGAATCAATGTCTGATGGGATATAGACTTTGGAATTTGATGGCAGCTACTCCTCTACTAGCTCAAGAGCAAGAATTGTGTTGATATCTCTTCAGAGAGATATTTTCCCTCTTCATACAAGTTACAGTTCAACAACACCATCAACATAACTAAACATGAATCCTTACTGCTTGGATTAAAGGCTGCTAGAGAAAAAGGCATTAAACTCCTCCACGCTAAAGGTGATGCTGAACTGGTAGGTTTTCAAGTAAGAAACTTATATCAAACCAAGAATGAAATACTATGCCACTACTGCAATCTAGTCTAGGACCAAATTGAAACCTTTGATGCTTTTATCATCTCTATCATTCCTAGAGAACTCAATGATCGAGCTGATGTGTTGGCTATTTTAGCTACTCTCTTGATCCCCACCTAGACTTTAAAGGAGACAAGTACACTATTAAGTTGTTATTTTGACCAAGTGTACCTGATAATGCTAGTCATTGGCAAGTATTCAACAATGACAATCAAATTATTTCCTTCTTGGAGCAAAAAGACATCTTTAAACGACAACATTTTGAAGGCAGTGAACCTCAGAAGTGTGAGCTAGCTCCAGAATCAAATACAAATGTGAATGAAGAGTTCCTGCAACTTAAAGGGAATAATATTCCCAAAGGCCTAGTTTCCCTTGAGAATTTGTTTGATAACCATGACAGATTTATCAAACAATAGAAAATGGATTTAAGCTCCTCTTAAGAGTTTGATTGAGTAAATTTGGGAACCCAAGGTGATCATAAGATGGTGAACATTGGAAAATGCTACACTCTTGAGGAAAAATTCAAGTTCACTACTCTACTCTGCCAATATATAGATGTCTTAGCTTACTCTTATGATGATCTAAAGTCACTCAAACCTGAATAAATCCACCATAACATTCCTTTCAAAAGCAATTTAGTACCTTACAAGCAAAAATCTAGACAATATAACCTGAAGATATCAGGTACTATTCTGTCTAAAATACAAAAGATGCTAAATGCTAGAATAATCTTCCTAATCCATCATTCCACATGGATTGTGAACATAGTTCTTGTGAGGAAGAAGAATGGAAAAATTTGAATCTATGTGGATTTCAGAAACTTGAATCAGTCTTCTTTAGAAGACAACTATCCTCTCCCTATTATGGATCAAGTTCTGCAGATGGTGACAAGTTTAGAGATGTTATCAATGCTAGATGGTTTCTCAGAGTACAATCAAGTTGAAGTTGAAAGAACTGACCAGCATAAGACTACCTTCACCACACCTTGGGGCACCTTCACTTATTGAAGAATGACTTTTGGCCTAATAAATATAGGCACCACATTTTAGAGAGAGATGGACCTCACTTTCAAGGATGAAATGGGTAAGTTCATTGTAGTATACCTGGATGATTTAATAGTATTTTTAAGCATCATCATGACCATGTGTACTATCTACAACAAGTGATGAAATGTTGTTATCAAAATGGTATTTCTCTAAATCCAAAAAAAAACTATTTTTAGGGTAACAAAAGGGAAACTTCTGGGACACATTGTGTCCTGAGAAGGTATAAAAATTGACTCAAAAAGAGTCAAGTCCATCCAAGAGCTTACTCTACCTACCATTAAGACTACGGTTCACTCTTTCTTTAGAAAAGTGAATTTTTTATGAAGGTTCATCCCTGAGTTTGCTAAGAAAACCTGCTATATTGTCAATATGATGAAGGGAAAAGCCACTTTTAGGTTGACTGTAGAGGGTAAATCAACGTTCAAAGACATCAAAGAAGAAATCACTCGCACACCAATTTTGGTTTGTCCAAACTAAACCAAAGACTTCAAAATATACAGTTATGCTTCTGAACATACACTTTCAACTATTTTGGTTCAACAGAACCAAGAATGTGTGGAATCTCCTATTTCCTTCATGAGCTATCCTCTTAAAGCTCATGAGCTGAAATATTCAAACATGGAGAAGCATGCTTATGTGGTGGTCAAAGTAGTTAAGCATTTCAAATTTTATATCCTAAATTCACATACTATGGTTTTGGTGCCTGATACAATGGTGAAGTCCATTCTGACTCAATAGGATTTTGGTACAAAGAGGGGTAATTGGATTGACAAGATTTAAGAGTTTGATCTTGACATCAAACCTACCAAACTTGTACAAGGAAAAGGCCTTTGCTAGTTGATTGCTAACAATATCCCCAAAGAAGAAAAAAATGAAGAAATGGAGATCAGAGATGTGCCTACGGTCCTCTTCATTGCCATTATTGATGAGTGGTATTCTGACATTGCCCATTTTCTAACCTATGGTGAGTGTCCCACTCATCTATCCTATAAATAAAAATGGAATGTTAAACTAAAGGTTGCTAGCTATGTTTTGTGGGATAATGGTTTGTATAAAAGAAGCCTTGATGGGGTATTTCTTCATTGTGTCAATAATGTGCAACAAGATAAACTTTTGGAGTCTTTCCACAATTTGGCCTATGGAGGACATTTTTTTACACCAGTAACAACCCATAAAATCCTATGAGCAAAGTATTATTGGCCTACATTGTTCTAAGATGCTTATAAATGGGTGCATAGATGTGAATTATGTTAGTAGTTTGTCAGAAAGCCTAAATTGGCCACGTTACCCCTCAAGCCAGTGGTAATCGAAGAGCCTTTTCAATAGTGGGGTATTGACTTCATTGGTGAAGTTAACCCATCTTCAAGTGCTAGGCATGATTATGTCCTCACGGCAACTGATTACTTTACCAAATGGGTGGAATCCATTCCAACTAAACATGCTACTTCAAAAGTGGTGTGTAATTTTATTAAGAAAAATATTATCTCCCAGTTTGGGGTTCCACTTAAAATTGTAATAGATAATGCAACCTATTTCTCTTCTCATGAGACTACCCAGTTCTACTTTTATTATGGAATTACCCTATCCCACACTATTGATTATTTTCCACAAGGGAATGGCCAAGCAAAATCAAGTAACAAGAACCTAGTTACTATTATCAAGAAATTAGTAGATGACAATCAGAGGACTTGGCACAAAGCATTATTTGATGCTTTATGGGCAGATATGATTACACCCAAGAGGGCCATAGGCATGCCACTATTCTAACTTTTTTACAGCTTGAATGTAGAGATACCCATCATTGTAGAACTACTAGCACTCAGGTTAGCCAAGGTAATCAAAGATTCAACCTTCAAAAATTCAATTGACAAAAGGATCATGTGTCTAACTGAATTAAATGAGTAATGAACCATGGTGGTGGACTAGATTACTATGCATCAGAATCAAGTGAAGAAACTTTTTGACAAGACGGCCAAGGTTCATGATTTTCAAATTGGAGATCAAGTCTTGTTGTGGGATAAGAGGAGAGAACCAAAGGGAATGCATGGAAAATTTGATTTTTTGTGGAGAGGTCCATTTACCATTCATCAAGTTTGTGGTGAGAATGGCTTCGTGCTAGAGTATCAAGATGGACTACCATTTTCACTGCCCCATATTGGGTAGCATCTGAAGCACTTCAATCCTTAAAGTTTTAGATGAGTTCACTTGTACATTTGTATAGTTTTTATGTTTTGATTAGTTTATTTTTATCTTTCGCATCTTTTCCTTTTTAGCTTGACTCCGTAACCCAATGGCTTAGATGAAGGCACTTTAAGACTAGTTTCTACTCTCATCAATCAGTTTGATCAATGAAAGTTCCCCAATAAGAGCCAGCTATTGTTCCTAAAATTAGCTACACTTCTTTTTGGAACAACCCCTACGAAACTTGTCCATTTCATGTTTTTCTCTCTAAGTTTATTTTTTGAGACAAGTTTTTTTAATTCTCACGTTTGCTCTACTGACATCATTCAAGATTCATAATTTTTCTTTATTGCATTTTTCTCAAAATGTGAAAATCTTTATGATCTCGATGTGACTAGGAGGGTGAGTTTTCATTTTTCCAAAGTTACCTTTTTTCTAGTGTTTTTGTGCAAGGGTGGCAATTTTTGCCGCCACTGCATTTGCTCTATGTTTTCATACAAAGGTGGCATTTTTTGCCACCCTTGAATCTGTCATGTAGGAGTGGTGAATTTGACCACCCTTGCATCTTTTAACTACCTATATGTAGGAGTGGTAAATTTTTCCACCCCTGCATATCTTTTTAAACTTATCGTACAAGGGCGATGATTTTTTCCACCCCTACACTTCCTCAATTTTCATGCACAACATTTATGGCTATGCACGTCGAGTAGTTGAGGGAAAATTTTGCCCCCATTTAATCTCTTTTTGCCCCTTTTTAATTCATTTCTTCCATTCCTCCTCCTGCCCTCTACCTCTGGATGATCAAGCAAGTGAGAAGAAGTGTATTTTTGCCAGATTCAAGCCCTTATCATGCATTATTTTTTAGGTAGGCCTTTGTTTTTCTTTCTCTTTCTTGTTCTTTCTCTCTCCTTGGTTGGTATTCTTTTATTTTTCTCTTCTTGCCCATTGAATGAAATGCTTCTCCCCACTGTGCCTCTATCCTCCTCGTCCCTTCCCGTTCAGACTTTCCCCTCATGTTTCCCAAATCCTCTTGTGTAAGGGTAGTGAAAATCACCACCCTAATATAAATTTAAAATTCTATCTCTTGCATCAGTGGCAATTTTTGTTGCCAATGCGACCCAACTCGAAAAAGGTGTAAGGGTGGAAAAATTTGCCGCCGTTACACCCGACATTCCTATCAAGTGCAAGGGTGGAAATTTTTTCTGCCCTTACACCTTCCCCCTCTAATATGCATTGGTGGTGGAAATTACCATTGATGTATCTCCTTTTCACTCTGACATGTAGGGGTGGAAATTTTTGCCACTTATACACGTAGACCTGTTTCACATGCAAGGGCAACATTTTTTACCACCCTTGCATCCTTTTTATCCATTTTTCTCTAACTCTCAGGAATTTTCATTTTTTCTATTTTTATTGCCCGATCCCCCTTTCCTCTCACTTTCCAACCTGCTTGCACCTTAGCCTTTTCAAGCACCCTTTTTTGGTCATGATCACCCAACGTACAATTTCCCTAGATTACCAATCTTTTCCTAATTGTGAGATTATGACTCTTATCATAGTTCCTCCTAAGAGATCCTCCTTCATCAATGTAATCTCAACCAAGGCTCATCTCGATGACTAAAGCTTATCTAAAGATGTCAAAGCATTGAAGTATCAGTATTAAGGTGTTTTTCCAATCACCTCAGTCATTTCTAATGTCGATGACATTATAGACACAGAGATTGGTCACATGGATATGGCTGAGTTCATGGAGAGAACCAAGGTAAAAAACCCAAGCTCAGAGATGAAAATAATAATTGACAACAACATCCACCTAGTCTCCTCTTTCCCTATAGCAGTGCATCACACTGAGTTCATCTTCTAGTGTGCCCAATTCTATAACAAAGAGACCAAGGTAGTGTCAGATGTTAGTGGCAATGTAATAATTTGATTGGACCCCAAATTTATTGATAAAGTTTTCATGTGCCCTCCTGCTATCGATGTATTGAGGATCAACTTCATCGAGGCTCAAGAGGAATATGACAAATATGTTGATAAGGTGAAGAAGGATATCAACAATAGATGGCTCAAGACTCCTAAAGCCAACTTGTTAAGATGGCCATGAAATTTTTTGAGGAGCGATTTCATAAAGGAAGTTGGAGACTTAATTACTCTTCTTAGTAGAGTACGAGGTCTACCATCTTCTTTTCAATTCCACAAATGGATGTATCCATTTATCAAGATAATATTCCAAGGGAAACAAGTCATCTGGGGTGAACAGATCAGTAATGCTCTTCATGAGCAATTGAAAAAAGTGTCTACTACTTCAAAGTTCTATATGACTTCGTACTTGGTATACATTGCAGGTTTCATGAGAACCTTTCTAGGTTTGACGTCGAAGGGAGATAGAAAAATCACCCTTGTTTATCAATATCACCCTCAGCTAACACTAAAAGGATCAATCCATCACTTTAGGAGGGTAAATGATGCCTTCTTCATAGTATTTTTGTGTCTTTTTGATCCTCAGTTGGAGTAGAAGAGAGTATCAAATGAAGCCTGGACTATCGTCAATGAATTTGGCTACATGTTTTTACAATACCCTAACTTTTGCTATCTATGGGTTGGATTTTTTTGAGGCTACCCCTATATGCTCCCCAAATTTCCTTCTAACAAATTGGTCCTAATGGAGTTGTGTAGATAGATTATTGTTGTGAATAATTAACAAATGGAACTTAAGAAACTAGGTTTCAAGTTCCCAATAGAAATTGGTAGATACTTGGTTTTGACTACCACCAAAGCAAGGGTAATGGAAACTAAAATGCAATTGCTCACCATGAAACAGTTCAAAATAAGGTCCAATATTGACTGTAGGGGTTTTAAAGACATGATCAAAATGAACACTCAGTTTCATGAGCCCATGATTGAAGACATCTGGATAGATTTGAGAACAATAGAAGATATTAGAAAAATGGATTACAACAGACTGTCTCTAGAGAAAATTGAATATCTAGGGCTCATTGATATTCCTCTAAATTTGGTAGATGTTAAAGATCTAATTAACAATAGATATTTGGCTAAAAAATTCACTAACTCTCCTCTTCCTCCAATTTAATGGTCCCAAAAAGAGTTAACCTCTTTAAGGATGAGATTCAAACCAATATTGGCTAACACCAATGATTGGCTAGGAAATAAAGGGATCACAATGAAGGAATTCATCACAAGATTAGAGGCTAAATTCTAAAAAGAGATAAGGAAGAAAGAAAAAAATAGAACCAAGAATAAAAGTGACATTCCTTCTCCTTCTAGGCCTCACAAGCCTAGGATCATCTTTGGGCCAAATAAATCAAAGGTTGTTGAGAAAGAGCCAAAATCAACATATATGGGGGTTGTAGAACAAAGCACCCAAGAATAAGTAGTAGAATAGATGGAAATAAATGACAAGCCTACAGAACAATAGGGGATAGAAACTCTATCTCCACATGAGGGGGCACAACCAGTTGCAGGAGTTTCTTCTTCTCCACCCCAATCCCCTGTTACAGCTTCTTCTCCCCTTTCTCCCATCAGTGTTCCTTCCTCTGGAGCCGTCTCTCCTTCTAGATTTATTTTTGGCAACCCTTGAGGTGCTTTTGGAGATGTTCTTTAATCATCAGGATCTATCCCTAGTCTTTCATCTCCTTGTTTCAACATCAGAGACAGTTCCACCATCGACCAATCAGCAATCGATACAATTTTTCTTGATACTACACTTGCTACACCCACTACACTCGTTGTTCTCACCAGTGGTGTAGATGTTACCCCAGTGACACTAGTTATAGGGACTGTTGCTATATTAAGTGCTTCTGCTCTCTCACCTTGGTTATCAACTTTCACACCTAAAAGAAAAAATAAATCCATCTCTATAGATGACTTTGATTTTTGCAAAATAGTACTAGTGAAAGCTAAGACCCCCAAGAAGACAAATATCCTTTCAAAAATGGTTAAGGATAAGGGGCAAAAATTTCTATAGATAGCCAAACCTTCACAAGATATAACCCTATAGAATTTTCACATGAGCAGCTACTCCATTTCTCATGTTGAGTTGGGGAAAATAACTCATGAGGGTGCAAAGAGTGATCTACAATCTCGAATGGATATCATGGTCCAAAAATTTGACATGGAGAGAGAGATGAAAGATTATTATAAGTCAAAGGCTGAATAGTTGATCGCAGTAGTCAAGAGATTCACTTTTTCCCCAGAGGTAGCAACTCAAGAAGCCTTCTCCGTAGATGATCTTGTTATCTAGAAAATAGAGAAGACTTACCTAAAAGGAAAAGTAATTGAAGATTACATAGATAAGATGCATGCACAAGGAATTTCTTTGCTTACAGAGGTTGCAGAGAAGATAGGTAAAATGAAGAAAATGAGGACAGAGTTGGAAGACCTCATTTCTCTTATTTCTTAAGATATTGAAAGCACAAACAAATATCTTAGCAAGTGGATAGAGATGAAATATCTTAAGAAATGCACCTTAGTATCAATTGGAATCATTGCTAACAAAGATTCTTATATTGAAATCAAAGAATCACTAATATACAGAATCTAGGTACTTAAGGAGTTGATCGATGACCTTGAATCTTCCAAGGATGCCAATGAAAAAAGTGATACCAGCCTATTGAACAGATTGGAGGAATTGCCTTGCAGACTCACCTCTCGAGACAATCAATTTCTTTCAACAAAGGAAGTGATTCAAGAATTCAAAGGTATGATCCAAAGGGAATTTGAAGAGAAGGTGTTTTCAATGACTTCTATGGATAACATTTTAGATAATCAGTTAACTCTGGATAATCTAAGAACCAAGTTAACTATTCATGTAAAAGCAATCACATCATTGAAAGATTTTATAATTAGAGCTAAAGTAATATTTAAGAATACCATTGTGACAAATAGTATAGGAATACAAGCATCTATCACCATGTATGATGCTCATCTGAAGAAGTCTAGTGGCAAGAGTTGAATTATTCCTCCATTCTCTCTTCTTCATTCTTCTCATGTACTTTGTAACTTATTTGAAATATTTTCACATGCACATTTTCAATATGTAATTACATGTAAAAATATGGAAAATTCCTAAAGTCAATGTTGACTCATCTTTGAATAGGTTTTCAATATTTTAATCTTTTTCTAATTTTGAAGGTTTTTTCCTATATACACAGGGAACCTCTTTTGTAAAATGGATCTCTGGATAATTGAGAACAAAAAATTTGCCAAAATTGAGATACTTCTTGAGACTTTGTGCTCAGCTTGTAAATCATATTTTATAGAATGAATGAGAAATAGGTTAATTTTAGACTTTGTGTTGAGATAATTTGTATTACTTAGGAAATAGATCTTATGTCCTCTTTCTTGATAATCTCTCATTTATTTGATTGAATAAGAAAAGTGTGTGCATGGGATTATCTAAAGACCATTCTAAAGGATAAAAGAAAGACTTTGAGCTGCTTTTATCTTTGTGATATTTTTATCTGTCATAGTTTTAGGTGAAGACTTTGAACTTTAATTCACTCTACTGTTACTTGTGATCCATATCAATGAAAGAGGCAACAAAAGACTTTGTGCTTTTGTGGGTTTTCTTGTGGACCTAGTTACTACTCTATGAGATTTTTTGATATGTACTGAATACCATTTTTGAAAAAAGAGAAATGTTTTCAATCATCAACCAAGATTTCTCTTTTGTTTTATGAACATCATCTCTAAAAAAAGAGAGATGGATGTTGTTATCCTACCCTGAGTATTATTTTTTGCTTATTTATATACATATATAACATATAAGTGATTCATAGGGAACCTCCCCTTGATGAGAGGAGAGATTTATCTCATTAGGATGTGGTAAACCCACACTTTTTGCTATATAAATCTCTTTGTACTATTGTTGATATACCCATTTTGCCACCAGTTAGCTGGTTGATAAGATATTCACCCAACAAGTTATTCTTAAAATCTACATTTATCCTAGCCCAAAAATATCCTTGGTTAATATGACCTAAATCTATATATGTGATTTCTACAACATTAGACTCCAAACTAGGAGTCACTCCAGGGACCTTGGATTTGAACTTAATTTCCTTAAGAGGAATGGAGACTAAATTTATTACTTGTGAGAAACCAATTATGAAATATGGTAGGATCTATAGGTGTTTAGAGTAGTTTATATCTCTAGAAGAACTGGGAGGTGCTTGAAGTAGGTGAAAGTTTAGTGAAGGTGGAAGGTGTTGGAAGCACATTGGGTTTCTAGCAGTCTAGGTTCCCATGGGGATGGGAAGTGTTGGAAGTAGGTCCACTTTCTACTAAGTCTTAAAGGCTTGTGGTGATTCAAGGTGATTTTAACAAGGGTAAAACCCATTGGGTTTTATAGTGATCAAGACAAGTCTAGTGTTCATGAGGATACTAGAAGATCTTATGTAATATTCACTAGTTTGAAAATGGGATATGAGGGGGAATATTTGCTTGGATCAATAAAAACCTATAATTATATTGTGAAATCTTGAAGAGAAAAATAAGGTTTTTTGGTAATGATCACTTGGGGGGAAAAATCCTCAGGATGAACTTTTTGTAACAAAACCCTAGAAAACCCTAAAATATGACTTCAATCTCTTAAACAAATGACTACACAAGTGATTAATTGACAAAAAGCCCTAGAAATGGTAACCCTAATAAAAGATATTAAAAACCTCTTCATAGGAACGGAAAACTTTGGAATAGGTGAATTCAAAAAAATCTATAGTGATACCTAATTTCTCAAGAAATTACCCAATCTTCATAGTAGACTAATGACTCTATAAGGGGTCTTGAGGAATAGGGAACATATTGTGGGAAGGAAGGCCCATTTTAATTTTTATGTAAATAATCTTCATTGGATGATATTCATACTTCATTTTATGACCTAATATTTGTGTGGTTAGGAAAAATTCTATAGAGTCCTTAATGTTGAAAGTCATATTGATTTCACAAACTTAATTTTAGTGTCTTGACTTTGATAAAGAGTTTCTATACCTTGATTTTACCTCCATTTCCCCCACCACCTATTTCATTTCCCATATTTACATGCAAGTTTGATTATAAATCTATTTTCCCTCTTGTATATTCCTTCTTCTTCATATCTTAACAACATGATAGCACTAATTTATTTTGATTTTATGTATCTTTAAGGAAAAATAGTATGCTTGAGTGACTATGGATTATATTATTTATACCATTTATTTAAATTTATAGAATGGCCTTGGTTTTATTTTTAAAATATTTTTTATCACTCCCCTTTTTCAGACAACTACATCTATTTCTATATTTTTATTATACTTAATTTTTTTAGACAATTGTGTCCATTTCTATTTTCATGTACTTTTTCCATTACTTAGTAAGTTTGGATTGTTACTTTTCACTCACTAATATTATTTTACCTTTTATGTACTTTTTACATTGATTATTGATTAAGTATTATTACTTCTCACTCATCAATGTTGTTTTACCATTTCTTACCCATCTTTATCTAAGGATTGTTACTGCTTTCACATTGATATTTGATTACCATTATTACTTATATCCTTATTTTGACTTGATTTGTTTACCTTTCTTACTTAAGGTTTATTTTTTTGAGTTTTTTGGTCATTTAGTAGCCTTGGTTTTTTGGTTATCCAATTTACTCAAAATTTTGGCTTGGTCATTTGGTCCTAACTTAGCATTTATCACCCTAGCTTACCAAATTTCAAAGTACATCATGCCTAAATAGTTTCATTATCTTGGATTTATTTCAATTTTTTTTTCTCTTTAATTTTTTATCCTTGGGTTTGTCCAAAGTAGTCTCTACACCCTCCATGATCAAAACTACAAACACAATAGATAACCATCTAGTGATAAAGGTAAGTAAATATATGCATATATTAATTTTATTTTTATTTATTTCATTTTAGTCATTTACTTTCAATTATTTTATGCCTTAAAATATTTAAATTTATTTATATTTAGCATTGTGTGTTGTTATGTTATTTTCTCAAAACACCATCCCATGTTATACATGAGTGGCACGTGATGAGCTTAGAGTGGGGCCTATGTATACACATAATATTTTCAAACTTTATCAATTATTGATGTTTTATCTCTTTTATGAACCCATCAAGTCTTAATCTCTCTTAGTTCACACCTTAAAGGGTGCATTGGGAGAGGGGTGGTTAGACCATTAGTGCTTCACAAGATTGTTGTCTCCTATACCACCACTTGCAATCAACACAAAATTTTTATTATACACTTCCCTATGTTTTGACACCTCAATTACACACTACTCTAAGAAATTTACTAAATTAATCAATCTATACCTAAGAAAAGAACACTTTTTGACATTTAATGAATAATTTTAGCATGAGTCGACCCTATACTCAAATAATATTAGCACATTATAGGTGGAGGTTAGCCTCAAATGACCTAACATAATTTTATCATTTAAAGATATAGGGTTGAATTGGGATGACACTTTGGGTAAAATTTTTGATAGGTTTAGCATTAGATTCATATATATATATATATATTATTTTCACCATTTCTTAGATAGAGATAGAGTTAATTATTCATTTACACTTCTTTACAATTTTCACTTCCACCATTCTACTTGAGGAGTTATTATTCAGGGTTTATACTTGGAGAAGAATATTGTCTTATGTAAAAGTATTAGATACTTTAGACTATATTGGTGATCCTTACAAACCAAAACAACATCTTATGAATCACCTTTGGCCAAGGGAGAGATTGCGTCTTGATGGGTTTGTCTTCAAGGTAAGTACCACTAATTTTAATCTATAATAATAGATAGAATTTGTATCATTAATGTGTTTTAAAAGTATTTATCTCTCCATGGATTAGGGTTATATTTATATATATAGTAATTATAATTATTCTATGCATGTTTACTTTCATGTTTTTACTCCCATTTTATGTCATAAGCTTTGGTGAGCACTAGGTTAGATTTTATTTTACTTTGTATTTATTATGTGAATATATAAAACATAGGACCTAGTTAGGGTTATTGCATGGTGTTGCTTGACTAGAGGATTTATAACCCTCTCTAGTGAAATTATTATGGTAAGGGAACCCTTTATTAGGTCTAGTGGATCTGTCTTGGTCATGACCCTAATTGTCTAAATGTATCAATAAGTAGAAGTTTAAGGGTGATTTATATTCTCTAAGCTATGATTGATTTGTCAATCATCTACATTTTCCCATGTATATAGATAGTATATGTGAGAATTTTAGTAAAAAAGAAAGGTATAAAATTGAGAGGAAAAATCAAGTTCTATATTTTACAAGTGTACAAGATTGAAGTATTATATAATTGAAAAATAGTGTCTACATTTCCCCTTTTAATCTAGTAATGAAACTTATAGTTTAAAAGAAAAGATATGTGTACCTAGTTTTCCATAACACACCTTGAATTTTTGTGAGCCCAAATTTAGTTATTTGATGGTGACTAACATACATCCAAGAGAATTATATAATATATAATCAATGCATATAATCTAACATTGAAATAATTTGAAATGATTGAAATTGAAAAAGAGCAAGGTTTATGAGTACACCAATGTATCAATGCAACCCCCTTGTCTTTGGAGATTTGATTTGAAATGATGAAATATGTATCATTATGAAGTATTAGGGTTGATATTAACAAAAATATAAATATGGAAAGTTAATAAATAAGGATAGAGGAATATTGGAGGACATATGCCCTTATCCTTGGAGAAAATGTGAGTTTCCACATGATAGTTGAGAATAGCTCAACCATGCAACCCAATCACACTTATACCTTGGTGAGCATGAGTGAACCAATTTAACTAACACTATAAATCTAGTGAGGTTAGATGATTCAATCAGGTCCAACCTATAAACTTTGAAATACTAGTTTATTTAATCACCTCAACCATAGCAAAAGAAAATAAACTAGTGTAGTAGATTAGATGAATATAGTTCATAAAATTCAATCTTGGTGGGTAATGACAGTACATAAAAGTGTTTGAAATCTATATTTTTTTTTGTAATATTAGATGCACATTAAAGAACATATACAACTAATATATGTCTCATGCTAAAACTATGTATATGTCAGGATATTAGAGAACAACTGATTACTTTTGTATAAGCAACTAAACACGGAATTGAAACCAGAAGTAATAAGTAACTAGAAATCAGAAACAACAAATAATAGGAGATACAAGAAACAACCAATCTGTATTAAACTCTTCTAGAAGGAAATAGAATGAAGAAATCTCTCTCTCCTCACACCTCTTAGATGTACAATAATTCTCCCTCAAAAGTTCTCTCTCTCTATCAATTACAACCAACTCAATTATTCAATTGTTATCAGCAATCATGGAACAAGATTTTTAATAATCTTCTTGATTCTTGCAGAACTTATGGATCTTGCTTATCTTGCTCAAATTACAATACTGCCCCATGGGTCTCTTAAATAGAATTGAAAGAAAACAATAATTAGAAAAATAGACTCAAGACTAATTTTAGTCTTTACATGCAAACTAACTGTTCTCCTATAAATAACAATTCTAGAAATGCACAAAAGTCAGTGTCGGTCTAAAGATGACCGATGTCGGCTGACTCCTAACCGATGTCAGTTGGTTCTGACCAATTCTGCCAATGCCGATCAATACCTAACCGATGTCGGTTGGTTCTAACTGATTTTAGTTATTGTGTAAGCCCAACAACCTCCATATTAGCTCATTAGTGAAGCTTTTAGTTCCACAACTCAACAATCTCCCACTTGGAGATAAACAGCTGCACCTATACCTGTATAACAACATCCTCTAAACATCTCTAGCTTATTTCTCCCTCTTTAAGTTCAATCTTGAAGACCAACAAAAGTTGAATGAAGATTCAAATTCTCCTTTGTTACCAGCTTTGTTAACATATTAGTAGGTTTCTTATCCATATGGATCTTTTCTAGCTTCAACTATCCATCCTCCAATACCTATCTAATGAAGTGGTACCTAAGCTGTATATGTTTGGTTCTTAAATGAAAGGCTGAATTCTTTGCCAAATGAATTACACTTTGACTCTCACTATACAATATTCAACTCTCTTGCTCCTTTCCCAACTCTTTCATGAACTAAGTCTTCCAAATCATTTCCTTGCTAGCCTCTATGACTGCAATGTACTCTACCTCTGTAGTAGACAAGGCAACAATCTTTTGCAACTTTAAAATCTAGCTAACCACCATTCCACCAATAGTGAACACATATCTTGTGGTGCTTCTCCTACCATCCAAGTCACCTGCCATATCTGAATCTACATACCCATGTAGAGAAGTGTTTGACCCTCCATAGCATAAATGACTACTGCTAGTCCCTCTCAGATATCTGAGAATCCATTAAATTGCTTTCTGGTGTTCCTTTCTTGGATTGGCCATAAACTTGTTGACAATTAGCATTGCTTGGGCAATATCTGGTCTAGTACATACCATTACATACATCAAGCTCCCAACTGCTGAAGCATATGGAACTCTACTCATGTACTCAACCTCATCATGTGATTCAGGACACTGTTCTTTGCTCAACTTGAAGTGTCCAGCCATAGGTGTGCTTACTAATTTTGCATCTTGCATATTGAACCTCTCCAACACCTTATTCACATAATCCTCTTGAGACAAAATCAAACTATGATTTTTCTTGTCTCTCTTAATACTCATGCCAAGGATTTTCTTTACTGCTCCTAAATCCTTCATGGTAAATGTGTGAGCTAATTTTACCTTAAGATCAGTAATTTCCTGCATGTGTGAACCTGAAACAAGCATATCATTTACATACAATAATAGGCTAATATAACTACCATTATCTAATTTGTTAAAATAAACACAATGATTAGATTGACATTTACTAAAGCCATGCTTTGTCATAAACCTGTCAAACCTCAAATACCATTGTCTTGGAGCTTTCTTAAGACCATATAAGCTTTTCTTCAGCCTGCACACAAGTTTCTCCTTACCGTTGACCTCAAAACCTTCTGGCTGATCCATATATACATACATATATATATATATATATATATATATATATATATATATATATATATATATATATATATATATATATATATGTATGTATATATGGATATATATATATATATATATCTTCATCCAAATCTCCATGAAGATATGTTGTCTTAACATCAAGCTACTCAAGATGTAAATCCTCAATAGCAATTAAAGATAATACAGTCTGAATAGAAGTCATCTTTACTATAGGAGAAATTTTTTTACCAAAATCAATACCTGGTTTTTATGCAAATCCCTTTACTACCAACCTGGCCTTATGTCTCATTTGTCCATTCTCTCCTTCTTTTAACCTATATACCCATTTGTTTTTCAGTGCTTTCTTTCCAGCTAGCAACTCAACCAAATCCCATGTATGGTTCTCTTTCAAGGATCAATTTCCTCATTCATGCCATGCTCCCACTATTTCTTGGATTCTATCTACATTACCTCATCAAATTTTTTTGGTTCTCCACCATCAATGAGCAACAAGTAGTATAAAGAAGGGGAATAATGAATTGGAGGTTTAATTTCCCTTTCAGACCTCCTTATGGGTGTTTGAGACTCATTTACAGCTTACTGTCTGCCCAAATTTTTTTCTGACAGTGACCGATCCTAGTCATCTTTGATCGATGTCGGTCTGTACTTGACCGATGTTGATTCCTCCTGATCGACACTGATTTCCACCTGATTGATGTCAATTTCCACCTGACTGACGTCAGTTTCCACCTGACTGACATAGGTCTCTATGTTTTTTTGTGAGTGATGATTTTTACCTGTGAGCTCATTTTAGATCATAACCTCTTCCAAATCAAGATTGCCCTGCTCAGAATTATTCATCCTCTTAAGCTAATCACTGTACATCACCTTCTCATTGAAAACTACATCACAGTTTCTAATAATTTTATTAGTTTCTAAATTCCACAACTGGAATCCAAAATCTCCAAAACCATAACCAATGAAAGTGCACCACGTAGATTTAGCATCTAATTTCTTTCTATTTTCTTTATCAATGTGCACAAAAGCTTCATAACCAAAAACTCTAAGAAATGAAAGATCTACCTTTTTACCTGTCCAAGCCTCTTCTAGAATTCCACCATCCAGTGTAGTAGAAAGTCCTCTATTAATCAGGTAAACCATAGTATCTACAGCTTCTACCCAAAATTGTAAGGGCAAACCAGCATGCAACCTCATACTCTATGCACACTCCATTATTGTTCTATTCATCCTTTCAACAACTCCATTTTGTTGAGGTGTCCTTGGAACCATCCTTTCCCTACTTATTCTACTCATAGAATAGTAACTATTGAATTTATTACTGTAGTACTCACCACCATTGTCAGATCTAAGGCACTTCAATCTCAAACCTGTTTCATTCTCAACCAAAGCTTTCCATTTCTTAAATGTGTCAAAAATAACAAATTTCCTCTTTATGCAATAAACTCATAATTTTCTTGTAACATCATCAATGAAAGAAACATAATACTGTGATCCTCTAATAGAAGATACCTGAGCTAGTCCCCACATGTCTGTGTGAACAAGCTCCAACTTGTGCTTCTTCTTTGTTGACCTAGTTTTGAGAAACCTCACTTTCTTCTGTTTCCCAAAAATACAATGCTCATAAAAATCTAGATCTATGCTTTTCAAATCTAAAAGATTACCTTTTGACTTAAGAACATTCATTCCCTTCTCACTCATGTGACCAAGCCTATAGTGCCACAACTTTGCATCTACATCTGAAGTAGATAAAATAGAAGGAGAATAATTAGTAATACAAGTAGATAGATAAAGTGTAACACTCTCTTACCTTTTACTAATACAAGTGCACCCTTGGAAAATTTATAAGATTTAGTTGTGAGAGTTACTGTGTAACCCTCATCACCCAACTTTCCTATAGAAATTAGATTCCTCTTTAGGATGGGTACATGCATGACATCCTTCAACACCCATGTGTTTCCATTCTGCAATTTCAGTTGCACTTTTCCTTTGCCAACAATTTTACAAGACTCATCATCTCCTAAATAAACTTTTCCAAAATCTCCATGGACATAATCATTGAAAAATTCTCTATTTGGGGTTGCATGGAAAGAGGCACCAGAATCTAAAACCCATGATTCTACTTTATTATCCAAAGAAAATATAAGAGCATCCTGTGTAACAATACCTACAACTTTTGCTTCTTTATTACCTTCATGCTGATTTTCTTTGTTATCCTTCAACCAACAATCTTTATTTACATGCCCTTTCTTTCCACAATTCTAGTAGGTTATTCTTCCATTTCTGGATTTGGATCTACTTCCCATCTTTGACCTTGATTTCCCTTGCTTTCCCTTCTCTCTTTGCCTTCCCCTACTTTCAACACTTAAAGCATTACCTGATGTTTCCCCTATGCTTTTCCTACAAATTTATTCATTCAAGATTACACTAACAACATCATCAACTTTCAAGATATTTGAAGCAGGTGCAGTATTACTAACTGTCATTACCAAACTATGCCAACTTTTAGGTAAAGAGCATAAGATTAAGAGAGCCTTTATTTCATCATCAAAAACTATTTTGATTGAATTTAACTAATTTATTATTGTATGGAAATCATTAAGATGACTAGATACAGATCCACCTTCCTACATTTATAAATTAAATAATTGCTTCATAAGATATACCTTATTCGAAGCTGAGGGTTTTTCATATAAATTTTCCAAAGTATCCATTAACTCTACCATTGTCTTTGCCTGTGATAAGTTGGAAAACACAGACGCTGCCAAGCTCAACCTTAAAGATCCAAGAGCCTTTCTATCAAGAACATTCCATTCTTCATCTTCCATATCTATGGGCTTCCTTGAAACCCCACCCAACGGTAAATATAGATCTTTTTGATACATATAATCTTCAATCTGCATCCTCCATAATTGATCATTCTTACCATTGAATTTCTCCATTCTTAGTTTACTTTCTTTTGCCATTGCTTTGCTCCCACTCAATTAGAAACCCCTGTGAGTGAATTATGTAATCAAAAAACACTAACACACTCTGATACCAATTGTTAGGATCTTAGATTACAATTGATTACTTTTTTATAAGCAACTAAACATGAAATTGAAACTAAAAGTAATAAGTAACTAGAAATTAGGAACAACAAATAATAAGAGATACAAGAAACAACCAATCTGTATTAAACTCTTTCAGAAGGAAATACAATGAAGAAATCTCTCTCTCCTCACACCTCTTAGGTGTAGATTAATTCTCCCTCAATATTTCTCTCTCTCTCTCTACCAATTACAACCAACTCAATTACTAAATTATTATCTGCAATCATGGAACAAGATTTTTAATAATCTTCTTGATTCTTGCAGATCTTCTTGATCTTGCTTATCTTACTCAAATTACAATACTACCCTGTGGGTCTCTTAAATAGAATTGAAATAAAATAATAATTAGAAAAATAGACTCAAGACTAATTTTAGTCTTTACATGCAAACTAACTATTCTCCTAGAAATAACAGTTCTAGAAATGCACAGAAGTTGGTGTCAGTCTGAAGATGACCGATGTCGGCCAACCCCTAACCGATGTCAGTTGGTTCTAATAGATTCGACTAATGCCGGTCGACCCCTAACCGATGTCGGTTGGTTCTGATCGATGTCGGTTACTATGTAAGCCAGTAACCTCCATATTAGCTCATTAGTAAAGCTTTTAGCTCCACAACTCAAAAATATAACAATTATATCAATGTATAGAATTCAACCATTAATATGTATTTGAATCATATAACTATGCATTTTAGAGAATTTGAAAATTGTGTAAGTGTGGATAGCATGTTCCCAAAACATGCCCCCCATTGAATTTAAAATTGTTAAAAAAGTGGAGAGCGTGTTTGCAAAAAATTCCCTCACTAAAATTTGAATCTATGAAGAAATGTGGAATTCATGCCTTTATAACATGCCCCCACCAATATTCCCCACTTTTGAGGTGAGGGGAAATATAAAATAGTAGTCACCTTACCTCAAAAGTATTATATAACTATAGACACCTAAAAATAGCCACCAATGACCTTCAACTAGGATTTTCAATAATTTCTAACAAAATGCATAATTTAGCCTAAAAACACTAAAACACATTAAATGAGTTGAAATTATCATATTCAAGTGTCAATTTTGTCCATATTATCATTAAATGAGGCAATGCATTTTATGAATCAGCTAACTTTGATCAAATCATTTCAAGTCAAAAATGACATTTTCACACCTAGGTACTCTCGATTGCTCTTTTCTACCAAATTTCTTACACGTGACACATGTCTTTGTTATTTTATTTTGACAAGATCTTAAATGGGATAATGGATCCAACATATCTAACATCACATCCTAATTCTAATCCAGTCAAATTTCAATCCAATAATATGACATTCTAATTAAATTGATTAATATATGCACCAATGGCCAAGATTTGCATCAAAGTTGACTAATCATGTTTAAGACTAATTAATTATAATTAATTGATTAAGTTAATTTTACATAGAACTTGTTGAATATTTATTTTTTTAAATTAATTATGATTTTATACATCATCAAATGACATCATTTCTTGGAAAGACATCCCTAGGCCATCAATGCAAAAGTATCAAGATTAAGCCCTCACATGCCTCATTAATGCCTTTCATGCCTCTTTAATGCCTCTATATCACAAATATTTATGAGGGAATTTATTAAATTTGGCCTCCAAAATTAAATGGATTCTTAGCCATGCATCTCCATCTTGAGATGGATGGTTCAGGTTCATTTTGTTCATTTTACAAAATCTATAAATAGGAAGCCTCACAACCATAATTTGAATCTCTTTGTGTAAAGTTATCATGCACATATGAGTTAAAAATCTCTTTTAATACAAATTTACCATGAACAAATAGATTCAAACCACATCTTGATGTAGTGTTATTATGCCCAAATATTGAGCTAAAGCCATCACAAGCCAAAGGTGCCAAGAGGAGATGAAAGTAGTTACACTCCATTGATGAAGATCTCTTGAAGCAAAAGCCGATCAATCCCAAGAAAGAGTATTTTAGATAAATAAAATATTTGGTAATAAATTGGTGTTTTGTGTTCATATTTATCATTTCTTTCCATTTTTAGTTATGTTTTCAAAATAGTTTTTCCTCACTAAGCTCCTTTTAATGACTAGGCCTAGAGATGTTATGTTAGTTAGTGTGTCTCTTTCATTTTGATTTCATTTTGGAACTAACATGATACTAACAATCCTATCTTGATTAAATTTACTATTCTACATAATGGCACACCTAGTTGAACCCTAGCCTCAAAAATTTGGTCAAAAAACACCTATGCTTAAACTACTAACCATTGTCATGCTAGATCTTGGAGTGTGGAAGCAAGGAAGGTAAAAATTTGAGAAAAAGTCCATTTTTATGGAGGTAGAAGTTTTGTCCCTATCGATTCATGGGTTTGTCCTTTGGACCACAATCCCACCACCAAGATAGTCATGTCTTTGTCATTCCATGTTGTGATATTATGTTTTAAATTATTTTTGGCTTAACATTTATCTCTGTTTCCATGTCCATTAGCAATATTACAATCTTGATATTAACTAATAGTGATATTTCAATCCCATGACTTCCAATTCATGATATTTTAATACCGCTATTTTCTAATAGGGATATTATTAATCTGAGTCATGGTATTGTAGCTAAACTAGTAATGGTTAACCTAGACCATTAGGGTTAAGTGACAATACTGCAACTCTATCAGTTGTGGGTTTGCCTTGTAAGTAATGGTATCATTAACCTAACTTGTGGGATTGTTAAATCAATTCATGGGATTTTTGACCCAAATCATGGGATTTCCAACCTAAATAGTGATATTTTGAACCCAAATAGTGGAATTATTGACTTGAGTAATGATATTATGGATTTTTTATAAACTAACCTGAATAGAGATATTGTTTGTCTGAGTTATAGTTTTAATGAGTTGTGGAATTAAAATATAGAGTAGTAGGATTACACTGTGTGAAAAACTTGAGAAATTATTTTACAAAGTTATTTTATCAATCTCATAAATGCTTTAAAGTGGGCATTCCTAATCTTGTTTTTGCAGGTTGAAAGGTTGGTTTAGAAGATTAATTTAGGTGTTTTTAACTAATCATACACTTCAATTTGGGGATTAAAAAAAAACTTGGTTAAATTCATCCACACTTAAAATTTGGAATAAAATTAATATGTTAATTTTCACACATTTGGTATTTGGTGCCTAAAACAAATTTACCATGCTAAGTCTTGAACACTTCAAACTTTGGGCTTAAAATGAACTTAGGTGATTATTGCTTCATACAATATTTTTTGTGCAATCTTTACAAGTTTTTACATCTTAAAGCTAAGGAGATAAATAACATCACCATACATTTGATTTAGTGCTTTAAAATTGAACACCCATCAAGTTTTTGCAAAGTTGTTATCATTGTTTGCCTAGATTAGATTTGTTTGAACAAATAGGGAGTTATGCATCTATTATCTCCCATTTGTCCCCTTTAGGGAACTTTTGAGATAAAAAATTCCAAAATAATTGCAAAGTGCCTTAGTCCAAAGGTGTAAAATATAAGTTATTAAGGATCTCCACAAGATCTGCATGGTTTGGGTGATCTACAAATGACCTTTAAAGCTCTTTTACTTGTTAATTATTTCATTGTATCTTGGCTTATGATGGGCACTTCATTACCTCCCACAATTTCTTTAGGGAATCCTTGACCCAAGAATTCATCTCTTGGAATTATATTCAACCCCTCTCCACAAAGGGGTGTATAAACTAGGATCACCCCACTAGGACTAATGGTTTGAGAAGTTAAACCATCTCTAATTATTGGGGATAAGCCTGGGACATATGATCATGTACATCACACTACACTAAGAAAGCAATGGATGTAGTGGTTGTAAAAATGGAAAGATATTTTTACAAAAGTACATATGACATGGAACCAATTGATGTGTTACTTTTCTTACATGTTGATGTGACAGTCTTGTGCATCTGATCCATCTAGAAACATTCAAAACCTTGTTAGATAGTTAACCCCACTTTACCATACCTTGTCAGTTTAGGATTTAAGATGATTAGTTAGTTAATTTATCTTTATCTTAGATTACTTTATTTTTGTGTGGATTCAAAACTTGGTGTTAACAAAAATGACTTAACCAAACACCTTATCCTCAAATTTCTTTAAACAAAGAGGCATTATGTGGTCCAAGTGAAAAACATCTCTTTCCTTATTCAAAATCATCATGCACTTTGTGCAATATATTCAAATTTGGCATAGTTATGATACCCATTTGAGTCTAGAATTTTTACCACATTTTGTTTAAGTCCCTAATTGATAGTTTAAATTTGAAATTAGACTCTTCCAAGTTTTAAAGGTTGATGTGTTAAATTGCATTCACCACTTTGCACTTGACTTGTTTTAACTTGAGTTTCATTCCTAATTTGAATTGAGGGCCATTTTTAGACTCAACATCATTATCATAATTTGGTAGGACTTAAGTCATGTTGCATGTCGCTCACATTTTGAGTCCTAGACCATATTTTGTACTATTCATCTTATTTCACCTTTTTATCCTAAAATTCCATTTAATAACACACATTTTTGCCTTAGATAAATTTATCAATCCTTGATGTGGGTGTATCATTTGGATTGAGGAGTGTAGTGTTATGTTGCCAAAATCATGTTGAAACCATTTTTTCCTTAGTCTTGAAACAAGCATTTACCAAACCTTTTGAGATTTTTTGCATTGTTACACTGCTCAAATTATTTGGAAACTTGTTTTATATACCTTTTTGCATAGATTATAAGTTGTTCAAAAGATATAACCATTTCGAGTTTTCTTTAGAGCCTTTGTCTAGAATGGTTATGTTGTTTACCTTTGCTTAGTTTATCAATCAAATGAATCTAGTTTTGTGCCATTATTTTGGAGAAACTAAACTATCTCCAAGTGCCTTTTGTTTCATATCTCATACTTTTTGATCAAGTTTATGTCCAAGAGTCAAATGCTTAGTTTTTGTTATAAGTGTTTCAAATCTATTAGATTAATTATCTCATCTTTTAAAGTTTAGATTTTTATTTTCTTTGGCCAAAAGTCCTAGCACGTGTTTTGTTTGAGCCTAGCTTTTAACATTGCATTTGGCCAAAAGACCTAGAAACTTTTATTTTTCCTAGGTTAGATTGATTTGAAACACTTTGACCTATAATTTGGAATTTTTATTTATAGTCCTTTTAATTGACCTTTTTGTGTGAGACATGTAACATTAGATACTTGGCATTAGCTTGTGTTATCATAAGTCATTGCATCAACATTTTTTAGATATACACATCCATCCTCTTGAACAAGTTAGACTAAGTTTGAAATTATTTTTAGAAATATAATTTTTAGATTTTATATAACTCTATTCCCTTTTTTTTTGAAACATTTACTATGGATCCTAACATGTATTAATACACTCGTAGTGGCATTATGTATAATCTAGGATTTAATAATGTGATTACACAAGAAGAAATGGTTCAAGACCCTTACATGGAAAATTTTCCTTATGAGAAGGATTATTATGCATCTTATAACACTCAAGTAGGGGCACAAACCCAAGAACCCTTGGCTCATTACTTGGTAAACACACCTCCTTACTTGAAGCAAAATTAGGAACAAATAGAGCAGTATCTAACTTCAATACCTGTAGTTCAAGAACCTTTTCCTTAACAACCATACTATGTTACTACACCATCCATGTATGATCCTTATCTCTTTGAGTGTCACTTATTGGAAAACAAGGACAAAATTTTGGTTAGAGCTATAGAATTAGGGGCCAAGTTTTTGGTAGACTTCCCCCATGAAAGTATGTCAAGTTTAGTAAGAATGCCTCACAACATAATTTATAGTCAATGAGATTCTTCTATAAACCCTTTATCTCTAGTCTAAATGTTATATCAAGACCCTAATATGATTTTCAAAGGTAAGGACCTCATGGAGGATCACTTTGTACAAATACATATATCAAAACTAGCATACTTGAACCTAACACATAATTTTAACCAGGTGACCATATCCAATAGGCCTCTCATAAATTTAGTTCTATCAATAGGAGTGTTAATAGAGCTAACTGGTCAAGAAAATTATGGTGTAGACCCATTTTTACAAAAAAATTTAGTTGATAACTTATTTCATGTGCCAACTATTGAAGAAGTGTCTTCTACTTATATAAAAAACATTGAGCAAAACATAGTGGATAATGTGTAAGCAACATCTAATCCAAACCAAAGTGGTGTAATTATGAAAATAAATAATACACAAATGAGTGTACCTTTATTTAAAACCATGAATATTTCTTAAAATTAGGGAGTATGAGTTTTCATGTCCCAACCTCAAATAAATACTAGCACTAATCCTCAACCAACTGCTTCATCAATCACTCAACAAATAGGATTAGGTAATCAGCCAAAAACTAATATTGTGCCTCCACAACAAAATTTGAAAAATATTACTCAATAAACAATGATTAATATTAAATAATATTAGGCATAATCTAGCATACCAATGTAGTAGATGTAGAATATATTGCCACCTTAATAAGGGGCAACTAATTTTACACCTTGCTAAGTAGTAGCAAACATACCTCTTTCCTTGCAAACCAATATGATAATTCAAAGCCAAATGATGTCTAATCAATAGCATATGAATATTGATCAATGAAAAATGTTAAATATTTATCAAGAATAAACTTCCTAAAAAGGATTCATGTAACCTAAAGGTTCTCATGTTCCTCAAGTACTAATCAGGTAACCTTTGCCTTTTGTGTATAATATGCCATTAGATCAATAATAAGGTCTTGGTTCATAAGTACCCCATCAAAAAAAAGGTTTGATTATTTTTTAATAGGTCCCTATTAAACCCCAACATGCATAGAATATCCATATCCCTCCATCCCAACACCAAAATCCCCAATCTTAAAACTATTTACCTAACCCAAACTAGAATATCACACCACCATACATGCAATTCTAATAAGCAAACCCTAATATATGTATGTGTATTCCTATTATATTCCTTAATAAAATTAGCATACCCATAAAAATACCTCCATCATACCCAAATCATGGTGATCCACTTATGACTGATCAACCATCTACCTAGGCCAATATTCCACCTCAAGCTAATGTTCATCTAGCTTCCTAGACCAAGAACTACAACAGATGGAGGATGTGATTTATACCATCCAAGCTAATAAAAAAAAAGAAATAGTTTAATTTATATTATGTGTGTTTTTATCTATTTAACATGGATTACTTATACATACCATTTCCTCCAAGATATGAACCACCAAAACTTGACAAATACAAGGGGAAAGGTGACCCTAAGGCTCATTTGACCAAGTTCTTTGTTGCATGCTAGCTCATGTTATTTAATGAAATCTACCTTTTCTTGTTTTTCCCAATAAGTCTATCAAGACAATATTTAGAGTGGTTCTTGAAGTTTCCCAAGAATTCAATCTCATATTTTGATGATCTTTTAGACAAGTTTGTGTATCACTTTTCATACAATCTCAAACATGAGATTTCTTTGGTCAACTTGATGCAAGATAAGAAAAAGGTTGGTGAGAGATTTTAATGTTATCTACAAAAATGGAGAGCCCTTATAGACTGATTCACCCATAGTTTACCAGATAAATAATTGGCCACTATGTTTACCAAAAATTTGTATAGTGAGATATCTTATCATCTAGAACTGTAATGTACACATAACTTTAAAGAGATCATTGACAAATGTTTATTGATCAAGTGAGCCCTTATCAATAAAGGGATCATCAATATCACTTCATCCAGTTAAAATCAAAATACCAATCTAGGAAATGGCTAAAACTAGCATCAAGTCTAATTACAAGCATCATCCAGTATAGGGAAATAATAATGATAAACAAAGGCAATTTAACCACACAAAAAATGTTATTGGAAATGGAGTAACCGAGTCACATCATGTCCAAATTATGTGGAAAATATCTACTCAACCCATAAAACATATTCAAATTAATCCTAATCCAAAACCTTTTTAGACAATACAACAAGCACAACAACCCAAGCCCATATAACAAATGTAGCAACATTTACCATTAGAAGCTCTTCTTCCAAGGAGAATAGTGCCTACTCATCATGTTTTTAGTGAACTTGGAGAACTTATTGAATTTTTGTTTCATAAGTTCACTACCATTAATCTAACTATCTATTAAATACCAAAAAATTATCCTTAAGGTATCTTTTATCCTAATTGGTACCACTAAAATGAATTATATGAATATCATTAGTTAACAAACATAATTTGTGTTATTGTGTGCAAATTAAACATTTGATTTAAAATATGTTATATAATAAAGAGATAACATTGTATGGTGGTGCTTCCACTTCTAATCAAACCCTTGGAACCTATAAAAACCCCTTTTCCCAACATAAAAACTAGGCACAATAGTAAAAGTAACAAAAACAATAACAACAACCCATACAACATCAACAATAGTTTCAACAACCATGGCCAGATTAGTAGAATCAATAGAATCACCAACAATAAAACCAAAAACATCTAAATAATGGATAGAACCAAGTATATAACAAAAAAACCCAACAAACCTACTAATTAGTTAAAAATGATTACAATAAGGTCATAGGTCGTATTTTAGGAGGTCGCATTAACACCATCTCCATCAATATAACACCAAAAACTAGTCAATTAAGACCTTTGCTAAATAATTTAAATCCATTGAATTAATTTGATAATAATTCCTTGACTTAGGGCCACATACAGGCATACCCATAAGTATGGATTAGTAATTTTGGACCCTATAATAATAACTTGTCATTACCTCATAACTTGAGTACACTAGCAACTGAGACTTATCATATCTAGTCCCACACCATCACCATCATTTGTTAGAAATCATGGTCTTGTGTTTAATATTGATTATGCAATCATAACTTAGAGGTTAAAGATTACCATCCTAGGCCCATATCCATCTAATACTTTATCCATCATTTAATTATCCATTTAGCCTTAGAATAAGCCATTTAACACTGACCAAGAGAAGAAATTTGACATTGTGGAGCAATTGAAAAAGATGCCCACACAAATATCTATTTTAGATTTGTTATGTATGTCAAAAATCAACAAGGATATTTTTAATGAGTTCATTATCTAATACATGATTTCAAGTTATATATCTCCTAAAAAATTATAAGCTTTGGTTAGACACCTAGTTCCAACCCAACAAGTCACTTTCAACCAAAGCGATATGTCATCCCTTGGCCTATTGCATAGTAATACATTATACATTAAAGTTATTATAGAGTGAGACAAATTGAAATGTGTCCTTATATAAAATAGATCAGGTCTAAACATAGTGTCTCTAAATCTCATAAAGTTTATTGGGTACATATTGGTATCTCTTCAAGTATATACCATAACCATCAAAGTTTATGACAATAAGGAACATGAATCACAAGGCACCATTTGTTTTCTAGTTATCCTTGGGCCCTTGACCTATGATACACTTTGACATGTGATAGATCTTTATTTTTCATACAATATTCTTTTGGGTAGGCCTAAGTTATATGAAATCCATGTAGTCTCATCAACATTGTACCAATGTATCAAGTTCTCCAATTCAAGGATAAAATTTTGTATACCATGAGATTTACATCCATACAAGCACTAATAACACCTAGAGGTCAAGTTCAAAAGTTATAACTATAATTTTAGCATGAATATAGTGGCCAAGAAAGATAAGGGAAAGGCCATACTCCTTAATTTGATAGGGGACAATTACATTGATCCTAATACTCATGATTCCCTTTCTCATATGTTACCTCCTAAGATATCCAATCATTATACCATCTCATCCAATGGACCAAGAGAGTATTTAACTCATGATACCTTTCATATCACAAATATTCCATAAAACCCAAAGTCATTTATAATACCTAAAGCCAAGCCACTTAATCTAGAATGACAATAAAAGGGTAAAGGTAAAGGACCTATCACATTTATACCAGCATCTAGCCTAGAATACAACCCTCTTTAAGGGGATGAATCATGGTTATAAAATGACAAGTAGGTCAATTTTTATGAGAATTACAAGTATCTTATTCCTAATAGGATCATGAAAAATCATGACTATGAAGTAAGAGGCCTAGAATTAAATCAACAAAGAGTGTTTGAACCAATTTGTATGACCAAATACAAAGGACCCTATGAACTTGGATTTAATCCATTTGTGGATGAACCCATGTAACTTACTCATGTTATTTTTGACGCTGGAAAGTGCACCCTGTGGTAGGAAAATGGATTCCTACCCTCTCCCCACAACATAGAAACCCCTCTCTTGCCTGTGGGATGGCGAAGCAGGAGAGGAGAGTCTCTAGATATGTGCTAGTTCCCTCTGATGTATCTTGTTTGTTTCAGGTAGCACAAAATATAAGTATAAAGGTATACTGGGGGGGATGAAAAGAGATAGAGAGAAAGCATGAAAACAAACATCCTACTCTAAAAGAGGTGATATACCAAAAATAGGTTGACCTTCCACATCCACACTCAGGATCAAAGAAAAACATACATACACTCAGATCTGGTAGAAAAGACCAGGTCTCTGGGATGACAGGGAGGTTCTTATGGAAAGCACAAGAAATAGGGACTCACCAAGGTGCTGAGAAATACACACTGTAAGTGACCTCACTTGTTTTATACCTCCAAAACAGAACTCTACTCCTGGCAGCAGTAGACAGTGGCACTTTGTAGATCGTAGGTTTACTGGTGTTGAACCTGTGAGAGCATCAAGAGACAATGACTGGACACAGATTAACATTCAATGCATACATAGAAAGATCCATCCAAATAGAGGTAAAACTATCTTTTATTGATTCAGGTGGAAAATTTGGAGAGCAGTGCTCTTTACAAAAATGGGGAAGATCCTGATAAATGACTAAGTCTGTATATTTATAGGGAAAGAGACAAGAGGAGTCTCATTGGAAAGAGTGAAAAACATTGTAGCTAACATCACAAGTCTACCAAGACCATGCTTGTTGCCTTGTTTTGCGTGTTAGTCTTCTCCTCCGATGGTTGGGCAGGTTTTTTCTTGTGCACTACAGGTGAATTTTGCCACCATCTATTATGGGCAGTGAATTTGCCACCCACTGCATGTACTGGATGTAGGACTTCTGCCGATGTCGGCTGATAAGCTGTCAACTGCGGTAGTTTTTTCGACATCAGCCTATGTAAGCTGCCGACAGCGGTAGTTTTGTCGATGTCGGCCGATGTTAGTGGCCTCTTTTTCTCTACCAACATTGTGGGCGGTGATTTTGCTGCCCTCTGCATTGCGTGTAGGGGGTCTCATTTTACCCGCCCATGTTGTGGGCAGTGATTTTACCACCCTCTACATTTTGTCTGCCCTTCCTTTTTTGCTAAGTGTCGAACGCCCCAGTTTTTTCCCTTCTTCTTGTGAACATTTGAAGACTCTGCCTCTGACTACTGTGAATGCCAACGAACTAGGCCAATGAGCCAATACTCTGAAACGGAGCTGTCAAACCCTGAAGGTGAACCTTGTAACCCGAAATGACTGGCTGTGCAATGCAGGTGTAGGAGGTGACTGAGATTTTGCCTGAGGGGCAAAATTGGGTCAACAAATTGGCGACTCACGGGGGAAGCGTGCTTGCTATGATTAGAACCTAGTTTCCTTGCATATCCATTGGGTGCAGAGTCGGAAGGTAACTTTGAAGATAGTTCACAACATCTCAAAAGATTTTGGAATAAAAATATATAGAATTTACCCCCACACGCAAAGGGAAACACACAAGACTAAAAATAACTAACTGTGTAAACTACACTTAGGGAAAATAGGGAAAACAACTTAAAGCAAACTATTATATATATCTAACTAGGAATGTTCGCATCCCTCCTAGATCGAAAGGAAAATTTCTTAAGTCCCCTTCCTGGTGAAGAGACTTATCATGACAGGAAAGTAGCTGAAAGAAAATGAGATTTGGTGACTTACTCTTCCTGGCTGTCACCTGAGTTGGTTGAAAACCGAGGGGATATTCAAACATGCCTCTGATATATATGTACTCTGATTATTCTGGGAGGCCTATTATATGTTGGTCCTTCAAATAGGTGCCCCTCACCAAGAAATCAATTGCTTCTAGTTTATCACTATAAGCCTTCTGATCTGCACAATTCTTCTACAATGTATCATGGTCTGATTTGTTTCCCTCTACTTCCTCTTGGCTTTCTTGAAGAAGGGCAAATGTGGTAATGTCTAAAAGGGGCTCACAAAATGATTGCTCATCCCACAAGACTTCACTTATCTGTTTAAAGTTTAGTTCTTCAAGGTATTCCTCCACGAAGATAGACTTCTCCTTTTCCTCTTTGCTGATCAGGCTCTCTAGATTTTCAAGAATATTCTCCTGATCCTCCTCTAACTCAGGTTCTTTAATGTAGTCATCTTCATGAAAACAATCAGGAAGTTCATCACATGGAGGAGAAGAGAGCTTACCATGCATTTGTTCCTCTTCGAATTGCTGGAACATCTGCATATACGCAAGGCCTGCATCTTCTCCACTGTTGATAAGGTCTTCACAAGGGGCATCAATGACGATTTCTTCTTTGTTGTCACTCATAACATCCTCCTGAAGGACTGCAGATTGGATCTTTTATTCCTCACCTGCCTCTTGAAAAATAGGGTCTTCCTTGAGAATGGATGAAGTGGAGAAAACATGTGGGAGAGGGGGCAGCCCTTGAGCTAGAATCGGATGATTCTCCTCCCTCCACTTGGTCAACAATTTATCAATATCAGGGGCGGCCTGGTAACTCTCTTGGAAATGTGTAGGTGGGGTGTGTTCAGGCATGGAATGTGTTGTTTGGTCTGAACCGTCCACCACACATTGGCTGAGGAATTTCTTTTTAGACTCCAACTCTATAATTCTCCTACTCAGATCTTCCTGGAAAAGCTTTTCTTGGAGGCTGCCAGCATCATCATAGGCAGGTGCAGCTTCAGCTTCTTCAAGGTTTAGAGAAAAACCTTACTTTTCTTCCTTTTCTTTGCTGCCCCATGATTCCACTGTCTTCCCCCAATTCAGGATCCCTGAATTTGAATCTTGCTCCTGTGAACAGGCAGCAACTTTGTTTTCCACAAGGACCCGAGGCTCTTCTACAAGATCTGGAAATTCTATCTCTTTTTCAAGAAGCAGCTTCATCTTAGCCTCTAAGTATTCAATTTGTTTGGCTAGGTTTTCCTGGAAGAGTCTTTCTTGGAGGTGGCTAGCATGATCTTCTTCAAAGCTCTGAGCTGGTCCTTGACATTCTTTCCTCCAACTTGGAATTTGCACATCATGTTGGAAAACTTGGGGAGGCTGAGGAATGCAAGGAAAACACTGCTGGTGCATTGGAGGAGCCTCTAGAAAAGGGACGTGCTGGTTGGTGGTATTATTTTTGATGGAAGATTCCTGATCTAAGGATTTGAAGAGATTGATCTCCTTGGGAGGTTGCTATGATACCCTTTGGTGTTGGAAAGCCAAGTGCACGGGATTGGGAGCAGCGGTATTTGATGAGTTGGAGTGAGCAAGTGCAATTTGATAAAATGGATTTGGTGCAAAAGAGGGGGTTTTATTTAGGGTAGGAGGGGGTACATAAGGCTAGTTGCCTTGAATAGATGGATTTCTCCATTTTCTTACCTCCTCCTTCATGGACTGTACGGCTTGTGCTTGCCTAAACAAGCACTCCTCTTTATACATCAGCTCCTGCTGATACTTGTGTTGCTCTTCCAATCTGTCAATTTCTTTTGTCTACCTCTCAAATTCCAATGCCACCTCCCTTATAGTTGCAGGGCAACTAGGAGAGCTACTTGAGGGGATTCCATGAATATTTTGAGTCTGATCGATATTATATGAAGGAGAACAAAATCCATGATTTTTCGCAAAAGAAGAATACATACAAGAAATAGATGATTTTTGATGGCACCAGGCTGCTTAACCAACGGATTTAACTCAGAGTCGCCAGATGCTAGAAAACAAAATTTGATCTACTGTAATAGGACCAGCATCAATCCTAAAACCTTACTACGTTATAAAAACTTGGAGTCCCATCGGGCGTGCCAAAATTGTTGATGCTGGAAAGTGCACCCTATGGCAGGAAAATGGATTCCTGCCCTCTCCCCGCAACATGGAAACCCCTCTCTTACCTGTGGGATAGCGAAGTAGGAGAGGAGAGTCTCTAGATATGGGCTAGTTCCCTCTGATGTATCTTGTTTGTTTTAGGTAGCACAAAATATAGGTATATAGGTATAATGGGGGGGATGAAAAGAGATAGAGAGAAAGCATGAAAACAAACAACCTACTCTAAAAGAGGTGATACACCAAAAACAGGTTGACCTTCTACATCCACACTCAGGATCAGAGAAAAATGTACATACACTCATATCTGGCAAAAAAGACCAGGTCTCTGGGATGACAGGGAGGTTCTTATGGAAAGCAGAAGAAATAGGGACTCACCAAGGTGCTGAGAAATACACACTATAAGTGACCTCACCTATTTTATACCTCTAAAATAGAACTCTACTCTTGGCAGTACCAGACAGTGGCACTTTGTAGATCGCAGGTTTGCTGGTGTTGAACCTGTGAGAGCATCAAGAGATAATGACTGGACACAGATTAACATTCAATGCATACACAAAAAGATCCATCCAAATAGAGGTAAAACTGTCTTTTATTGATTCAGGTGGAAAATTTGGAGAGCAGTGCTCTTTACAAAAAATGGGGAAGATCCTAATAAATGATGAAGTCTGTATATTTATAGGGAAAGAGCTAAGAGGAGTCTCATTGGAAAGAGTGAAAAACACTGTAGCTGACATCACAAGTCTGCCAAGACCATGTTTGTTGCCTCATTTTGTGTGCTGGTCTTCTCCTCCAGCAGTTGGGTAAGTTTTTTCTTGTGCACTGCAGGTGAATTTTTCCACCATCTGTTGTGGGCGGTGAATTTGCCACCTGCTGCATGTACTGCATGTAGGACTTATGCCGACATCGACCGATAAGCTGCCGACCGCGGTAGTTTTGCCGATGTCAGCCTATGTAAGTTGCCGACAGCCTGAAATGACTGGCTGTGCAACGCAGGTGTAGGAGGTGACCAAGATTTTGCCTGAGGGGAAAAATTGGGTCTATACCCTTCGACTAGTCATTCATCACAACCCACTACCATTGTATTATCCCTAGATAATATAATGAGACTAATAAGAGTCCAACATGTCAATTTATGAGTTCTAAAATGATGAATCTTTATGTGATTTTATTTTCCTTAGAGATAATGTTCCATTGCAGGATCATAAATCAGGGTTCTCAATCAAGTTTGATCTTGAAGCCTATTTTGAAGAGCAGATGAACACCCTTAGCCAAAATCAAATAATTAAAAAATTAAAGTCCCAAATTGAAAAACTCTTTGAGTTACTTTTATACCAATAAAAAATTAAATAAAAAGGTTAATCTAGTGGTGAAAACCTGTTTCAAGCACCATTAAATGGGGGTGTTCGATATTCTTCAAACATAGCTCAGGATACCACCAATGATGAACTTGTCTATGAGTCTAAGTTTTAGTTTGAATAAAAAAATGATTTTGATCAAATCCTTAAAATTTTCCAATGGTTTTTATTACATGGTCAAACCTCCAATTAGGGGATTTTGATTCATCATGCTTAGCAGAACTTGAAGAGCTAGTCCTAGTAGAGGACTCTAATGATGCCACCTAGTTTAGATCATTGCCAACTATCCTTGAAGATGGTTTGATCATTATAGTGTAAGATATATTAAAGGTTAATATTGGGTCCCTAAATAACCCAAATTGGATCAAGATAGGCACATCCCTTACTTAGAAGGAGCGTGAAGTCTTTGCAACCCTCTTGAGAAAATTGTAGATATTTTTGCATGGGCATATCTTAACATTCTAGGTTTGGACACCAACTTGGTTCTATACTACCTTGTGTTCAATCTTAATGCCAAACCAACCAAGTAAAATTTGTGCAAGATGTATCTTTGTATTATTGTATTAGTAAATAAAGAGTTGGAAAACTCTTAGAACTAGGATGTATTCAATCGATCAATTATTCAGAGTGTATCTCTAATGTTGTGCCAGTTAGAAAAACTATAAAAGGAATCATAATCTATACTAATTTATATGATATAAACATAGCTTTTCCTAAGGATGACTTTCCATTTCCAAACATTAACATCATTGTCAACTTCATAGTGAGTTGTGAAATGATTTTATTAATGGTTGGCTTTTCAAGGTATAATCAGATCAGGATAACACCAAAAGACTAGCATAAGATAGTCTTCACCAATCCATGGGGAAATTTTTATTATTAGGTTATGCCATTTAGTCTTAATAATGTAGGGGAAACCTATAAAAGATCGATGACCATCATATTCATGATATGATACATGACATTGTCAAAGATTATGTCAATGATATTATTGGTAAATCAAATATCAGGGCTGATCATCTAATAGTGCTATGAAAAATACTTAAGATACTATGTGAGTATAAATTTAGACTTAATCCTAACAAGTGTGTCTATGGAGTCACATCAAGAAAATAGTTTATCTTCAATATGTATGATCGAGGTATTGAAGTTGATCTAGCTAAAGTTCAAGCCATAACATAGATGAAACCACTGACTAATTTGAATTAATTCCACAGTTTATAAGGAAAGATACAATTCTTTTGATGCTTCATATCATAATTAGACAAAAACTTCCATCCTTTTATGCATATTTTGAAGAAAGAAGTCATATTTCATTGGGATGATCACTTCCAAAAAACCCACCTATTTTATTTCCTCCTATGCTAGGAAAGCCATTATTATTGTACCTATAAGTTACTAACAATACCCTAGGGGCACTTTTGGCTCAACACAATGATACTGGAAAGGATCATGCCATGTAATACATATTCCGTACATTGGTTGCATATGAACATAAATATATGCCCATAGAATTTTTTTATTTAGCCATGGTCTTTATAGCTCAAAAACTAAAACAATAAATGTTAAACAATAAGAGCATGGTTATTTCAAAAGTATATCCAATCAAGTATCTATTAGCTAAAACAACTTTACAAGGTGGCATGTCCAAATGGATAATTCTTTTAAGTGAGTTTGACATTGAGTACGTTAACCAAAAATCTGTTAAGGGGCAAGTTCTTACAGATCAACTTATTGAATCACCCCTTGCTAATACAAAGCCATTGACATTCCAATTTCTTGATGAATACATAATGACCTTAATTGACACACCTCTTGGAGAGCATCACTAGAAGCTATATTTTGATGGATCATTCATATCACATAGATCATGGTAGGCCTTTTATTTATTACACCACAAGGGGATCTAATCCCTTAATCATTTAGGATCATATTTCCTTATACCAATAACATGGCCGAATATGAAGAACATGTTCTAGGGCTTCACCAAGATATGCAATGGAACATATCCCATATCAAGGTTTATGGTGATTCCTAATTAATAATCAACTAGTTTATAGACCATTTTTAGACCAAAGATGACAAGTTGGTTCCATATAAGGCCATGGTCAACACTCTCGAGTAGAAAATTATTGACATTCAATTTGAGCATATAACAAGGGCAAGTAATAGAACTATAGATTCTATGGCCACTATTGGATCTCTATTCAACAAATTGACATAGCTAAAGAGTATCATTTCCTTTTTAATAATTTTTTACCATAAGTTCATGAAACTTCAACTGTCACGATGATTTATGATATTATTGGTCTTAGCTCTATTTAGCATTTGAACCTTTATAAATACCTACATGACCAAGTTATGCCACCTGACCTATCCAAAAAATAATCCAAATCCTTCATCCACCAAACCACTCATTATACCTTACTTGGGTTAACCCTTTACTACCATAGTTTTTATGGAACTCTACTTAATTGTTTAACTTCAATATAATCTACATTAGCATTACAAGAAGTTCATAAGGTATGTGAGGCCCACACCAATGGGGTAGTCCTATACAAAAATCTCTTATGTACTAGTTATTATTGGTTCATAATGGATGAAAATGCAATTTCATATGTAAATAAGTGTGATAAGTATTGATGATATGGCAATTTTATTCATGCCCCGACTAAGACTCTGAAACCAATGTTGAAACCATGGCCATTTTCTATATAGGGCCTCAATATCATTGGGAATATCAGTCCCACCTCATCCAATGGCCATAAACATATCCTTACCAGCACTAAATATTTAACTAAGTGGGTTGAAGCTAAACCCCTCACTTACATGACTGGAAATAAAATTTCCAAGTTCATTTTCAACCATCTCATTTTTTGTTATGGTATCCCTTCTAACATTATATTTAATAATGGTGGATCATTTAAGAATAAAGATGTTGAAAAGATATGGACTAAATAGAGCATCACACAACATTTATCCACATCGTATTACCCTCAAGGTAATGACCAAGGTGAAGCATCAAATAAAACCATTGTTAACATTCTCAAAAATATTATCAATGATGATGGTCATGATTGGCATGTTTAGACAATTTTTACCCTTTGGGCATACCGTACCAATCACCATACACCCATAAGAGCCACTCCATATTAAATTTTATATGGAATTGAATCCATTCTTCCCATTGAAGTTGAGTTTTCATTTCTATGCATCTATTTCAAGAATGTCTTGGATGAAAATGACAATTGAGTATCTTACATATAAGAACTAGAGTTACTTGATGAGAAATGCATAGATGTAGTGAATAATATTCAATCCTATCAAGACCAAATTTGAGGCCTCTACAATCAACATATGAAACATAGAGAATTTGAACTTGGTGATCTTGTCCTTAAAGATAACCAAAAGAATACCATAGTCGAGAAGAAGCATAAAGGCAAGTTCTAACCTAATTAGGTTGGTCCTTTCATAATTATGACAAATTATGGAATAGTATCATATAGGATTGCCACACCAAATGGACATAAACTTGATGAGTTGATGAACATTATTCACATCAAGTGATATTTTTCTTGAGTGACTTGGTGTATTGTCTATAATGATAATTTCAAATTGTATCATTTTATCAATATTCTTCTTTATACTATACCATTTTTACTATCCTATCATCCTACTAGCCTGTCACTTTTTCCTCTCAGATATCTATTTTACCATACCTTTCTCATTAACTAAGATCATTTATCCCTCCCTACCTAACCCCATAACCTTGGTTTTATTCCATTCATTCTAAAGCCACATTCAACAAAAGGATTCATATTCAGTTTCAATAGTTCTTTCTAACATTCTAGATAGAGGAAATATTTTAGAGTAGTAAGACAATAGTTTGGTAGTTGCATCCTTCAATTCTTATTCCATTCTCTATACCAAGTATGCCTGATTATAACTACCTATGGGTATATTAGTGTCTAAGTAGTCTTGTTACTAATTATAACCACCTATTGGAAAAATTAGTATCATTGAACTATGTCATTGTATCCTAGTTATAACTACCTATGGGAAAAATAGGGCCATCACTCGTTTATCATGCCTTGCATACCAACTAGACATTTCTTATGCCATATTATGCCTTTATACCAATTTTTATTGTTTTATTTGAATTGACTGCTAGACTATTTAGATTCTTCCATTGTAAGGCAAAACTATAGTGACTTGAAGTCCCATCTTGGGACTATGTAGGCAACATTTGATACTTGTTGAGGTCAGCTCGGTCACTCTAATCCATGATATTATTCTTTTATGAGAAACCTAAGACATGCTCTGACTATTTTTCAAGTAATCTAATTAATTTTCACCATTTTATGAGCTTAAACAATTTAGTATATCATCATCCTCTATCGAGTTGAGATACCTAGAAAATTCCAAAAACATTTGTAAAATCATTTAGAAAAACCATAAACATTGACCACTTCTTTGCCTTAAGGATTATGGGAACCCTTACTAAGTTACAAGAAAACTAGTTGTTATTTAGTTTCACCATCCTTTTTGGCCTTTTATCCCATGCACAATCTATTTTATAAGACCACTTCTATTCTTATATCACATATATTATGTTGATTTTTCATCCATTATCATTTTCTTCCTATTTCTTGGGAGAAATACATTCAACTTAAAAATTTTGTTGGATATTACATCCATGGAACTATGTAAACAACATCCACTTGCCTAGTACATATGGAGATAAATCATCTACCCCCTTCTTTTTCTTATATTCCCCCAGTCAGGCTTATTTGCTTAGTTGTCTAATATTTTTTAGGGGCAATGTTCATTGCATAGATTTAAGTCATGTTATTTTTACTAACGTTAGGACTAAATATTATTTTTTTCTTTGCTTGTTTTTTTATTTGTTATTTATGTGCCTATTTGTTTACTTTTAGCACTGTTACCTTGATTCAGTCTATGTGCATTCATTAGGTGATTTTTATGCATTTATAGTTGAATCCATCCATATTCATATATCTATATTGCCATCATTCTTTTTATCGTTGGTGTATTTCTTTATATTAAGTATTAGATCTTAGGAGTCAATCCTTATGCATATTTTAGCCAAGTCTTCATGTTATTCTACCATGATGCCTACCTTCAATTGCTACAACAAAAATTATCTTAAGGGGGTCTTCTCAGTAATGGTGGCATCAACATCTCCTCAATACTGGCATCCCAATCCAATCCTAATCATATCCCAAATAGAGTAATTAACCATGAATAATTGTAACCTTTATTAGTTCAGATGAACATCTCCCTACTAGTAGGTTGTCCCAATTCATCTTTTTCTTCCATATCGAGTTACCCACATCATATTTGCCATCATTATCCAATCATTCATGTTTTCCATAATTAGGGTCTAATGATTATAACCACCAATGGGAAAATCATTATATACCATCCTACCTACATTTCTCAATGATTATAACCATCTTTGGAAAAATCATTATGTTCTCACCAGGTTTAATTTCTTTTTTCCCAAACTGAGGCATGTTGTTATATTGTTTATCTGTACTAACTAGGATTAGTCCATCTTCTCAATTATTATAACCATCTTTGGGAAAATAATTGTGCTATCATATTATGTTGTTACTATCAGGGTACAATGCTTATAACCACCTTTGGGCAAAACATTTTACACCATCCCACTTGAATTCTCAGTGCTTTTTACTACTTTTCCAAACTCATTATGTTCTCACCCCATCATCTTCATATATTTGGTCCCCTCATTTCTCTTCTTTAATTTGAGGGACCATTTTCTGACTTAGTTGTGCTAAACATTCCCTCAAGGGGGCATCATACAGTTCATCCATTATCATTAAAGTTGTAGGCATGTAGGAGCTTCTCAATTTTTGAGAAGACATTACTGTTCTTATAGATTGAAAATATCTTCCCAAATAGGAGCAAACTATAGACACCTAAAAATAGCCACTAATGACCTTTAACCAAACTTTTGATTAATTTCTAAAAAAATGCACAATTTGGCTAAAAAACACTAAAACACATTAAATGAGTTAAAAATATCATGTTCAAGTGCCAATTTTAGCTAGAGTATCATTAAATGAGGCAATGCATTTTATGAAGTAGATAACTTTGATAAGATCATTTCAAGTCAAAATGATATTTTTGCACTTGGAATGCATCTAAAATAACATCATAATTCTAATACAATCAAATTTTGAGCCAATAATATGATATTCTAACCAATTTGATTAATTTTTGCACCAACAACCAACATTTGCATCAAATTTGACTAATAATGTTTAAGACTAATCAATTAGAATTAATAGCTTAAGTTAGTTCTCCATATAACTTGTTGAATATTTCTTTTTGGAAATTTATTATGAGTTTTTACATCATCAAATGACTTCATTTCTTGTAAAGACATCCCTAGGCCATAAATGCATAAAACATCAAGATGAAGCCCTCCCATGCCTCATTAATGCCTTCTATGCCTCTTTAATGCCTCTCTATCCCAAATATTTATAAGGGAATTTATTGAATTTTACCTCCAAAATTGAATGGATTCTTATCCACACATATTCATATTGAGATGGATGGTTCAAGTTCATTTTGATCATTTTATTAAATCTATATATGGGAGGGCTCGCAACCATAATTTGAATCTCTTTTGGTGTAAATTTATCATGCACAAATGAGTCCAAAATATATTTTAAGCCAAATTTACCATGCCCAAATAGATTCAAATAACATCTTGATGTAGTGTTATTATGCCCAAATATTGAGCCAAAGACATCACAAGCCAATGGTGCCAAGAGGACATGAAGGTAGCCACACTCCATTGATGAATATCTCTTGAAGCATAATATGAGCAAGCCAAAGAAGGGTCCTTTTGGATAAATCAAGGATTTGGTAATAAATTTGTGTTTTGTGATCATATTTCTCATTTATTTTGATTTCTAGTTGTGTTTTTAGGATGCTTTTTCCTCACTAAGCTCCCCTAGTGACTAGGCCTAGAGATGTTATGATAGTTAGTATGTTTCTTTAATTTTGATTTCATTTTGGAACTAACACGATACTAACCATCCTCTCTTGAGTCAAATTCATAGTCTACATAATTTCATAATATTTTTATGAACCAAGTAGCATATATAAGTAATATGTCTAAGTGGATATATCATTGAATAATGAATAATGTGATCACACTAATTCATAAAATACATGATAAATATTGTTAATATAAATGTCTATATATTAAAAATACAATATAAGTTAGGAATTAAGCACACACAAAAGAGCATTCAAAATAAAGTCAAAATACAATGGTCCAAGGATACCTCAAGCATGGAGCATATTCCAATTTTTACATAATGAAAGGGACATGACTTAGTCAAATTTCCATAAAAGTAAGAATGAAATATTCAAACATATATTTAATAAGTAATGACATTAAAATTTCAAAGAGGAAAATAAAGGTACAAGGACTAAAAATAATGGAGAATATTCAAATGATCAAATAAGAAATACAATAGAAAGGAGGGAAACTCAATGAAGTGCATGATTGAAATCATAAGAACTAGCATAAAAATATCACAATAGTCCATGGATCAAATGTGTTAGAAAAACACATTAAGTACATAACATATAGAGTACACTATGGAAGATATAATCATGGATAAAGGCATATATAAATACATAAGCTCAAACATGATAATGTAAAGTGACTATATAATGATATAACATGGATTTATCATTATCATGTATATGTAAAAGTGTTACTATAACCCAAGGATCTCATCAAGGATATGCCTTTATGGAGGTCTCGTATCATGTGTATGATACTCATATGATACATAATCAGTATCATCGAGTCCATACCAATATTTTATATTATTAGGATCATAATCACCATTTTAATAATTATTTTAGGATAAATGTAACCTCTTCAGTTGTTATTGAACATGTGATATACCATTTGGAGTGTCTGTAAATTAATAAATAACTATGTCATATTATGGTTCTGACCTTTTTTGTATGCCATTATTTATATCTATGTTTACCTTAGATGATAATACCTTATGAACATATTGAGATACATAGTTTTCTTTGTTATTATCTTTATTTGGTTCTATAATTTATAGAGATGTATTTAAATGATATGTACCACATCATGTAGTTATAAACACATCATGTGGTAAGGTATCAATTGGATCAAGATGAATTTTTCTCAATTGTTCATCTATCATATTGGTATTAGGGATAGTATCACCACTATCATAATAATTTGGAATTATTCCCTTTTGTTGTTCGATATTGATCAACAAAAGGATCTCAGATAATTTTTTATTGGTTTGAATATCATTAGTTCTTTTGGTATTGTTATTTTCTCTATTTATTTATTCTTTTTACCATTCTCTTATTTTTAATTATCTTTTGGTAACCATATTTTTTATTTTGACACTTGTGTTGTAGGGGAAGTACTACTAATGTGAGTGGTTTTCCTAAGTGATGTGTCATGATAGTATCACCATTATCTTTAATACTTTGAATTTTGTTTTTTAATTCAATAAATATATATTTATGATGCCCATGCATTCTATGATATTTACAATAATATTTGGATATCATTATAGGATGTAGAGGAGCTAATTAAATCATTTTTTTTCTAATAATTTCTCTTTGGATTTCCCTTGAATCTTATTAGCCTTTAGTATAAGATTTGAATCACATGTTTTAGATGTATTTTATTGTATATTTTCATTTACAAGTGAAACCTTATTGGGTATGACATTGATAAAGTAAGATGAAAACATGTGAATAACATTATCACATTTTAGATTATGTAGGTATGCAACATAATTTTGTAACTCTTTTATTAACTTGATTATACTAGTGATTTGATCTTTTAAGGATTCAAAATTACACAAGTTAGGTGCTTTAGATTACATTGTATACATATAACATATACCTTACTCATTTAATGAGTGATATCATGGACCTAGTTATAGGGATAGTAGCTATCACCCTCCTCAAGGTTATGAGGAAGAATAAGCTCCTTTTTATCCATTTTAAATATTCTAAAAACTCATATGAGATTAATAAAGAAGAGACATAAAAATGTTAACATTATAACATGATACAATAAGGATATAGAAATTTCAAACTATTTGATGAGTTTTTTGAAAATTTGAGATAATTTTTTCTAGAAAAATAAGAAATGAGATGAACCATAAAAATAGGGAAACAAAACTATAGTGTATGACATGTATGTCTAAATTTACTAAAAATATTAAAATGATAAATTTGTAAATTTTGCATAATATTTTGGTGAATAAAAATATACTTTTGTCTATACCAACAAAATTTTTAAAAACCTATGAATAGTTATAAATTTGATCTATGAGAATCATAAATATGCCAAACAATGTGGAATGCTTCACAGGTAAAACTCTAGACTATTCCTAATAAAGAATCAACAATTGTAATTTAGGGATTTATTTTAGATATCTAAGAGAGGTTTTTTATTAGAATATTATTTTTAATGAAACCAAGAATTTAATTACAAAAACAATACACCATTCACTTTGTATGTCAATTTTTACTAAAAAATAGTAAATTACAAAAAGTGAAAAAATTGTACCAAAATTGGGTTAATAAAAAGAGGTTTTTGAATATATCAATTTGAGTAGAAAATTAATTTGAGTAATATTAAAATGTATATTTTTGGAATCCAAAATGATCTTATCAAGGAATAATAATTTGTAAGTGTCTAGACATGAAACCCTTGTGACTATATGAGTGTAAAATCCAATGGTAAAGTTATAGATCTAAAAATCCACCATGGCAAGTTGAAACCCTAGGAGGTTGGAAACACTATATTAGACTATGTTTGTAAAGGAAGATTTAGAGGTTGGTTTCATAAAATTTTTACCCTTTGGTCTTGGATAAGGATCTTATGGGGTCAGGGTTAAGAATATTTAAATGATCTAGCACAAGGGTTATAAGCATCACTATATTAGGATAATTAATTATAAAACTAAGATAAAACATATAGTGAATTTATTATTCTAAGATATATTAAAAATAGAAAGTATAACTATGCTATATATTTCAATGCTAATGAAAATAAGATACTTAGTTGGTTCTAATGATAATACAAATCTATATCTGGAATAAGTAGAAAGCATACTATATATAGATTCTAGATCACTCACCTAATTATATAAAATATACCTCTATAGTGGTGGACACTTGTGTCAACTTGGGATGGTTATATTGACACTTTCTATCTTGATCATATCCATGTTTATTGTATAGAATACCTACTAGATCTAGATGTGACCAACTAGAATATTATGGGTTCTATATCATGTCCACTAGTGTTGTTAGATTTGTCATGGGTTGTCTCTCCTTGTTAAATAGAAAAACCCTAGTTATTCATATTCATATTTACTATGGGAAAATGGATTAGTGGGAACATAGTGTCAAACTACTCCAAATATCCCTATGTTAATGAGTGTTTCCTATATATCCAATATTCTAAAGAAGGCCACAGACTTATGTATTTATCCCATATGTGTTAACTTTTATGTGTATTAAGAAATGTGTGATAAATAAGTGCATAGAGTGACCTATCTTATAACTTGGAAAATGTGACTCATGGGATACTCCTTCAATAATTTAGACCTATATATGTGTTGTCCCTATGAGAGATATGTAAATAGAATAAAATAGGAAAAAATTGCTCACTTGAGTTCTTGATTGAATTCCTTTGATAAATTACCGTGCAATTTATTTGGTTTATCTTTGATTTTTTGTATGTGAGGAATGAATGATGATTGATCTTATATATCTCACATTAAAACACTTAGGTAAAACATATGAATATGTTTAATTTACAAAATTAATGACTTTATGGCAATGAACACTTATATTTGGTCATGACACTTACGTCAATATAGGCATCTAACTAAGATACAAGTTTTTAAGAAGCATAAAATAGGTACATGTCTAAAACTTGTATATATGGAAGATAAGTAGGTTTACACCATTTTTTGGGAAGATAGAAGGCCTAGGTCATTAGATGACATTGGCTAGAATAAAATATAATCAATGAGGATAGAGATATAGAATATATAATCCTTTTGGTAGTGGGAAAGGTCTATAACTAAGAAAAATAGCCAAGGTTTATATTTTCAAAGTGTACAAGACTGAGGTGCTATATAATTCATAAAAACATCTACACATAGAAATCCATTAGTAACCAACCCAGTCACTAACCAATCCAATAGAATCCCCAAAAAAATGTTATTTTCCCAGGTGTCTACACTTTTATAGGATCCTTAGATTCATTTTTACCACTAAATACATATACATTTTATTTATTATATAATTATATTCACCTAGAATTAAATGCATTGTGTTTTTCAATGCCATCTACCACTATGTTCCACCTTGCTTCATAATTGTCTTTCCTAGATCCATTTTTGGACTTTACTTCCATTATTTCACCCCTCAGACTATCACTATGGTTCATAAGTCTATGTGGTTAGTTATTTGTATTCTATAATTTTGTTATTTACCACATGTTGTCATGGTTTCTAATGGTTTTTGCATATTGTTTTGGTTTCTTATTCTGGGCATGCACACATGGAATGATTTAGATTATTCATGCCACTCCTTGGAATTAATACTAACCTATATTCCTTATTTAAAAATTTAATTTTATTATTTTAGGATTTATCTAATTTTGGGGGTCAACATTATACTATGATGAGCATTTCTTAATAAATATTGTGGACTGAAATACATAAATTGAACATATTTGGAGATAGAGAAGAATAGTTGAGAATTTGATGCATAGGTAAGTATGAGTTAAAAAATTTATTTTATGTAAATTTTTACACAATTTAAATTGTACCATATGAAAGAGTGCATTCTATGAATTCCAACTCAAATTACATGGATTGATTTTGATAAGTATATATTAAGATATCACATAATTTTGAGAGGAATTAGTTATAAAGGTTTTAAATTTTGAAAAATAAAAAAGTTAACCCATATAAATAGGTTGGGTAAAATAAACTATAATTAATTTTCATATTAATATTTTTTTGATTTATGAGATATAAGGGGGAAATGATTCCCCATAGGATAATCCTTGGTTTTAATCAATTTCAATAGGTTTGGGCCATATTGTAGTTGGAATACCAACTACTTATTGTAAACCAAAAAAATCAATTTTTGATGAATTTAATTTTACTATTTTTTATGGATATTTAATATGTTTTATACTTTACTAGTCTTATCCTATCATCACTGATCTTGTATAGAACTTTTATGGAATTGTTCAAGACATGTGAAGACTTTTTATATCTACAAATTTGTCCATAAACCTATCTTCTTTGTGATATAATTAACTTTAAACATGTCCATAAGAAAAATAATATGTTCATAATTTTTATGCCTTAATTTTTTCATTGAATTTTTATAATTCTATTAATAGTGTGTTTTGTGATATTTTGATTATAGGTGGATATGTGGGTTCAAGAGTTTCCACATTATCACATGATAGATACCATGAAACCACTATCATTGATTGTTGTTGAGATGGATACATTATGTGCAAGTGATCTTCGGTATTTTGGGTAGCTATCATTAATGCCTTATGATATGTATATGATGATAACCTTTGATGATAACTATAATTTAAATGCTTGTACTTTGTGGATATTGATATGAGATGATAGTGATCTTAGAGAATGTATGGAAGATTATGTGGTTTATAGTTGTTTGGAGATGAGTGACATTACATGGTGGTGGTGGTTCAAAATATATACTTAATATTTTCAAACTTAATCATATATTTATGCATTCTCTCTTACATGAAACCATCGAGTCTTACTATTTATGAGTGCACACCTTAAAGGGTACACCAGGAAGTGGTGGGTAGACCATTAGTGCTTCACAACATTATTTTACCCTATACCACCACTTCTTATCTACATGACCATATCCTATACACCTAATATTTTTCTCCTCCTCTACACACTCCAAGCAATTCACCGCCTAACTTAACCCCTTTCTAAGCCTAAAAACCCTTTTGATAGTTTATGGTACACTTTTTACCTAGGCTAACCCAATATTTAATTTTTTTAAATATGTTATGGTTCTAGGTTGGCCTTGGACAAACTAGATTGAGACCTAACTTATTTTTATCAAATAATGATATAGAGTTGAATTAGTTCAACCCTATTGGCTAAACTTTTAGAAAGTTTTAAGGTTATATTTAGCTCTATATATACATCCATTTCCATCATTTAGAGATGATGATGATGATGATGATGATGATGATGATAATAATAATAATAATAATAATAATAATAATATATTGTGCCTTATCCACCATTCTACTTAAGGAGCATTTCTTAGGGTTTCAACACTTTCTTTCGAGATATGGATCTTGTCTTATGCATAAATATATTAGATACATAGAGAATTTGTGTATCATATAGATAAATTATCCTTGTTATCCTTATATTCCACAAAAACCTTTTGTGAATCACCTTGGCCAAGGGAGATATTGAGTCTCGATGGGTTCATCTTCAAAGGTAAGTATTTATAAATTTGTTCCCCCTTTGTAAGATTAGATAGATTAGCATTTTTACTTCTCTCCCATGAATTAGGATTTCCTATACATTGACTTGAGTATAGATATTCCATACCTATTTAATTTTTATGTTTTTACCCCCACTTTATTCCATAAGCTTTGGTGAGCACTAGATTATATTTTAATTTAATTTTCATTTACTTAATGAATATGAAAACATAGGACCTAGTTATGGCTATTACATAGTTTTTATTGACTAAAGGCTTTGTAACCCTCTCTAGCAATGTTATTTTGGTATGTGGTCCCTTATTTAGATTTAGTAGATACATCTTAGTCATGACCCCAAATATCTAATGTATCAATAAATGAAAGTGTAAGTAGGATAAAAATATTCTCTGAGTTAGGATTGATTAATAGTTCAGATGCATTTTATTTTGTATGAATTATGATGAACCCAATGTGAGTCAAACCCTTGTAGGTTTTCTTTCACACATTCATTTTATCATCATATTATATTTATTTTTAATTTTTGTATTATTGTATCAAAATTGTATCTATAATTATAATAGTCTATAAACATGTTTAACCCACAATCACCTTAAAATAACTTTGTTATAAATATTTAGGTCTTCTATAAATATAGGTGACTAAATCAATCAGCTTGACATAGTCTGCTTATTCAATTACAAGATTTTATACATCATCGATAAATTTGACTCTTTTCATGGTTCTTATTTTTTACAATATAGGTTTATGTATGCAATCAAAAATACATCATGTTTATAAATAAATCTTAGCTCAAAGAAGATAGATCATACCTACACTTTTGATTTGGAATACATTTATTAAGTAGGATCATAACTAATATGGGGATCCACTAGACCTAATTAGGGGATCACTAATCATAATACACCATGCTAAGAAGGGTTCTAAAGCCTAAAATTTAACACAATAATGAAATAACCCTAAAAGAGTCCTAAGTTTTACATTTTACTTAATCTAATAACAAATAATGTAGATCTAATCTTGTGTTCACCAAATCTTATGTCACAAATTGGGGGTTAGAAATAATAAAACTAAACATGTATATAAGACATATACTCATGTCAATGTATATATAATTCTTGTAAATGGAAGAGAAGCACAACTACATTATCTATCTAATCTTACAAAAAACAATTTAGGAATACTTACCTTTTAAGATGAACCCACCAAGCCTCAATCTCTCCCTTGGCCAAGGTTCTTCACAAGAGGTTGTTGTAGTATGTAAGGATGACAAAGGCAAATCATATCTAGGCTACAAAACCTATCAATGCATCCAAAAGACTTATCCATAAGATAATATATATATCTCCAAAGAAAGTATAGAATTCTAAGCTTTACTTCTCAAGTAGAATGGTCAATAAGTAAATGTTCATTTGTACTTATTTCTTATTTCACTTCTTCCTTAATAAATGATGGAAATGAACTAGTATATATAGGTGGATCTTTCCCTAAATCCTTTTGAATATGTTAACCAACAAGGTTGACCCAATCAACTTAACATAATTTTGGGTAATAATTCACTAGGTCATGAGCTAGGTTGGCCAAAGGTCAAACAGTTCCTAAGTGAAAATTACCTAGAACTATACATGGTTGACCTAGTCGACCCTATACAACTAACTGATGAAATGGGTTTTAGGTGAGGAATAGGAGGATAAAATGTGGAAAATGAATGGAATGGTTATAATAGAGAATAAGAAGCTTAGTTTTAATGGTTTTAGGAGACAAGTGTGTAGATAAAAAGTGACAAAAGGGACAACAATCCTATAAAGCACCAATGATATGTTGACCTCTTTCATAGTGCACCCCTTAAGGCATGCACTCAGAGAGATTGAGACTCAATGGGCTCTTATAAGATACAAAGTGTTAATAATATATAAAAGTTTAAAAATATTATGTGTATAAATATGCCTCATTTGAATCTCATCACTTATCATGTGAGTGAAACATAGGATGGTTCTTCAAGAAATAGAACGTGATAACACACAATGTTGATGCTAAATAAAATGAAAAAAAGATAAATGAAAGGAGAAAATTTAAAAAAACATACCTTTTCTTACCTTAGTGTTGTAGATAAAGAAGTAGAATACAAGACAATTGAATGTGTCTAATGTGAAGAACATTAGGCAAACCTATAGAAGATAGTGCAAAAAATATCTAAAAATTGAAAGTTTTGGAAGATAGGCATATAACAATGGAAAATATGAGGTAGTAGAGACAAATATATGAATGACTTAGGAAAATTAGAAAATTAGGATTGTTAAGGCAAGGTTAGAACAAAAATATTGAGAATAAATGGATGATAAAATGATGGAAAATGAATGACAAATGATAAGAAATAAATGATAAATGATTGGAAAACATAGTAAATCATTTTGTAAAGTATGTAAAACATAAATTGTAAAAAGGAATTTAAAACATACTAAATCATGTTGGAAAGTATGAAGAAGTCAAAAAATGGTATGAAATCAGAAAATAAGAAAATAAAAATGAAAGAGAAATGAAGTAAGCATAAAACATACTAAATCAGGATGGGAAGCATGTCAATGATGTGTAACTTCATGGTTAATCACATATTATCTCATATTTGACACATGTAATTTTTATTATGACTTGGATTATTGGAAAATTTTGTGAGGGCTATGTCCTATCTATGGTCTTACATTTAAACTCATAGAGGGAATACCACTAGGGTGGAATAATTGAGAAAATTAGGTAACAAGGGATGTGGGTAATAGGAAGGTGAAAATGTGGTAATTTGTGATGAGTGTCAAGTCTTATCCATAGTTTTATAATGCAATTCACAAATGAAATCCTAAGGGGAGTGATTAGTGAGAAAAATAATATTTGTAAAGAGGAAATATGAGAGAAATAAGAAATGAATAAGGGAATGCAAAAATCATAACTTAGGCATATAATGATAAGACCTTAGGAGACAAGAGGCATACTAAAGACATGATAAGATACTAAGTGACCATCAATGTACAAAAGAAACCTATTCACTATATATATAAATCTTTGTAGGTAAATAAGTGTCCTACTAATATCAACTCATGAAGGTAGATTAGTACAATAAAATTAAAATGGACCTACCTTCCCATGACATGTTCCCCATTCTTCAAGACCCCTTATAGAGCCATCAGTCTACTATAAAGATTAGGTACTTGTGTGAAAGTAAGTAACTCTATTTTTTTTTAAATTTTCCTCTTCTAATATATTGGCCTACTACACCCCAATGGACCTTGACTCTATGTTGAGGTTAATTGTAGAGTTTGAGCTATAACTAGAAGAAGGATATGTTATTTAAATCATATATTTTATTGTGATTTGAGTTTTAATATTTTTTACTTTTGTATCATTGGATTTTTTTAAATCATTTAACTTGTAAATTTTTTAAGGATTTTTAATATTCCTCCTCCATATGAAATTGGAATGACCAATCATGAGAGATAGTGTGATACACACAAATGAGTTTTAGGCTAAGGATAAAGGAAGATAAGTGATCAAAGACAAGACTGACTAGAACACTTAGGCTTAACAATGAACCAACATGTGATCTCAAGTCTTAGCCATGTATATGCTTATTTTGAGAAAAAGGAATAAATGTAAAAATGAGATCCAAAGTAGACCGATGAAGGGAGAATAATAATGAGAATAATTGTTTGCTAACTAATCACATGGTAATAAGAAACATGACTAAAGGGAATAAGGTTTGTATAACCAAGTCACAATGACAATTATCTATTAAAAGTAGAGATTAGAAAGCAAACAATCATGAATATAAATCAAGGGATAGCTTGTAATAAATAAAGTTAAGAAATACATAGAAATACTAAGGTAAATAATGACATAAAAAGACAAAAAGGAAAGAGATACATAAGAATTCAAGATGAAAATAAATGCCAAATGTCATGTGTAATAAAAATTAAAGAATTTAGAGGAAAACAATGATGTTATTAAAGTGAAACTAAAATTACTAAAATGCACCCAAAAAAAAAAATGAGACAAAAAATACAAGTAAGATCTATGCTAATGTCTATATCAAAGATAAGCATGTTAAATACAAGTCTATAAGTCTCAGAAGGTTTCTTACAATTGAATTTATTTGTTATTATGCATTGTATAATAATAATGGGAATCTTAAGATGCCCCATTTAGTAATTATATGTAGGTATGGGCATCGTAAGATGCACCGACATATGAGGTGGAATGATGTAACATTGAACCATTAAAATGATTGGCATTGGGTTGGTGGATGCATTTAGACATAGTTAAATGTGTTGATTTTCTAGATTTTAATGATTTTGAATGTGACATAAGATGTGTAAGAGAGATATGAAGAGGGAAAGGATGACCATGTATGATATGAGTTGGATAGGCATTTGAACTAGGTACTCTTTTGGTTCATGTGGCCTAAGAGATTGAGGTTCAATCGATGCAACAATATGTTTAAAGTTATTCATGTTATCTATCCTTTCCTTATTGGTGTAAGAAGAAGGATTAATCATGGTTTGAATAAAATTAGTGGATGAGGTTTGTTCATTAGGTATTTGATGTTGATGGGATTTTGGTTCTTGAGATTGAATTTGAGAAGATTTAATATAGTCTTGATAACATTGTTTTATGAGAGTATCATGATTTAAATGTGGACAAAAAAAAGGAAGAAATAAGAAATCAGTGAAGATCATGATAATGACCTATAGTAGCATGCCACCAACAAATTTTTTCAAAATTGTAACATTTTGAAGGAAGTTTAGAAGGATCAAATCTCATGGTTTTAGAGGTTGGCAATTTATCCTTAAGATATTCTAAAATCAAGGGAGGGTGGGTAGGGTTAAAATTGGTTGAATTGGATGCTCCATTTTGAGGTTAGACTTGGATGAATAAATGTTATGAAAAAATGATTTAAAATGTTGTTTAGTAATTATTTGAGGTGTTTCAAATTAAGTCATAAGAAAGTCTTTTCTTTTTTCTTGGTTTAAGGCTTTGTCTAAAGTTCTAGGAGAAAATATTCAAACTTTGTATTAAAGGGGAGGTATAAGAGTAGTGACAAATAATTATAAAAGAGTAGCATTGTTCATGTTATGGTCCACTTTGTGAGCTAGAGACCTCCACCATTTGATGAAAGTATGATAAGATTCATTGGGAAGTTATTTGGCTTTGATAAAATGGCTAAGGTAATTTTTAGGAAGGTCATCATGTTGTAATTACTTCACTAGAGCATTAACTAAATCCTCTTATTTTGAGATGGAATGTCTAGGAATTTGGTTGTACCATTCAAGTGCATCATGAATAAAGGTTTTGGCTAAGATCTTGGTGGTAGTAAAGATGTTAGTTTAGACCCATTCTATAGACACTACCAAGGGAATCAAGAAAGATATTAGGGTCCTTAGTTCCATTATATGTGATAATTGGAGAATTTTTTTCAATATCTATGGATGTAATGAATGTAGCTAATGCTTCATTTTGAATATGCTAATGTATTTTGTTATTAATTATAGGTTGAGGGAAGATATTCCCATTGGCATCTCTGAAAGGAGGGATACCAATTTTTTTTTGTTGATACATGATGACTTGAGGTGGTTGACTAGTCATGTTGAATAAGTGTTGTTACATGTTCATCATTTGAGAGGAGTTAAAAGTTTGCATTATGTTCATTTATTACATGAATTGTGTAATAATTTGATTTATATCAATAGGTGGGTTGGTGTTTAAATGTGGGGTATTATTGTTGATAGGAGGGGGATTATTTGGTGGAGGATTCCCAATATTGGTATTGGGAGGAGGATTAGGACAAATGACCTCAACTACAATACATTATGTAGTGATTGGCTATAGTTTAGAAAAATAGAAAGAAATAAAATTAATAGTTCCATATAAATTAATGAAATAAGTGAGGTTTTTATCAAAGTCCTTAATTATGCAATGTTCTTAACTAAGGGAAGGCTAAAAATATTTCATCATTATGAAATAAGGCTAGGTAACCACACAAGGAAATGAGAAGTGATAGAAAACTATATAAGGTTAACTGGGTTGACCTTGCATAAGAAATAAGGCCTAAAAATAGTATAGGTTCTATTAGGTCGACCTAGCATAGAAAACAAAGGCTTAAAAAGTGTATAGGGTCAACTGGGTCGATCTAGTATAGTAGACAGGGAAAATTAACAATCTATAATAGACTATGTTGACTGAAACAATTATCTACTGAGATAAGAATAAATTTGCAAGTACTTGAAAAGTAAGAACTAAAATCAAATAAAAAATAAATTGGATTAATTATGGTGATACAATTGAGGCACATGACATAAAACCTTGCACCAAAATTGGCTAATGCAAGTTTTTGCAATACAAAATACAATTGAACAAAGAGAAAGCAATCAACTTGGAATGTAAAAGCTAACTAAATGGTTAACGTAAATGTTGTTAGATTATTATAATATAATTTTAGATGTGATGGGAAGTTGGCTATAATCAAGGAAATAGAAATCAATCTAAGGATGGGTTTAGGAAGTTTGGGTTGAAAGGGATCGGTAGTGGAAATGATACAGGGTTGGTATTAGGGCCTATCCCTCATTTCACACACCACAATGATAAGGGTATCAGGTGCTTATCCATAATATACTATTAACCATGCTTTATACTTAGATAGAACACCAAGTTAGCTTCCCCCTTGGTGATGAAATCCAAGTAGGTTGGCCTTGGGTAGATAATTATTAAAATGCTTGTTAAGATTTTTTGATTTGGTTATGTGTGCATAAAATAAAAAATAGTGTAAATAAATGATAAATTGAAAACTATCTAATTAGAATATGTGATCTATTTTAAGCATGCAAGCAACAAGAAATTAAAGTGTGAGCTAATTACTAGCATATAAGCATTAATTACAACTTTAAAACATGGTACAATACTAATGCAGTTGACAATTTAACGAAAAAAATATAGAATAGGGTTGAGAGTGTCAACACTATACTACAAAATCAAAATTTTGGTAGTGAACAGGGTCAACAAAGTCAACCTAGCTATCTAGACAACACATATAATATAAAACTAGTTTGAAAAGGTTGATCCAGTTGACTGTATAGGGGTAGTTTTAAACACTACAAATTATGAAAGAAAAAATTGTAAGGAAAGAGAGAAAGGATATAAAGGAACCTTGGTGGATCAGAGATGCATAGAAGTGAGATTTCTAATCAATAACCTTGATAAATTCTTGAAAATCATTCTTAACAAGATTTATTGGGCTAATAAATCTTTGTAAAAACCTATTACTAAGTGCCTTAAATGTATAGGGTCAATTGGGTCAACCTAGTACACTGAATAAGATGCCTAAAAATGTATAGAGTCCACTGGGATGACCTAGTAGTCCAAATTAGATATATGAAAAACTATACTAAGTCTACTAATTTTATCTAGTAGCTTGTACCTAAAAAATAACCTAAATAAAAAGAATATAATCATATGGATGCAACTGTGTGTTAAACTTGCACATAGAAGTTAGAACTAGGTCGATATAATTAACCTAGTATTATGAATATATGATAATAAAATTGATAAAATAATGAAATAAGTGAAAGGAACCCTACAAAGGTTACATTCACATCATGTTCACTAGAATTTATGAAATAAAAAATGCATCATGTCTATAATTTAATCTTAGCTTGAATAAGATAGAGCATACCTACACTTCCGATTGGGAATACGTTTGTTAAGTAGGAGCATGACTAATATGGGGATTAGATATACCCAATTAGGGGATCACTTATCACAATACACCATGCTAGGAAGTGTTCTAAATCCTAAAGTCTACAACAATCATGTAATAACCCTAGAAGAGTCCTAAGTTTGACATTTCACTTAATCTAATAATAAATAAATAAAATATAATCTAGTGCTCACCAAAGCTTGTGGCACAAAGTGGGGGTTAGAAATAATAAAAAAGAACATGCATAGAAGACATATACTAATGTCAATGTTTACATAATCCTAATGCATGGAAGAGAATCATAACTACATTATTTATCTACTCTTATAAAGGAGAAATAAAGTTAGGAATACTTACCTTTGAAGACAAACCTGTCGATCTTCAATTTCTCCCTTGGCCAAGGTGATTTGAAAGAGGTTGTTATGGTATGTAAGGATGATAAATATAGATCATATATATGATACACAACCTATAAATGCATCCAAAATAGTTATTTTCAAGATAATATCCTTATCTTTAAATAAATTATGGAACCCTAAGATTTAATTCTTAAGTATAATGGTCAATAAGCAAATGTTCATTCATACTTCTTATTTCACTTCTTCCCTAATAAATGATAGAAATGCACTTGTATATGTAGATGGATCTTTCCCTAAATCCTTCTAGATATGTCAGTTGATAGGGTTGACCCAGCTAACCTAACATAGTTTCAGGTAATAATTAACTAAGTCATGAGCTAGGTCGGCCAAAGGTCAAATAACTGCTAAGTGAAAATACCTCAAAAATGTATAGGGTCAACCTAGTGGACCCTATACAACTAGCTGATGAAATGGGATTTAGGTGAGGAATAGGAAGATAAAATGTGGAAAATGAAGGGAATGGGTACAATATATAAGAATAAGCTTAGGGTTAATGGTTTTAGGAGATAAGTATGTAGATAACAAGTGGCAAAAGGGACAACAATCCTATGAAGTATCAATGGTATGCCACCCCTTTCCCAGTACACCCTTCAAGGCATGCACTCATAGAGATTAAGATTCATAGGTTCCTAAAAGATATAAAGTGTCATTAATTGATAAAATTTTGAAAATATTATGTGTATACAGGTTCCATACATAGTCAAGCGAATCGACTCTGTTTGTAGCTTAATTTTAGCGCACATATGCAAACTCCATCTAGATAGTTGACTCTATTCTTAGAATATTTAAATTGATACTTGAGCATTACAAAATAATTTATAAGGTTCATTCTTGCCTTTTTCATTTTAGTCTTTCATTTCTAGTATTACTTTTCACAAGTTTGATGTCTATAAAACCCCAACACTATATAAAATTGGGTGGACTAGCTCGACACAATGTTGTATCCTATCTTTAATCTAGGATTCATAGTTGACCTATTCAACTGTGTTCTTTCAGATATTTATTTTGAAGAATAGTAGTAACCTAGTTGACTATGATATATTTTTTTTACATATAATGTCACCTGAACCAACTCTATAAGATTTATAGTCAATGGAATAAAATTTATTTTACTAGTAATTAGTTCACCATTCATTTTAGTAGCTTGCATGCTTAGTGTAACAAACATAGATTAATTAGGTAAATTTTAAATTTTCTAATTTAGTTACACTATTTTTATCTTTTTCACATACTTCTAAATCACTTAAAAGTAAAAATCATTAAATGTTTTTCTTTTCAAAGTGTACCTACTTGGATTTCATTAACAGGGGGGAATCAGACTTGGTTTTTTAGCCAATTATAAACACATGGTTGATGGTATATATTGGAAAATCACCCAACACCCTTATCACTATGATATTGTGAAGTTAAGGGGTAGGACCCCAAGACCAAGCCAATACCATCACTAATATATATCCCTTTCAACCTAAACATTCTAAAACTATACATATATTACTTTCTAGTTATTTCTTACAGCCAACTCCCCATCACATTAATTTCAAATTTTATTATAACTTAACAACATTTAAGAATGACCAATTATTTATCATTTACTTTCAATTTTGATAGTTACTATTTGATTATTATATTTTCTATTGTAAAACTTTCATTAGCCACCATTAATGCAAGGTTTATGATGTGTGTTCCAATTAGATCAATCACATTAATCCAATTGCTTGTGTGCTTCATTTCATTTTCTTAAATATTATTATTGATATTTTTTCCCAAAAAATATTATAACATATAATACCCTAAGGGAGAGTCCCTAATTTTTTGATAAAATCCCTTAAGCTGACCCAAAAACCCATTTTCCCTTTGTATTATGGAATTCAGAACTTTGGATGCAATTTTCAAATTATAAATTTATTCACGGGTTCCAAATCCTACAATACACTATCCTTCTTAAACTATTAGAATTTATAACTTGACACACAATTTTCAATTTGTAAAATTTCAAATTACATTTTGACCTCTAGATCCTGCTAAGTCATAAACTAGGATAATCTAAAACTTGGCATGCAATTTTCAATTTGAAAAATTGCAAATTACATCCTATGTTTTGGATCCCACAAAGCCAAACACCCCACTATTGTAGGATCTATAACTTGACATGAAATTAAAATTACATCTTAGGTTCTGGTTCCCACCAATTACCCAAGCCATGGAATCTAGAACTCTAGATGTAATTTACAATTTTGAAAAATTGCAAATTACATGGAGAGTTCCACCTTAGGATTTTTAAACCATTCAATCCCCCATCTTGATGGACATTGGACCTGATCCAAGTACCTTGAGTTTATACCACCAACCACCATTAATGCATTAATTACAAGTATTTCCTATATAAGTAATGTGATTTAGGTATTTTTTTTATCATTTGTTTAAATTGTTAATCAAGATTTTTGAGCTCTGATGACCTTTTCCATGTATCCAACCTTTGAACCACGTGCCAAAAAAGTACCTATAAGCTTCAAACCATGTCTATGAACTAATTACCATGTCAATTTCACTCTTGTATGGTATTCTCCTTGTGTTTTCTACCATCATTCCTATAATTTGAAGCTTTTTGAGTTATTTCATTTCTTATGAAAGGTTTTCATGTTCATTTTCTAGGGTTATCATTACCTATCTGGGCATCATTATTTACGGTTTTTTTTGTTTAGGCATTGATAAAGATCATTATCTATTAGATTTTAATAAGGTGATTAATTTACCATAGTTAATTATTATTAGTTGGTTTTATTATTATACCCATGAACACTATTCTAGGTTTTCTTGTTTGTAAACCTTCCTATATTATAGGAGGTTGTTCGAGCTATTCCCATGGTTATATATTAGCCTATGTAAATATTTATTATTTATATTAATAATATAATTATTTTTTATCATCATTTATTACTAGAGCATTTTAAAATCTTGGAACCTCGAAGGATGAAAAGAGAATCCCATGCTCTCATGTCCTTAACCATAACAATTTTTTTTCTCTGACTTTAGGAAGAGCCTGTGCATTATCAAACTATCTCAAAATCAACATTAAATAAAATAAAGGCTAAGATTTTTTTTATAATTTTTTTTTTTGGATGAAGTATTGAAAGGAAAAGAAGAAATTAAGCCTGAAGCATTGTAGACCAAGCATCCATATTAGTGAGATCTGGTATTTTTTTGTTAATAAAAAATAAATAAATACACCCATAATGAATTTGGAGCAATAGATGTAAGTTTTTTCTTTATTTCTAATGTGGTGTCTATACATTTGTAAATAAAAATTATGTGTTGAATATTTACTCCTATAAGAGTCATTGGTATTAAAAAAAGCCATGAGCACTGAGTTGAGTTGTCATCCTTGGATGCCACACACCAAAATGAAACATATAAATTTGAAAATATCCCAATCATGGAGAAGAATGGTATTTTCAATAAAAAATCTACATCACAAAAAGAGGTTGGCATCATAAAAAAAAGAGGTTGGTCAATTTTTTTTTTCAAGCTTATAAATCAATATTTATAGCTTATAAATTCATGGATTCATATTAAAGTGCCCAACTATCTTTTAATCTCCAAAACCACTCATTATACCTCAAAACCACCTTGAAAAACTACCTTCAAATTATTTCTTTGCTACAAATTTTTAGAACCCACCTCTCTAGCAAACCCATGGTATTGTCTAGGCTATTGGTTTTATCCTTCAAACAACAAGTTAAAGCATTTTGATACAATTTTTGTCTTATTAAGACATGTATTAATGCATAAGTGAGTATATTTTTTGGTTAAGAAGAAGTGGGAGGTTCAAATCCCATCAATTTTTTTAGAATTTCCTCTAAATTTGGAAATTATACCAATTTTAGTTATAAGTAACTAAATTTAGTTATAAATGTACTAAAACAAAAAAAAATTGGGGGGGAAGGCAAAGTAAAAAAAATGCCAAAAAGAGGCCAAAGAGCCCAATAAAATGAAAAAAATCAAGTGTTTTTTCATTTTTTTAAAGTATTATAATTTTTTATTTTGAAAAATATTGTAATTATTTTACATATTTACATAAAATCACAAGTTTTTAAACTTAATCTTAGTGTTCAGTACAAGCGGTGCCTCTAACTTACATTTATGGGTAAAGCCATCATGCTTGAGTTACTACATCCATAGCCCAACATAGATACAAAAATGAGGGCTAGGCATCATCCCTTTAAATCATGAAGGAGAAATAAGGGCACATAAACTCATTATCATCCCTTCATCTACCCATTCATTTCAATTGAAGGGCATAAATTCTGACTGGTGGTATTTCTAAGTATATAGCAAAGTTACGTGTTCATATGTAGAAATCCATATAAATAGGTGTTAGTGATTGGATGAACCCTTTTTAGTACTGTCTAAGTATCATGTACTAGAATCTTTCACATATGTTTACGCTTCTTTCACTTACCATTGGGTATACATAAAGGGCAAACTTCTTCCACGTATTGATGGGTATAAAGGAATGATGTGTATAAATAAAGGTCTTGTATAATGGATTGAAAATATCTAGAGAGGGAGACCTTAATACCTAGAGTGATAAGGAACCAATACATCACCTTTGGTCAAATTCTACATAATGGCAAAAAATGGGACAAAATTATTTCTACCAAACTCATAGCTTCTTTGCAGTGACAACTATGCCACATGGAAAAGTAAAATCAGGACACATTTGGAATTTGAAAACATTTAACTTATTTTTAATGGTAATCTTATCCAACATGATATTGACATTGATCATTATAATAAGTTTGACAAAGCCAATCAGAAGGTAACGTTGATAATCATGTTCAAAGTATTAGATGAGGTAGAACCTCATATCCATGAGGCCATAACATCAAAAGATGCTTGGGATAATCTCCAGATAGTCCATGAGGGCACAAATAAAGGAACCATTCTTAATCTTTAGATTCAACTTCACTCCCTCAAATTGATGTCCATTAAAAAAGTGGAAGTTTTTCTTCATCATGTTGCAACCCTGATGGCCTCACTCTAAGCATTAGGTGAAATAGTGTCAAATGAATTTCTTGTACCTATTATCCTAAGATCACTACCACCCTCTTACATGATCTTCATGACTACTTTTATAGTCACCAAATAGAAACCATATTTGACAAGTTGGTAAACATGTTTTAATAGGAAGAGTTTATGCATAAAGAAGAAGAAGAATCATATGAACATGCTTTTGCCTCTAATCAATAGAAAGGAAAGAAGTAGATCAAGTCTTATAAACCAAATCAAGGTCAATAGTGTCATTCACAAGGGGATAAACAATAGAAAGTTTTCCTTATATGTGGAAAAATAAGCCATGAACTAAAGAATTATTGGTATAACTCATTTACATAGAGCTCTTCAAGAAATAAGAAGTGCAATCACCAAAAATCATCTCATCCACATAAAAGACAAAGTCAAAAGAAAGGGCATTGGAAGAATAAATACAATCAACAAGGAAACATTGCTAAACAATAAGACACCCACATTGATGAGGATTTATTATATGCTACACAATCTCATGATGAATCAACATCACAAAGCTCTATCTAGTATATCGACTCAAGTGCAACTTGACATATTATTAGAAGACAATATTGGTTCTATAGCATGAATGAGACTTCCCCAAAAAATCATGTATCTTTGGGTGATAACTCATCCTACCAAGTTCAAGGCATTGGTAATATTTATTTACCATTTGGATGACATGATTGTAAAATCTCAAATGTCTTGTATGTCCCAAGACTCACATAAAATCTTCTATTAGTTAGTCAGCTGCTTGACCACAACCTCAAGGTTGAATTTGAATACAAAAGTGGCAAAAATATGCATTTGATCAAAGATAAGTCAAAATTATCTAGAATTGTTTTATGAGCCTCAAGAGTTGGAATTTTTTTTGAATTTGACTTTGTTTAATCGAACAATCAAGCAGTTGTAGCTTGGAATTCAAACTCAGCCAATCTATGGCATCATAGATATGTTCATGTCAGTTTTGGATACCTCAAAGCACTTAGAAATTATAACATGGTCCATGGACTTCCTCAATTGAAGAAAAATATAGATCTTTACACTAGTTGTCTAGTAGGGGAACAACATTGGACATATTTTGGTCAAAGTTCCTTAAGAGAATCTGGTAAGCTTGATCTAGTGTAGATCAATCTTTGCATCCCCATGAGATCTAGGCACTATGGGTTTCAATATTTCATGCCCTTTATTAATGACTACTCATGCAAAATGTGGGTCTACTATCTAAATACCAAAGACCAAGCCTACAATACTTTCAAAGAGTTTAAAGCCATAGTTGAAACTAAAATTGATCAAAAAATTAAGGATCTCTACTCAAATCAAGGGGGAGAATTCACAAGTAATGTTTCTTTTGCTTATTTGAAATAATATGGAATCTATAGACAAATGGCTCCACCATACACTCCACAACAAAATGGTGTTGTAAAATGATGAAACTTCACTATCATGGAAATGGTGCATAGCATGATTGAAGATTCAAGTTTGGCATGCACATATTGGGTAGAAGTAGTGAAAACAACATTTTATTTTTTTAATAGATCACCCACTATAATTCTTCATAATATGACTCCACATGAATCCTATATAGGGCATAAACCTTCCATTGCTCATCTTTGAGTTTTTGGATGTAAGGCTTATATGCATGTTCCTAAAAAGAAGAGAAAGAAATTAGATACCAGATCCATGCCTTATATCTTCTTAGGGTACAATTAAGATTCCTTAGCTTATGGATTGATGGACCCCAAAACAAATAAGATCTTCATTAGTAGGGATGTAGAGTTTGATGAGAAAAGTAAAACTATTTTGCCTTCCACAAACTCACATGATTTAGTAATTAGACCTCTAAATAATTTAAAGGGTTATAACCACACTGAAGGTGAAAATGATGATGAGGATGATCAATCAGTTAATGTAGATCAACCCATAAGAATAGTGAAATGTATGCCTAAATGGTATACAAGTACATTAAGAGATGATAAATTGGATAGAGTTTTAGACACATTGACTACTGGACCAAGGACTCATAGCATGAATTAAGATGAGGTTAATTTAGCCCTAATGAGCACATTTGTATAATTAGTAGAGCCTTTCATAGTTCATAAAGCCCTAGAGTCTAAACCTTAAAAGGATGCCATGGATGCAGAATATCAATCATTGATGAGACACAAAACATGATAGCTTGAAGATCTTCCACTAAGGAAGAAGCCAATCGGCTGTAAATGGGTCTACAAAACAAAATACAAAGTATATGATAGTATTAACAAGCACAAGGAATGAATAATAACATAGGTTTATGTACAAAAATAAGGCATAGATTATGAGGATACATTTTCTCCTATGGCCAAGATCAAAATAATCAAAATGCTATTTTCTCTAGATGCACAATTTAGATGGAAGATCCACCAAATGGATGTAAAAACTACCTTTCTCAATGGAGATCTACAATAATATGTTTACATGACACAACCAAAAGGTTTTATCTCACTTGGTAATAAAGGAAAATTGTGTAAACTCATAAAATATATGTATGGTTTCAAACAGGCTCCCTAAGCTTGGTACATATAAACATCTCATCCAATATGGATTCTAGAGATGTCCCTATGATCCAAATCTCTACCTAAATTAACAAGGGGGAGAGATTATAATTATTGTAGTATATGTTGAGGATCTAGTCATCACTGGTAGTTCAGTGGATATGATAGATGCAACTAAGAAAGATCTTAATCAATTATTTGACATGACAAATCTTGGGCTTATATACTATTGTCTTGGATTAGAATTATGGCAAAAGGAACACCACATCTTTGTGTCCCATATTAAATATGCCAAGACAATGCTTGGTAAATTTTGGATGATGGATAGTAATCTAATTGCTACACCTATGGAGATAAGGATTCAGTTGTCTCATATAGTTCCATCACCACAAGTAAATACAACTCTCTATCAATAATTGTTTAGGAGTAATATCTAATTTACATATACTAGGCTAGACATTATCTATACAATTAGCTATCCTTCAAGTTTTATGTAAGAGCCAAATATGTCTCACTGGAAAGTAACAAAGTGAAAACACTAAGATATATCAAGGGTATAATGGAATTTAGCCTAGAATATAAGAATAATGACAATTTATTATTGATAGGAAATTCAAACTCAGATCATGTAAGAAATATTGATGATATAAAATCTACTTTTGGATATGTGTTATTTTTAGGATCCAATCCTATATCCTAGGGGAGCAAAAAATAGAACCGTGTTTCTCGATCTTCCACTAAAGAAAAATATCATGCTTTAAGAGGAACTACTTGTGAATCAATATGGTTACCTCACATACTGTAAGGATTGGGAATACTAAAAATACACATACTATCATGTACTGTGATAATGAGGGTGTTCTCAAACTTGTTCACAATCCAGTCTTTCATGAATGCACATAACACATTAATATTTAAGTTCATTTCATTCATGAACATGTACATCAACACAACATCCAATTCCAATATTGATTGATAGAATAAAAATTTGTAGATGTCTTCACTAAGTCACTTGCATGTAATAAATTTGAGGCATTTAGAGAAATTCTCTCTTGTTCACTTCAAGCTATGCTAAATTAAGGGGGAGAGTGTTATATTTTAATAAGGTGATTAATTCACCATAGTTAACTATTGTTAGTTTGTTTTATTTTTATATCCATGAACATTATTCTAAGTTTTCTTATTTGTAAACCTTTATATATTATATGAGGTTGTTTGGGCTATTTCTATGGCTATATATCATCTTATGTAAGTATTTCTTCTTTAGCTAAATAATAAAATTATTTTTTCTCATCATTGTCATTGTGTATTTGTAAGTGAGTTTGTTATTTTCACAAAATTTTTAGTTATTTAAATTTATGGTTTTAATTTTACAAGTTTTCATCACTAAAACCTAGTTTTTTTCCCAAAAGAGATTTATAATAGAATCTAGGGCTTCACCAAGACTAGGAAAATATACCATAGAATATTCCTAGTAATCTAAGTAAATATTCTTTGAATATATTTATAAGGTCCCTATAGACATTGGACTTATCCTGAGCACCTCCATTTCTATGAGAGGTTACACTTGTTTCAAACACCTAAGATTCCTATAAAGTTCTAAGTCCACGTAAATAATGGACTTGCTCCACACTTCCCATCCCCATGGGATTCCACATTGATAATAACACCTTCCCTTTCCACATGAGATCCGACTTTTTTGGAACACTTCCTAGCTCTATGGAGTTGTCACCTACTTCAAACACCTTTTAGTTCCATCAAGCCTTTTATCTACATAGAGCACCTCCAACCTCTACTAGTATATTATATTTGATTCAAGAACCTACAAACTTTTCCAGCTATTATAGTTTATTTTCCACAAGCATTGAATCTAGATTCCATGTCTCCAAAAGAGATGAATTTTAAATCCAAATACCTAGTGTGACTCTTTGATTAGAGTCCAATACTATAGAGATAACAAATATTGACTTAGGTCACATTGACCTAAGGAAATTTTGGCCCTGAATAGGTGTAGAATTTAAAAATGATTGGATCTAGAATATTTATGAATCTAACTTGCCATAATCTGTTGCCTTTCCATTATTAGTCCAAAGATCTGAGTTGGTGCTAACCTTATCCCAAAATTATGATCCTAATAGAAGAGAAGTCTTAAATGATATAGGGCAAAGGATTTTGAATCTATACCCTGACTTTATTGATTTAGCATTTTTTATTAGCAAAGGTTTTTGATGTATTATAACATGCTAATAATGAGTATATCTAAGTTTTGATATATTGTGTAGGATGGTATAGATAATTTATAATTAGTAGAGACAAGACAAAGATGAATTATAGTATGATAAATAGGAACTAAGATTAAACTAGAGTTTTCTTAAGGTATGCAGATCATCCAGATTAATTTTAGATAAGATTAAACCAAACATTAAACATGATAACATAGACAAGAAATAACATAATAAATATGAGAGGTAACAATAACCAAAATTCTATATTGATCTCAACAAAAAGGTCATTATCTTCTTTATACCAACATACATACATACATATACATATACATACATACATATATATATATATACATATACATATATATATATATATATATATAGTCATTATAGTTCTTGACTATTCCTATTATTCTCATACATTATCAACAAAGAGAGGATATTTTTCATATTTTACTCCTTTACAACTCATGGAGAATAAGACAAAATATATATCGCTGATAATTTCATATATAATGCAGTAATATTAAAATAATATCCTGTGTAGCTTTACTTATCCATTTTTTCTTGTAACACTTTCTCAGACATAAAATGTTGTCTCATCCTAAGATAATGTTGTAGGTTCATTTGAATATGCACTGAGGGTAGAAGCTAAAAAATTGGGTAGACTTGAAAGAGTCATAGTAATCACTCAAGGCATCATTTTAGGTTTTCACCTCTTGCACACTACTTAGCCACCTTTTTGGGTTTTCAACAAAGTAGCATACCAACCTACTACCCTTTTGGGTTTTCAATAGGATAGCATAACCAGGTGACCATCCTATATGGTTTCTCAACCATCTTGGCCCTATTTGTTTCACTAATCATCCCCAATATAAAAAAAATCTTGCTCAAAACTTTACAAAACTTTTTAAAAAATTATCCATTATGAAGTACTCAACTGGAAGGAGGTGGTGTTGCTAAGGAATAAAGTTAGCCAATAGGATCCTTAGCCCTAGAATAATTAGTCATGTGTTGTACAATTTATTTTTGGAGTTTTGATGGTGGTTTATACCTCACTATAAAAAAGAGATATATTAGATTTGAATGCTAGGTTAGAAGAGAGCTATGTTGACCTTTAGTTGAATTTTTGTGCTCAATTGATCCAATTTTTCTGTGTTATTATACTTGAAGGCCTATAAATGCACTTCACCTTAGGTATTACTACCAGCTAAGGACGCAATCATACACATTATCCCTAACATTAAAATATTGGTTGAGAGAAAGGTCAATTTCATCAATTGAGAAAGTCTAGATGTGCATTATTGTGCTAGTCATGAAACCTAAAATGAAGACTATGCTGGAGTTGGTAAGTGCATTATCAAGCTATTATTTCTATTTTAGCAGGCTATGTCTGAGATGATGGGATTGGGAGGATGTGATGCCAATCATGGCTTGATACTCCTCAATTAGAGTCATCAAAGTAGTAGTGTTAGTCTTTTAGCTATAACCCAAGATGTTGATTGAGAAAATTTATGTTGTACACTAATCCTTTGTAATCTCTAAGACAAATGTCTTGAGGCTACTATAGTTTGACATCACTTGGTCCTTGAATACTCAAGAGGCCAAGTCTATTCAATTATCTTTGATCATCTTCACTGATTCCTAAAGATGACCCCTGAGCTCCACATTCTTTGCCCTTGTCTAATCCCACTCTTGATCTAGGGAGGTGGTCTTTTATGTGATGGATTATCGAAAAGTTTTATCACCCTCCAACTAATTATTTAAATGCAAGTGAGAGACATCAAATGAATCCTCCTACTTGACTGAGAATGCCACTAAAGTGCTTGGTGAGGCTAAAATTTTATGACATGGCATAGTTTATAGAGGAAGTGAAAAGGTAGTGGACCAAGAAGTGACTATAGGGATGTCCCAAATCCAAACACATCCTAGTGGCATCTAAGATCTTTCCTGAGGTGTGGATAGAAATTTTTGTGTTATGGCATCTATTATTAGCTTATCTTGTTGCATAATGTCTTCAGCGATCCTCCATTTGACCTCTTCTTCCTCCTTTTTCTCCCCTCTTCTTGATTCTTTTTCTTTTATTATTTCTCTCTTTTCTTATCCTCTTGTTCTTTCTTTCTCTTCTTTATATTTCTTCTTTCTCTCATCTTCTTCTTTCTCTTTCTTTTTTCTCTCATCTTCTTCTTTCTACATTATCTTTTGTTCTTCTTTCTTCTTCTATTATTCTTATTATCTCTTCATCTTCTCTTATTCCTATGTAGCTAGGTACTATTCATAGGTTTGTGCTTGTGCCTACATTTGTTGTTGTCATAGGGATTCATCATGATCCTCTTTCCTCTTCCTAGCAATTTCCTATGTCTATTGTTGTGCCTAGTCTATTTTGTCTTTCTACTTCCTCTTTTTCCTTTTTTTCTTTCTTTTTTTGCACTTATTTTTCTATGGTGGATACTTATTGGGCTTGACTAGCCAATTCCTATGCCTTTTGTATGTTTGCCTCTACATCCTTGGCCTTTTATGAGGCCTTATATTCTTCAAATTCTTGTGTTACTTGTTATTGTTTTTCTTCTTATTTATTTCTCTTATTTTATTCTTTCTTGAGCCATCATTCAGATGCACAAGTGACTTATTCCTAGGTGGCCTATTATTTCTCTATTGTTGGTTGCTCCTATGTAATTTCCTCAACCTCCTATTATTGAAGTGATGGTGGGGAATTATTTTGTCACACATATAAACTTGGAACCTATTACTTCTTTTTGTCAATTATGACCAGTCTATGTCATGGTGTTGGTGCATAATATTCAGGATTAGGTTGTGCTTCCTATGTAGTAGTTGGTTGACCAAATGTGCTTTCCTCTAAGGTAGGGAAGATTCTTTCCTCCCATTATGTTCTGGGCCTACACATAGTTTATTCTAGTGGACTCTTTGGTAGAGGTGTAAAGATGAAATTATGTGTGAATTTTGAATCATTCAAAGGCTAGAAGAATCCCATTCTATGTTAAAGTTACTCCACCTCTTCTCGGATTGTGTTGACAATTATGGAAGGTGGACAAGTTGGGAGTTCTACCCATAGCTTAGGTGGAACTTAATTTTAGATTTTCACTATACATACCATCTTCCAAAAAAAACATTTTCTCCTTATCCTTCTCATAGTAGTCTCTATCCATTTCTACCAACATAACCCAATAGACTTCATGCACATCGGTACCCATCTCTAAGAGGTTTCAGGTGTTGGATATATATGACACCTTTGGATCATCTTTATAGGTCACCATGTTGTGTGTTGTTCACTTTAGGGTAAGGGACACCAAATTCATATCTACTTTACACTTCCCCTTATACTGTTATGAGCTTTATGCCAATTTTATTTGTTATGTAGTAGGAATGTCTATGTTAGGTGGTATAGATTGTAAAGGGGTTATTCACCTAGTTGCATGATATTTTTATCAGACCACTTTAGCCTACACCATATCCATGGTGATGAAGAAGGGGAGTGATTTGAATTGTGATCATGCCAGCTCATGAATTATGATGAATAATCTATTGGGTAATAAAGTGATTATGGCATGTTGATCTAAGTATTACAAGACATCAGGTGGCAATCTGAGGTGTGTGGCAATGAGGTCTAGGCACTACTCCCACCAAGATTTTAACTTCCTCTTATTTTCAAGGGATCCACATTCTTACATCCATATTATGTTATATAACTACTATGTCAGCCAATAATCTATATCTGGGTGTACTTATCTTTTTGGTAATTTCCACTACATGAAACGAAGCAAAAAGATCAAAAACTAATACTAGAAATTTTGCCTAGGAGTGGCATGGTAATTTTCAATATTTGTGATCAATTTTTGTATTAAATACTCATCCCAATTGAATTATTCATTTTGGTGTATCATCCTATGATTGATGTCCAAAACTCCCTTTAGTATTTTCTTTGTAAACTTGATCATCTGCCAAAATATTCTAGTGATGCACTAGATGAGAGTACACACTAGTTCTTTGGGGATTTCATCAATGTAAATCCACCAATTTTATTTAACATATAAGTCCTCAACTTCTTGTAAGATGAGAGGATTTTTGGTCTTGTAGGGTAGTAAGGAATCTATAATAACATGCATGCCCAAGGCTTGGGCCATTTATTATGTGTTGATTACCACATTCTCATCTAGGCCCAAATAGATTGTGTCCTCATTATATAACCCAAGAAATACTTGAACTATCTCTCCCAGGTCATCAAATGTTAGCATCTATAATAGATGCTCAATATCTATGTTTTGAAATTGATAGGGTGATATAAGTGTAAATGGTTGCATAGTGTCAATAGGATCAAGCTAGAAGAGCTTCTATTTAGCTTCACAAAGGTACTAAAATGGCTCTTGATCACTGTACTTAGTTTGTCAAAGTGCCATGTCAACACCCATTACATCCTTTTATACTTTGATAGGGGTCAAATTAGTTTCATGGTATCCATGGATACATGAGAGGGAATTTGAGTGCTCTATATGCTATGAGTAATGAAAATGGTTTGGATTTTGATAGTTATAACTCATGAAAATATGCTAAAGATGAAATACAAACTTGGTGTTTGAACTTAACATTTATAAATTTGGTACCTCTTAGATTTTTGTGTCTAGACCATTCTTATTTGTCTATTCATCTTGAATACAATAGTAGATGTGTCAAATCTACATATGATCTAGCCATTAAAGTAGTTAGTCATTGGTGCATGTGTAGAGTTATGTTATTATGTTCTTTGGTGTTTGTATGATGGGTATGAGCAACTGATGTTGACTAGCTATCGATTTGTTAAATATTTCATGAATTGACCCTTTACTCTTGCGTTTAATTTTAGTGTATGACCATTATCTAATGGATATCTTGTTGATGGGATGTTTTGACATCCTTTTTAGACAATATTTTATAGTCACTCCTCTGACTTTTTTGGTGGTACATGTGGATCATCTTAATCATGTATGGTGCACGTGATGCTTGGTATTTATACTTCACAAATTTTATTTCTGAGATCATCTACAAATAAATAAAATAGAAAATAAGCATGCACACAAAACTTGAAAAATAGAGAAATCATAATCTACATGGTATTACTCAGTACCCACTCAACTTGTAAAATGAGATCAATAGACTATAGGTGGTAGGGCTTAAGCCTATATTCATTTACCCACCCTAGTAAGATGGTTCCTTAAATATCCATTAAAACCATGGTTATTTGCTATGTTAGGTCATGTATAATGTAGGGCCCTTTCCATATTATTTTTAGTTTTCCTAGGAATGCTTTGAGCTAGCTATCATATAATAATATCTTTGTGGTGAAAGTTCTTGTCATGTCAAAATTTATAGATTTAATTGTGTACTTCCTATATCCATCTTGATCTATGTCTAAAATAATCCATTCAATTTAGTTCTAAGATCTAATTAGTAAGAGACTCCCAATATCTGAGTCACATGACCATGGCAATGTGTATGTTAGGTACTAGATATTCCATCAGCATGACTACTTCTAGACCATACACCAAATAAAATGGCATAAATCAAGTAGCCCTTTTGTAATGTATATTATATTCCCATAAGATTAAAATATTGTAATCTTCCAAATCATCCCTCTTGACATCACATATTTTTTAAAGCATTTTCCCTAGTACTTTAGTGGAGGCTTCAACTCGGCCATTAGCCTATGGATGATGGCATTGATTTTATGATGGGAGATTTTAAATTCTTCATTCAAGGCCTTGATGGTTTAATTTATAAAGTGCATTCCTCTATTGTTAACTAACTTTGTAGGGGATCCAAACCAAGTAATGATATTTTCATATAGGAACTTCATTGTGTCTTTCACACCACACCTAGTTGTGGCATCACCTTTAACCCACTTAGTAAAACAGTTTGTCACAGTAATGATGTACCTTGATTTGTTTTGCTTGCTTGGTGGGTTGATTGGTCTAACAAAATAAACACCCCATTATTTGAAAGGTTGATCTACTAATAGGGGATACAACAACATCTCATATTTTTGAATTAGTCTACCCATGTGTTGGTAGACATCATAGTGTTGTACAACTTTGTGTGCATCCTAAAACAAATTTAGCCACCATAGTCCACTCTATAGAATCTTTTTAGTTATAGACTCTCTTTAAAAATGTCCTTTTATGACTCCTTGATGATATTCCTCTAAGAGTTGAGGTCATTCATTTTTTAGGACAACCCTGCATAGGACTTCATCCTTTCCCAAGTGATATAGAAGTCCATTAATGATGGTGTATGGTAGTTCTCTAGTCACAAACTACTTTTTATCTCACTCCTAAAAGTGCCCATAGAATATTATTTGCTCAAGGAAGTTGGAAATGGATTCAAAGTTTTTATGAATCATAAAGACTCAAAAAATATGGGCATCAAGAGAGTCTTCTTATAATTCTTCCATCTCTTCCCCATTTAGAATATAGCTAAGGTGGTCTAGTCCTATATTCTCCCTTCCTAGCTTGACATTTATTCAGAATTGAAATTCTTGGAACAACATCATCCATCGAGAGATTCATCCTCCTAGCATTAGTTTGTTGACTAGATATCATAGGGCTTGATGGTTAGTGAATAATTAAAATGGTGTTTTGAGTAGATAATGCTAGAATTTTTGAAGTGAAAACATGATGTCCTATGTTTCTCACTCAATGGTTGTATAGTTTTTATCTACATCAGATAGTTTTCATCTAGCAAAGTAGATAAGATGGTCAAGCATACCATCTCTTGGCTGTGAAACTACAACACCAACTATGATGCTTAAAGCATCTACATGTATGTGGAAAGGCTTGTTTTAATCTAGAAAAACTAGTATGGGTACACTAACAAGTCACTATTTTAGCTCAATAAAAGTTACTTGACATTATAAGGTCTAGACAATTTTTGCATTTTTATGTAATAAAGTTTCCAATGGAGATGAAATAGTTGTGTAGCATTTGATAAATTTCTAGTAGTATCTTGTATGTTTGAGAAAAGAGTGCAATTCATTAGAACTAATAGTTGGAGGCATACTAATTATTATTTCAATTTTTACTTGATCTAATTGATTACCTTCACTGCATACTACATATTTGAGAAAAAATCCAAATGGTGTAAATAATAAGCATTTATTCAAATTCAAGGCAATTCACAAGGCTTGACATTATTCCAACATTAAACATAGCTTGGACAAATTCTCTTTGAATAGGGAGAAGACTACCCAATCATCAAGGTAAACTTCTAGTAAGTAATGAATGAAATCCTTTAATGTGTTAACAATTTTGAAAGAGAACACTACAGGTGTGTTCTTAAGGCCAAAAGGCATGACCTTGTATGTAAAAAATACCCATTCTATTGCAAAAGTTCTTTTGGATCTATCCTCTTTTATGATCAAAATCTGATGATATCTAATGAACTCATCCATGAAAGAATATACTTCATGTATTTTGATAGGCTCCAAAACTTTATCTATAAATGGTATTGTAAATGGATCATTTAAACAAGCATCATTCAGAATGCGTTAGTCCCCACAGACTCAAATTTCTCCTATTTTCTTAGGATGAAATACCATGGGGCTTACCCAATTAGTTTTCTCTATTGGATAGATTATTCGTGGATCCTGCATTCTATCCAATTTGACCTTTACTTTTAGATTCATATTTGGATTAAGCTTATAGGGTCAATTCTTAATTGGACATGCACACTCTTTTAGTTCAATGTGCATCTCTCCAAGATATGGGTTGATTCCTCAAAATTTTGAGAATTTAGTGGGAAAAATGTCTTTGTAATCCCTTAGGATTTGTAAAGGTTCCAAAATTTTAGTTTCCATCCAATAATCACCTATGCTTGCCAGTTTTGGAACCTCCTCAGTTCTAATTTTAGAAACATGCTTCTTTATAGGTTGTTGATACATATTATGTTTGTTTATCATCCATACAATATTGTATACTCATTTTCCCTTCCTATCTATGAATTTGGGTGTTGTGAATCTTATCTTATTTAGTTAGTATTGTGTTGGTGTCCTTGATTAGTTCTATAGGTCTCTCAAGATCAAATAAATCATTCAAGTTGAGGTCACCATCAGAATCTGAATCTTCACTGTCATGTGACTTATCTTATATACAATGACATGGCTATGTTAGATCTTGTTATTACTTCTTAATAAAATTGTATCTTTGTAATTCCTCCTTAATATTAGAGGCTACATTTTTTTTTGTAGTAGATCTATTCTGGTACTCAAGTATTTTGCATATCCCTAGCATAAAAAATACTTAAGTTTCTATAATACATTATGGACCAATGGATTTTCATATTTGAACATAAATGTTTGTATAAAATCACTCTGTACATTTTCCTAATGCTTGGTATCCCTTCTAAATTCTTGGGGCATATACCATGCTACTAGTAGTGGAGCAAGTGTATAGTGGAAGATTTGGACCTAGTATTTTGATGTTATACATTCCTCATTCTAGAATTTATCATACTTATATACATGAATTTTAGGGCACTCATCTTCTTGAAAGAATGGTCAACTAGTGTGGATGGACTATGGAATCTAAAACTTATTGATCATGATATCATAAGTGTCATCCCATTTAAGGTGGTCATTGCAATGATTTGCCTACCATGTTGCAACAACTCCTTTTAGATCATAATTTAAATCATTAAATTAATGATTGATGGTTGAAACATGGACTTGAAATTTTAGAATGAAATAATTGATGTCCTCTATTACATAGTACATAGGCAATTGTCACTCATGTGAAAAGACCATTCATATTGGCCAGAGTTTGGGATCACCTTAAGCCCAATTGAGGAGGTGGGTATCTAAGTCACCACTGATAGATGAAGCTACTTCCCATGGTAAAGTGCCTTCCTTTATCATCTCTATATAGTCTTTCATGTGATCATTAGGTTAATACAAGAAATCTACTTCTAACTGAAAGGGAGATTTTATAGACATAAAGACACATTCTTCAATAAGAAACTGATCTACCATCGATTACATAGCTATGAGTTTGGGCCTCTACTATTATGATATCTTAAGTTACTAAGTGATCAAAAATTATACTTATGGTTTGACATGCTGGTATAAATAGTTGCATTCAGTTGTGTGCAGAGCTTTTGGATTCTCGTTAGTATTGACCTTCATCCAACTAGTTTCTTTAAAAATATAGGGGGAGTCTAGTTCATCTAAAATTATATAAGTCTTATATACTCTATTGAGAGGAATGACACCAAATTTATCACCTTAATGTGCCTCAAGTTGGTTGTGCACTATATTAATAGTCATTTATCCATCATGTTCCCATTTTTTTCTTATCAGCATAGGGTAATGTATTACTACAGTCTTCATGTCTATGACCTCAAATTCACCTCACAAAGACAAGTATGTGACTATGATTTTGACATCCTCTAATCTACCAATAGGCTCAAATTTTTTATAATCATCTAAGTTTAGAGTCACTAGGTTGTAGCTGAGAGTTAGTCATCTAATAGCTTCCCATGTAGATCTAGGAGTCATATTAATTGTGCTTCCAAAATCAAAGACATCATTCATGATCTCATAACCAAAAACCTCAATATCAATACATGCATCAACATCTTAGGGTTTATTTTTTGTGACATATTAGACTAATTTTTCTATATTTTTTTGACCACATTGTGCACATTATAAAAGATTATGCAATAGATTCATGGTGTTCTACGATATGTCTTCATTACAAAAAGTAATCAAAAGTTTCAAGAGATCTGTGAGTGCAGTGACAACTCCATCCTGTCATATAATGCACAAAATTTGGACATACATTTGTGCATTGATTACTATAGCATCACCATTAGTAGTTTTTTTATGGTAAATGTTCTTCATCAACTATGTAGCTTCATGCATAAGATTTTTTTCTATAGCCGGATCTAGATATTTATATTGTTTAGTATTTTTGATACCCTAATCTTGAGGTATTTCAAGTAGAGGTAGCCCTTTTTTTTGCATGTTTTTTTTATGTCACAACATTTAGAAATGAATTTTCTTTAGGCTCCACACTTACCATATTTACATTTTGGATAACTTTGTCCTTTCTCTACCTCTCTAAAATAGAACAATCTTTTGTGTCATGTTGATTAGAGGATTTACATTATGCACAATATGACTATCATTATGGGTTCATCGAATAATTACATTAGACATGATTGTATTCCCCATATAGATAGCATTACAGAGGAGGCCTTTGATAGTTATTTCCTCTTCCACCTTGGCATCCTCCTTTGTAACCACTTTAACCTCCTCCTTTATTAGATTGATATCCCCCCTAATATCCTCCTTATTTCTATGTAGAGTTCCAATGCAGATACTATAAACTGGTATTTCCCATGTTGAATTGTTATTATGCAATTAGAGGGGTCTAATTCATTTGTTGTTTTTTCATTATCGGTGATCCCCAAGGTATTGGATATTGGTACTAAGGGGATGAAGGTGTCCAACTCAGTGAAGAAAGAGTTCATCCAGCCAGATTGTGAGGCTAATATTGTGAACTTATAATCCATTATGGACCTATTTAGGTCACATAACTCTTATTAACTTTAAAACGTTGGCATACGTACTTCACTAAGGATATTTAATATGCTATGATGGTAAATACATTTTTGGAGACTCCCTATTTAAGCTCCTAAAAACCTCTACAGTTATTCTCATCATGGTTGGTCAACCTGTATAGATTATAATACAAATTTTGTAGGTTCTTAAAATATTATTGTATAAGATGTCATTTTATTATGGTATGCTCTACTACCTGATAGAGTTTATAGAAATCTGTCTTATGGTGCATAGAGTGTAGAAAAAAAGGACACCACCAAATGAATTGCACACTTTCTTTGACTATGCTCCCTTATTTTTTTTGTTCAATATCAACTAATCCTATGGCCTTCAAAGCCTTCCTAATGGATTTTGTGTGAATTTATAGACCCCAATGATTTACTTTCTTTGATAATAGTCTTTCCTAGTTCTTATCCTCTTGCTCACCTGGCTGAAAACTTCTATTAGAATATAAAAGATTGGGCTATGGGGACACATACAGTTACAGTGAATAATTATTTCTAGTGTCTTCTTTCTCTATTACACTTGAACCTATAATTAACCTATAAATAATTTATATTTATCTACACAATTATTTTTCTTCTACTAATACCCTTTCTTATAGTTGTGTACTACTTCTATATTTTTATCTATTCTACTCCTAAACTAATCTCATCTTCCTCTTTTCACATCTCATTCTTCATCCCCTCATTTTATCTACTAGCATCCATCATCATCCTCTTTATTCATAATTTATTCATCATCTCACTCATCAAATTTATGCACTTTGTCATTATCTACTCTATTTTTACTTTTACTTCTACTCATAACTACTTGGGCATTCTTCTATTTATTCCATTTGTTATATTATTTCATTTCCTATTATGAATCAATAGTTTTATTTTGACTCTTCTTTCCTTATGTATCCATTTTGGATTCAATTTAACACTCTATTTAATCATCTATCCATCATTCACCACCATGCACATATATCCCCATATGCCTAAATAAACTACTCCATATTGGGTGGGTTAGGCACCATGGCCTTATCCACAACTAACATCTTCAATAAGAGAGGTAGTTGCTAAAAAATATTTCCTCTAATTCCTTAAAAAAAATGATCTTACATAGCTTCAAATTCTATGTATCCTTGCACTACAAAATTGATGATATATTTGTCTATAGTGGTGGTAACCAAGTAGTATATTTATCATATTCAATTAGTTCCTAATTGCAATAATTGGTTTACCTTTTCTTTGATCTAGGTAATAGTTTCTTTCATTCTAGAATTGAAGTAGTAGTATTTTTAGTGTTGTTAACCAATTAGTCAGTAGTTCAAGAAATTTACACCAAAAATTTCATATATTTCTCAATAAATATGATCCTAAATAATTTCACTTGTGGTAAGACCAATTATTTTAGATTCTTCTTCTATGAAGTGTTGTACTTTTTGGTCTAACCATGTTTCAATGTCTCACTATCATGATAACCATCTTAACATAGTTTCCTACAAAAGGAGTGTTTTCATGATCACTACACCATTTTTAGTAGAGGTTACTAATTAAATAAAACATGCTAAGTATGAGGATAGCTAAGTTTTTTTATATTGCATTGGATGGTACAAATAATTCATAATTAGCAGAGACAAGACAAAGATGAATTATAGTGCAATAGATAGAAACTAAGATGAAACTAGAGTTTTCTTAAGGTATGTAGAGCATTTAGATTACTTTTAGATTATATTAAACCAAACATTAAACTTGATAACATAGATAATAAATATGATAGGTAATCATAACCAAAATTCTATATTGATCAACACAAAAGGGTCATCATCTTCTTCATACCAACATACATATAGATAGTCATTATAGTTCTTGACTATTCAAATTATTCTTATACATTGGTTCCAAAGATAGGAAAATGTTCATCTTCTATTCCTTTACAACTTGTGGAGGATAGGACAAAAGATATATAGCCAATAATTTTATACATAATGAATGAATATTCAAAGAATATCTTGTGCATCTTTACTTATCAATTTTCTTCTCCCAATATTTACAATACCAAATTTCAAGAGCTATCTTGACATATGCCCAAAGACATCCCAAAAATTCTTTGAAGATAATAGAGATGGGTGTTAGAAAATGATTAACAAACAATGACTTCAGTCTCCCAAGGCTACCTCTACCATATTGCCAAAGACATTGGCAAGGATTAACAGTAAAGATGAGGTGGGAGATATTATCATATTGTTTTAAATGATTACTAGAAATTATGATGCCAAGAACTTCCAAGAGTAGATTTACCAATATATCTAGGTCATCCAACAAAATGTTTAATACATTCACTAGGCTCAACTCGCAAGTGATTCCATCCATAAGTAATTTATAGAGGTACCAATAAATAATAATATTTTCAAGAATTCTTACCTTATATACATTTTAGCCAAATGGAGATCTTTCCCAAGCCTTAAGACACTAATTATAGAAATAAGTAGAGTATACAACTTCTAGAGGCCAGTAGACAACATTTTAGAAGAATCAATTATGCTTTCATCTATTTCATCATTATCATGTTTGATAAAGAACTAGGGAGAAAAAATTCTCATTATCAATAGTTGTAGATATTTCCAAAAGAGGCTCATACTTCATTTAGTTCCCCACCTATTCTTACATCAGGGTAGCTAGATTCAGTGGCTTCCCATATACACTCCCTAGATATATTAGTGACAAGTGGGTATTGATGGAACTACTTAGGCAACTTATAGAGACCCATAAGCTCCTTTCCAATAGGCATAAGGTGAGAATTCATTTCCTAATCTTTATTGGTAGATACACATGTCAAACCCTCCTTAGAAATAAATGTGATAAAGTATAAATGTGCCAAATGAACTTAAGGACTTATTGTCATTCAAAATGTGCACTCATGGATGTTGTATGGCATGTAAATGCTTTGCATTGAGCCACTAAACATTAAGGCCTTATGTAGGGTGTAATAGTTTATGACATTGGGCATGTGAGTGTTATCTCTTAGCTATGTGCATGAGCATCAATTTTCTCATCATAATGATGAGAATGTCCCCAAGGTGTAGGACCCTTATTCTCTTTGGGATGAGCCTCTAGAGTAGGCTAGATTCCTTCTATTCTAATTACACCTAGTTTAAGACCAATGTGTAGGATTATAGAGTATAAAGGTAAATCTACCACTAATATAAACCTAATATTTTGAGGGAAAAGGGGAGAGAAAAGGTAAGAGTTGTCAAAAATAAAAGAGGTGATGCACCAAGAATAGAGTAAGTGTTTCTACTACTATAAACACACTACAAACCTTTGAGAACAAGATGTCTCCACATAGATTCTATCAAGGACACTCCAAATGCATAAGTATTTTACATAGAAGTGTGAGAACATAGTGTGACACTAAGAGGGATAATAAATGATACATAGACAATATCGACATATAACTGAATACACATAGGATATGACCTATAAGTGATTTTTGAGTTTAATGAGGATGTGATGGGAATGGACAATGGTGAGAGGGCTGACTATTACCCATATAAAAGGATCAATAGACACAAATAAGACATAGAAAATAAAAATAATGGAAGGAGGTGAACTTAATTTTTATTAGTATTTAAGATTTATCTAATACAAGAGTTCTTGGAGGGAAAATTTTAGCAACATGAGGTTGATAAAATGTGTCTACCCTTTTACAAATGAATAACCAAGATTTTATAATAGACAAGATTATTTTACAATAAATATACCACTTGGGGTGGTAGATGTAATATCTAATTCTTTTTTGATGTTTCACCACTAATTCTTGAAGTTTATCTGGTGAATCAAACCTAGGGATCAGTGACAAGATTCTTTCTGGATACACGTGTGCATTAAGAAATAGAAGATTTTCTTGATAAGTTAAAGGGTAGCATGTACTCATATCCCAATGTCTAGTAGATGATTATGTATTTAATTGCTCTGACAATGCCTTGGGTTTCACTCAACTACCTTTTTATATCTTGCTACCACTTGTCACTTGCTATACAGGCTCTTTTTATAGATTGCCACATCATCACTATACATAATGAAGGAATTAGAATATGTCCTTTCCTTTGTATACTATGTACATCAAACCATGTGTGTGTCATTAATTTAAAATTGCATTTATACCAAGGTACACACAAAATTCTCATAAAGAATGTTGCACGTGGCTTTTAGATTATGCTTCTATGAAGTGATAAGGTGTAGATGTAAGATCCTACATACTGGCATGAAAATTTATTAGATATGTGTGGGGAGATATAGGAATAAGATTAAACATGAAGGATAAAGGTATTTGGCATGTTCTTTGTGACTTGTAACCACTCCCTCCACTTTTCCTTTAATTAGCCTTCTAGGACTTGGGGTCCATGTATTTTAACCTATGCACCTATTAAATTAAGCGATGAAAGATCTTGCACTGGGGTGCACATCAATAACCTATAGTGGGAATACCTATCATTTTATTATTTCTCAACCTATGCAAACCTATGTTTGACTACCCTTGACATACGAGTGGATAAAGGGTGCCTGCACATATGTTTCTTGAAGTGCTTAGAACCTCACAAGTGTACAACTCTTCTATAGGGTCTTGGTGAGTTCCATGTTGACTGGGGATGATTTAGGAAGCCAACACTTTTGGTGACCTCTATAGGATACTTGCCTACTAAGAGGGGATCTAGTGGCCTTTAAAGTGATTCATTGGTCATAGAGTCTTTTAATCTGTAACCTACTTGAAATCTACCTAAATAAACTAAATTGATTCCTATACTCAATAAATTAAAGGGAAAATGACAAGTAATAGATGTGAAAAATGCACTTAGAGGAAAACAAAACAAAACTAAGACTATATAATGTGCCCTTAAGCACTTAGGGAAATATAATACAAACTAATCTAATACACTATATACAACCTACAAACATGAGCCTTCATCCTCTTAGGTCAAAATAGAAACCTCTTAAATCCTTTACATTATTCACCATCTTATTTTTGATATGTGATAGGTGGAGGTGTGAGAGAATATATTTATTACAAAGGAGGCATGCCTTGGTTACTTTCAAAGAGTGCTCAAGGAATCTAGTTTGCATGGGATCCTTTTCAATGAATGACTCCATTAAGTTATGCATATCCTTTTCTCCCAAATGGATGATGTCTTCAAAGTTAAGCCAATCCTTTCTAGGTTCCTAAATGTTTGGTTGTGCTCTTTACTTAGACTAAGCCTTCTATCATTTGGGAGGCCTATACTTGATGTTGGGAGAGATCATTAACTTGGTAGGCTACCCTTGAAAGCCTATTAAATCTTCTTCAAAATCCCTTGTATGGTGATCAGGATAATGGACCTAGAGTTCACTTGGTACTGTAACCTCCCCCTCATCTTTATGCTACTCACAAGGAGGCTAATGCCAAAACTAACTTATAATGTCTTCAAGGGGTGAAAAAACATATGCAAGGTCATATAAGAGTTGATAACCATGATCAAATATGCTAAATAGATTCACACTCGACCCTTGAGAAGGTTGATCTAATGGGTTGGCTCCTTCTTACCCCTTAACCTATCTAATAAAGGTACATTCCTCGACCTTGGATAGATCATAGTTTGATTATAGAGGATCATATCCTACACACAAGACTTTGAATAAATGTTACATCTCTTCATCACTTTTTGGTGCTTACACATTTATTTTGAGTTGATTGGCATGTTTCTCCTAAAGCATGCATTCCCCTTTAAGTATTTTCTCACCCTTAGGGTCTTCCTCTATCATGTAGAGTGGTAACTCATTCAACCAAGGAAATTCAAGCTCAGACTCCTGGGTACATTCTATAATGGTATGAATTAGCCTCTCATCATTGTAAGCACCCTCTTCCTCTTTATCATTGGTCTACTACTCTAATTAATCATACTTATTTTCTTCTAGTAGTAGGTATAATCCTTTTGTCTTAGTGGCACAAAGGGGTTACCAATGATTATTTATTCCTCATTGTCACTTGAAGCATTCTCCTCTTCATTTTCACAATATTTATTTGTTCATCTCATGATTTGACTTCATTTGAAAATGGAGATGGTGGGTGGGTAAAAAGTCTCAACTATCATAGTAGGAGTGGTCTTAACCAAGGGAGGCATATTAAATTCAGAGTGTCAGGCCTAATAAGGATATCATGATTATGTTTAAGGCTCTTAAATAAGGATGGGTTCTTTATTTTGTAGAGGTGTAGACTCTTGTATCAGAGGGGGACCTCTAAATCTTGGTACTTTGAAGTCAAGAGGCTCGCTTGAAAGTGTAGGGGGTTTACTTTGCTTGAAGTTAGGGACATTAGGTGCACATGTTTCTTGCATCATAATATTGGTTATGAGTATAGGGTAAGATTTCTTGAAGCTAGGAAAAAGAGGGAGGTGGTTAGTTGTGATTAAATTCTATACATCTATGCAAACAATTGACGTATTTACTCTTTTTTTTACTATAATCTGATTAGCTAAGCATTCCACTTCAAAATTGCACTACTCCATCATCTCCTCCTACTATGTGTAATCTTGATGAGAGAAAACTTTATGTTGCCTACCATACCCCTACTCTCTTTCAATCTCCCTTATCTCTAAAAAACTAAACATATATCACTGAAGCTATTTTTAGACTGATTAGGAGGGTAGTAATGCTAATTAAGAGAAAGATAGTTTACATAAGGTTGATTAGAACCATAAGTAGGTTTCCATAGGGGATAAACTAGTGGAAGGTTAAAGGTGCTTGCATGAGCTTGGTATGAGAAATGGGTAGGTGAAATAATAGCATTTTCATGGAATATGGGGTGAAAAGACATAATTTTAAGCACTAATATTGATTAGACTAGTAGCTTAGACATTTAGAGTTACCACGTGATCTACAGAGTGTCTTCAACACTTGAAATCTAAGGGTATCACTAATTCCCTAAATCCTTATTTAGACTAGTCCCATCAGGCATGATAGAAACTATTGTCATTCCAAACATACACTCATGGATGTTTCATAGTGGGGAAGCACTTTGTGGTGGGGCACTAGATTCTAAGTCCTTACATGGGGTGAAAGAGTCTACAGTGCTAGGTGTTAAAGTATTATAACTCAAATATGTGTGTGAGCATCAGTTTTCTTGTCATAATGATGGGAATGTCACCAAGGTGTGGGACCCTTTCACTCCTTAGGATGAGCCTTCAGAGTAGGTTGGATTATTTTTATTTTAAACACACTTGGTTTAAGTCCAACATGCAGGCCTAAATATTTGAAAGGTAAATCTACCACTAGTCTAAAACTAAGATTTTGAGGGAAAAGGGGAGAAAGAAGGTAAGAGATGTTGAATGTAAAAGATATGAGACAACTAGAATAGAGCGAGCACTCCTACTACCATAAACACAATACAAACCTTTGAAAACAAGATGTATCCACATAGATTTTTCCAAAGACACTCTAAATGCATAATTATTTCATATAGAGGTACAAGAATGTATTAAAACATTGAGAGGGGTGATAAATTATCCATAGACAATATTGACATAGACCTAAATGCACACACAATATGACTTATAAGTGTGTTTTGAGTTCAATGAGGAGGTTCTAGGAATGGATAATGGTGAGAGGGGTGAGCATTACCCATAGACAAGGATCAATAGTCACAAATAAAATGTAAAACATTATAATAATGGAAGGAGGTGAAATTAATTCTCATTAGTATGCAAGATTTATCCAATACAAGTCATTTTAGAGGGCAAATTTTAGTAGCATGAGGTTTCTAAAATGTGTCAACCTTTTTAAAAATGAAGATCATGATTTTATAATGGACAAGCCTATTTTAAAATTAATGCACCACTTGGGGTGGCAGATGCAATCTTTAGTTCTTTTGTGGCATCACGCTACTAATTCTGGATTTTTTTTGGTGAATCAAACCTAGGGATCAGTGGTAGGATTCTTTATAGATACATATGTGCATAGGGAATATAATATATTATCGATAGGTTAGAAGGTGGCATGTACTCATATCTTGATGTATGATAACCACTTATACATTTACCTAATCTGATAACACATTAGGCTCCACTCAACTACCTTCAAATTCCTCTTTATATCTTGTTACCATTTGTCACTTACTGCTTAAGCTCACTTTTTAGCTTGCCACATCATCATTATACATAGTGAAAGACTTGGTGTATGTCCTTTCCTTTATATGCTATGTACATCAAACTATGCACACACCCTTGATTTGGAATTGATCTTTCACCAAGGTCTGGGTGAGAGTCTCTTGAACAATGCAACACATGGCTTTTAGATTATGCTTCTACATAGTGATGAGGTAGGGATGTAAGATCCTATGTACTAGATTAGAACTTTATTATATAGGCATGAGGAGATATTTAAATAATATTGAGCATGAAATTTGAAGGTCTTTAGTGTGTTCTTCATGACTTGTAACTTCTCCTTGATCTTTTATTTTAATTAACCTTTTGGGACTTGAGGATCCACATTTTTTAGTCTATGTGACTCTTAGATTGTGCGATGAAAGATCCTATAATGGGGTGTGCATCAAGAACCTATAGTGGGAATAAACCATTGTTTTATTGTTTTATAGACTTATGTAGACCTATGCTTGATTTCCCTAGGTGTGGATGTGGATAGGGGGTGCATGCTCATATTTTTATTGAAGTGTTTGGAACCTCATAGGTACACAAATCTTCTATAAGGTCTTGGTGAGTTATATATTGACTAGGGGTGACTTAAGAAGTCAATAGGACTTTGAAGTCTAGGATATTTTTTTATGTTTATGGAAAGATCACCATAAGACTAGTAGTTTCAACTAACACTCATGTTTCATATTTTAAATATTAGTGGGAGGATTATGAGGATGAGGAGAGGATCAAAATGAGGGATTATTTTAGAATAACCCTACAAAAAATCAAGGATTATGATTTGACACTAGTCCCACATGATTTGGTGGATGATGAGTCCCCATTAGACCCAAATTACTATAAATAAATCATCACTCAACCCATACCACTAGTTAGGTGGTCATCTCTAGAATATTTTCTTTGTTAGATAGAATGACACACAAGATTAGTAGAGTAATAAATTGGCTAAGGAGTAAGGGATTTCAAGTGATAAGGGAAACAATAGGTATTAGAGAGAATATTTTGAAGCTTAAAGAAGAAGGGATCCCTCCATCAATAGTCCTAATGGCATAATGGGTGAATCATTAGAGGGGCTAGTGTCCTCCAAGAAGAAGAAAACTAAGGCCAAAAAGGGGCAATCAAGTAAAGATGGGGTAGCTATAGAGAAACAATTTGTCATCTCATTTGAAGACACAATAGTAGTAGTAGTAGTAGTAGTAGTAGTATTAGTAGGAGTAGTAGTAGTAGTAGTAGTAGTAGTAGTAGTAGTAGTAGTAGTAGTAGCAGCAGCAGCAGCAGGAGTTATTATATCTTCTATCCCCATTTCTGTAATAGTCATAACTACAATTTCTAGTATTCATCCTCCTCCTATTTAAATTGTTCTATAAAATCCAACACCTCCACATTAGTTGGCCACTCCTCATACATCTAAGGTTCCCACTCCACGTCTCATTCCTACCACTTCACCTACCATAATAATCCCTTTGTAACCCATGCCATCAGTTCAAGTGGATACTTAGGGTCCTACATTAGTGGATTCTCAAGTTTTCACTCCACTTTCCCTCTCTCCAATTTCACTTTCCCCTTTCATTCCAATCCCTCTTTCCATTCCATTCATAATTCATTCTATTTCATCCCCATTAATTTCCAACACCACTCACTAGTATAAATCCATAGACTCAATCATCCTAACTTTAGTTCTATAATCCATCCCAAGTCTTTGGATAAGTACTATGTCACCTTCATACCCATTCACTTTCTTTACATTACCAACCTTGAGTGGTAAAACACACTTGATTGATTTATTTAATGCTTTGGCTTCCACCCTCCCACCTATTCCTAAATTCAAATTTTTTGTGTCTATTCCCTTAATTGTATCATTTCCATCCTCCACACCCCTAATAAACATAGTTGTTTCCATTTTCACTACCTCCTCCACTTCTACAGTTTCTAAAACATCTTAAGTGGAAATAGGAGAAGCAAAAGTCCTTAATGTAAATGTGGATTTGAAAACTATTGATAGAGATGGGATTTCATAGGCATCTCTCGAGCAACCAATGGCAACATCCACATAGGATACTATAATTTTCATAGTACCTACCAGTGTAACAAGATCAGATATTGATTCTTAGGTTATATTATTTGTAAAACCAGATGTTACCCTGATCTCGCTAGCACAACTAGTGGGAAAGAAGATAAATCAAATGATTTCCCCTAACACACTAGACTTTAGCCTATCAAAGGTAAAGAAGAAGTCTAAATCTACTCCCTGGACCTTCTTTGTAATACTTAGTGATGATAAAGGGGAAATATATGTTGAGATGTTAGTCCTTCCATTAGAAAAATCAAAAGAAGATCTTGTGGTGGGAGACTTTTAGATTTTAAAGATCCACCTTGGATGGCCAACAAAAGAGGGGTTAAAGCATGATGTTCAATCTAGAATCAACTCCCTCTTTAAGAGAATAAACCATGATAAGGCCACCAAGGATAAATTAAATAAAAAAGTGGATCAACTCATAGCCACATTGAATATGTTTATAGATTATAATGATTCATAATTACAACTAGATTCAATAAAGCCAATCATCTAGATTCTATATCAGGCAACAATAGATGTAGTGACTAAAATTGCTAGTATGGGAAGGGCAACCAAAGAATGGTTAGAAAATATTATTTAGAAGGGAAATAAGATTATTGCTAAAATAATGGATCATCATGAAATAATCTATGAAAGAAATAATGTCTTAAGTGAAGGTCAATGAATATGAAGGAAAAATATAAACCTTGAATTTGTATTATCCCAAACTGATAGCTATGAATTCGATCGACATGGATATCATCCTTGTTGAAAAGGTACTAAAGAATAATGTAGAGCAAGAGGAATTACATATAGTAGATCAATTACTAATAAAGACACTTACATAGGCTTCCCACAAGGCCAAGGTTATACATGATAAATCTATTGATAAGTTATATTACATTGAAGGAATGATGAGTAAATTATCATGTATACCAATAGATGGTGGAGGTAACCTCCTTCCAGTGGAAGAGGTTTAGATAAATTTTGAGAAGGTGATAGAAAGTGAATCTATTAATACTATAATATTTAGTTTAAGTTATATCCATATATATATTAGGTATGAGAATGCATTGGATAAGATGAGAACATAATGCAGAAAGTCAGGGTTTTGAGGAAACAATTGTTTCATAGAGTATCAGATTGTGCTATCACCAACATCTACTCCTTTAGACCAGATGAAAGAAGAAAACAATAAATTTTCAAGGATTATGATGCATATTTCCATAAGCTACAAGCCAAGAAATACCAAAAAGTAGAAGAATTTTTACAAATTGATTAATTTCCTTTCTATTGAACATTTTTATATATTGTAATTTCATTGTTGCAAAACATTGTAAAGTTTTAATTTCAAAAGTACAAGTAAATTTTATAACTCTTTTTGAGAAAGATAAATATGTGTTTTACACTTTATATTTTTGATAGTGTGAAAATTTTAAAAAGCATAATTAAAAATTACACTTTCTATTTTGATAATTTATAATTGTTAAAGTGTAAAACATGCATTAAAAATTAAAAATTCCATTTTGACAAAGTGACATGACTTAAAAGTTGTAAAAGTCTCATTTATAAATTACAAGTTAGGATTTTACAAAAAGTGACTTGAGTTACTTATAAGTTATCTTTTGTTTAAAAGTCAATTTCTATTTTGGGTGCCACCCATTTTGCATGAGGTGTTTTTAGCTACATGGAGAAGGAGAAGTATTACATGAAGATATTCCAATTCCATCCATGCCATTATAAGATAAATATCATGCTCAATTCTTACATGTTAATTTATAAAAAATTAAAGTCAAGGATACAAAAAATAGAAGACCACACCTCTTTTTGCTTGATGTTTTTAGATCGGCATGGTTTCTTCTACTAGGCATTGACGTTTTAACAACATCTCATTTATGAGATATTTTGTATAAATATGGCTAGACCCCATGGCCTAGTCTATATTTTTATTATTAGTGACATATTTATGCATTTTTTATGTATTTTATACAAGTTGTAACCTTTTAGATAAAAATAAATTGAATATTTTCCTTTCTTGTCAGATAAATCCTTGTGTATGCAAGTTATTTGAGTATTTTTGGAAGTTTTTGTTTTTTATTTCAGTCACAAGAAATTAATTTGTAGTATTTTCTAACCTTCTAAAATATTTTTTGAAATAAATAATATTTTCCATTATGTGAAAAATAATTAAATATTGCCTTTGATTTCCTATCTATATGAGTTGTGCTAAAATAAATTTCAATATATTTTTCTATTTTGTTGTGTTTATCAAGAAAGCATTAAAATTCACTAATTTTTTTTGGTGAAATCACCATTTTTAGTTTCTATAAATTTCATTCTCCAACGTTTTTCCAAGTAGAAACCCTAATTTAAGATCAAGAACACTTAAAGAGATAGATTTTCATTAAACTGGTATTCTATCAGTTACATCATATTTAGTGAAAGGAAGACGACATTCTCTAGAAATTAACCTCAATTTTCCAAGGTCCCATAACTTTGGAGGTTTTTCCATTTTATCATTAGGTATTTGCATAACAATGTATAAAATCAAGGAATGTGCAAACCTATGTGATAATAATTTTTGCATTCTTGGTGGGACCCAAAAATTACAAAGAGATTGGTGTTATACTCAGTGAGAATTAGACAAGATTAATGTAGATATAAAAATGACCTAGCTACTCTACTAACTTACAAATTCAAAATTTCAATGTTCACATATGCCAAACAAACAAATAAGATCGTCTACTAAAGGTAAGAGGGATGATTTTTTAGAATTATCATTTATATATGAAAAGAGATCAAAAGTAGTCACCCCTCAACTAAAAGTATATCCTATAATATTTTTTGCATATCCTTTAGTAAATCCTATCAGTTTCATACCTCCTATAATGGCTAGAAATTTTATCACCTTAAATGGATGCAACCCACTTCAATTATCCTAATATGATGATATATCTACTTTAAATTTGAAATTCCTATCTTATTATAATGGTGAAACTTCCACCACTCTAATAGAGCACGTACAAGATATTACCAATATGTGTTCATTCCACAACAAGATATAAGAAAATATTACAATTAGACTCTTATTCTCCTCTTTTAAATATAAATATTTATATTGGTATAAAGGCCTTGATCCTACTTTAATTTAAGTTTTTGATGATTTTAGAACTGCACTATGTACCCAATTTAAAGACACAAGTGACCACCTTTCCTTGGTTGAATAGTTTACTATTATTCAATTCACTCCTCATGAACATATAACTGACTTCAATTTTTGATTCTAAAATACATGGGATAGAATTATAGCCTTGGTCAAACCCACTACAAACAATGTTTTCTTATATTACTTGAGATCCATCAATAGTGATAGCTATAATGATTCAGTCGATGGTGGCACCACACTTCATGATTCCTATGAAATTTCCATAAGGGAAAAAAATTGCTCAATCTAAGCTGATAAAATTTCCCCAAGGCCACTAATGCCTTTATTTATAAAAATAGATCCCATTCCACCACCTATAATTACTATAATTCCCACCATGAGTAAGGCAAAAATTTTAACTCCTATGCCTATAAATGATCTATATGAGGTTAATTCATTACTCAAGAGTTTTGAAAATGAGTTAGTAGTAATAAAGAGGAAGCCAACCCAAAATTACAAGCCTTTTTAGCAAGCTAACCCTACTTTCCACCCCAACATGTAGACATACCAAAGAGAAAGGTAACCATATTAGGGAAACTCACAGCCACAAGGTCAAGGTATTAAATAAAAACCTCCAAACATCCATGCTCTACCTACACCAAGTATTTCTAAAGCAATTTTACATGTTCAAAATAATCTAGATCAAGAGTACGAGTGGTGTTATCCTTGTAATCAACCACATAACTAGAATACCTATCCTAATGGTGTTATTAATCAAGCCTTGATGGTTCAAGGCATTCTAAGAATGAAAGGATAGTAAGAATAATCTACTTCCCAATAATTATATACACAAGAACTTTCTAAAGGTGAAACAACTCTTCTAAATTGGCAAGAGGATGACTTTGTTTGTGTAAATCAAAAGGAAACATTTTTTAATAATGGAGGTCTGATAATAGCCAACACATGTTTAAAGAAAATATTAATATAAAGTGAGCAGCCCCCCAGGGTGGAATAAGCCTCAACTTCCAAGGTTGCACCAAAACCTAAAAAACTCAACATAGTATAAAGGCCACCTATTATACCTATAGACTAACCCAAAGATAAAGTAACTACTCCAAATCTTGTAAAAGAAGACATAGATATTGCAAAATCATCATCAAAAGTTGGTAATATTCCTTTCAACATCATTGAGAAAATGAATAAGACTAATCTAAATGTTACTATGTGGGAAGCACTATCTATATCGGCACAAAGGGATTTACTACAAGAGGCTTTGAAAAAAAATTAGAAATCAAACAAGGTTCCATCTAAGGGACCTAATGCTACAACTAATTTGTGTCAACCAAAAACTAACATTAAAATGAGAAAAAATGGTAAGCCTCACACCTTTTATCTCTCACTTATAGTAGGGAAGCATCTTGTTCATAATCACATGATAAATTCAGGGGCAAACAGCTCAAAGATGCCCTAGAAAATAACAAATGCCTTGGGTATAAAATATACACCCATAAAAAAAGAGTAGTGAAATTGGATGGAACTATTATTTAGATAGTAGGAACATTGAAAGAGATAAATGTCACTATTCATGCTTGTCCAAGCCTATCAATTTATCAATACATTTCAGTCATATATCATCTCCCTTACTTTTCCATTTGACTTTCAAGAGATTTCACTACAAAAATGAGAGGATATTTATCTATGGATTGGTCTTACATATTTCTTAGGATGAGATATGGAACTAGAGTAATAATAAGAGATAAGCCAATCACAAAATATCATATAGAGCCATACAATCCTATCCCTATAAAAATAAATTATACATTTCAAGATCAACAAGAGATGGATCATAAAGTTTCAATACCTATAGAAGATATTCTAGACACTCATTTGGATGAATGGGGATCATCCATTCAATTTGATCCTTATGATTATGTAAAATAAATAGGGTTAGGTACATATTACATTCATAAAAATGATGAAATTATCCCAAACTTAGTCAAACCAGCTAAAGATCTTGAACGGATATGGAAATTATTTTCTTATGGTTCGAGAAGCAAAAATGGTGCAGGAATGGGAATTGTATTAATCTCTACATATAAATAGATACAATTATATTCTTTTAGAATTGAATTCAGTTAGATAAATAATGTAACTAAATTTGAAGCTTTGATTTGAGGCCTGCAATTGGCCAAATAAAGAGGAATCAAGTTCTTATAGATATTTGGTGATAGTGATATTATTGTTCACCAAGTTACATCCAAAAGTGTGACCAAGAACAATTTTCTAATGTCTTACAAACACAAGGTTTGGGACCTATTATAAGCCTCCACTTCTTTGAATATTCAAGTAGTACAAAGAGAAAAAAATAAGGATGTTGATCATATGGCCTCGATAGGATCTCAATACAATCTACCCATAGAAATAAAGAGGAAAAATAGCTAGCATGTGAGGTTGACATTGAGGCCATCTATTCTTGATGATACAATAAATTATCAAGTCTTGGAAAGTGATCAATAGATTGTCAACTTTTTAAGAGAAGTTGAATTCTTAGATAGGAACCAACCAAGACTCTAAGATCAATATGGAGATTAGATTATCTAGATGAAAATAAATAAACTACCTATGGGTCTTTTTACATAAGAGAACATATTCAATTTGATAATCAACTGAAAGGTGAGGAGAAGAATATCATAATAAATGAAGAATAATATGAACCAGTGATCATCTTAGAAGGAAAATATTCAAAGATAGGAAATGTATGCAATGATTTCAAAAAGTAATATTTTTTTCAATTATGCCAAGAGTTTGATGATAATTTTTTTGGGAGTTACCATGATTTAATAGGGTTTGATCCTATCTTATCTCAACATATAATAGAATTAGATCCAAATACCAACCATGTCAGACAAAAGTAGAGACCTATTAATCCAAAGATAAAACCCCTGATGAATATTGATCTCTCTAAATTGATAGAGGATAATATAATTTTCTTTATCAAACACTCATCTTGGGTTGCAAATCTAGTCCCTATAAGGAAGAAAAATGGTGAAATCAGGATGTGTGTAGATTTTAGGGATGTAAATAAAGCATCTTTAAAGGATTATTATCCTCTCTAGCCTATGGAAAATATTTTATAAATAGTATCAAGATCTAAAAGATTCTCTCTTCTAAATGGTTATTTTGGCTATAACCAAATCTTGGTATAGGAATTAGACCAATTCAAGACTTCCTTCACCACCAAATGGGGTATGTATGCATACAAAAAGATGCCATTTGGTTTGAAGAATGTTGGTAAAACATTTCAAATAGCCATGGTTATGTCATTCAAAGGTTTGATAAATGAGATGATTTTAGTATGTCTGGATGATATTACTATCTATTCAAAGAATGTTGATGCATATTTAGATCACCTTAGAAAGAATTTTGAAAGGTGTAGAGAATTTAGGGTTTCCTTTAACCCAAAAAAGTGTGTTTTTGAAATTCACAAAGGGAAACTACTAGGACACATTGTATCAAAATAAGGTCTTGAAAAAGACCCAAAAATAATTAGTGTTATATCTACATTAGCACTACTGAGCCATAAGAAGGGGACTATAGATCTTTCTTATACAAATCAACTTTATAATAATATTTACTCCAAATTTTTCCTCTATGTCAAAACCCTTACTACAATGCTAAAAAAGGGTATCCTTTTCATCTAGACATAGGAGGGGAAAGATAGCTTTGAATCCATCAAATAAGTTATTTCTCAAGATCCTACACTGGTCAACCCAAACTATGAGAAGGATTTCATTCTCTATGCCTTTAGAGGGGAAGGAAGCATCTCAACTATTCTAACTCAGCATAATCAATAATAATTAGAATAACCACTATCTTTATTCATTCAATCCTTGAAAGATTATGAAGATAATTATTGTTTTATGGAGAAGTAGGTATATGTGGTGATCAAATATCTCAATAAGTTTAGTCATATGCTCTCCAACAACAAAATTCATCTAATGGTGAGTCACTAGAGTGTCAAAGAGTTCCTTCTAAGTAGGGAAATAAATGAAAAAAGAGTAATATGGATTACAAAAGTAATGAAATATGATGTGGACATAAAAATCATAAATCATGTAAGAGGGAATTGATTATGTGAGAAACTAGATTCTAACATCAAGATTATTGAAGTAGTATCTAAAATAGTATATGCTCAAACTACATCTCAACCATCCAATCCACCTCTTTTCAATAGCTTCATCTGTGACATGACTAATTTCTTGTAGACTGATGAGTACCCCTATGAATTTCATTAGTAAAATAAAATGTATTTCTAACTCCAATATATTCCATATGTTCTTGTTGATGTAATATTATTTTAGAAAGATATGAATGGAGTCATGTTAAGATGTATTAAGAATGATTAAGTTCCCAAAGTGATCAAATAATTTCATAATGGCCCATTAGGAGGACATTTATCTACAAGAACTATAACCATCAATATAATGAGAGAAGGATACTACTAGCCTAAATTATTTAAATATGCCTATCAATGGGTAAGGAACTATGAAAAGTGTACCTACCTCACTAGCAAGTAAAAATTGGCAACCTTTCTTCTTAGACCAATTCAAGAAGATCAACCATTTGTTCTATGGGGATTTGATTTCATTGGTATGATCAATCCAACATCGAGTGTAGGCCACAAAAGGGTCCTCATAGAAATAAATTATTTCACATGATGGACTGAAGCAGTTGCACTAAAAGATGCCATAAAACTATCTATTATGGAATTCATGGATGGTAAAGTTTTAATGTTTGGTGTTCCTCACACCATTAGCTCAGATAATGCGAAGGCATTTATGGGAACTCAACTAAGTGAATGGAACGTAAATCACAATGTATACGCAAGTACTTCTAATTATTACCCCCAGGGTAATGGTTTGGCTGATAAAATTGAAATCAACACTGTGGGATGATAGGATTAATCCAAAAAGATGCATTGGTAACTCCCTATTCATGTTGGTATATGGAAGAGAAGCATGAGTCCCATTGTTAATTTAACTACCAACTCTAGATATTAATCACTAATTAGATTTGATTAACAATGATGAATTGAGAGTAAGATTAGCTAAACTCATGGAACTTGAAGAAATCAAGAATCAAGCAATGAAAGTCTAGGAAGCAAATCAAGCTCAAACAAATAAGATTTTTAAAAAAAAAAGCAACTGATAGAAGTTTTAATGAAGGAGACATGGGTCTCAAATGGGATGTAGACAAGGCTAAACTAGACAAACATACAAAGTTTGATGTAATATGGAGTGGTCCATATATTATTACTAAGTGAAAATGAGTCAATGTATTTCATCCCTCAAAGATTGATGGATTAGAACTTCCCATCCCAATCAATGGGATATACCTCAAATCTTGATTTTAAGGTATAAATTCATTCTAAAAATTAAAGTGTTTTTATATAATAGGGTTATTTATGTTTTTCAATAAGTGTGTCTATACAGATCAACTCATTAGGAGTTTTATTTCCTTAGTAATGTTGTTTTTCCCTATTTCTTAGTCTATTTTTCGTTTATTTTGTTCATGTTCAAGAAAATCCTAGTTTTTTCTTTCCCAAGTTAAAGTTTCTTAAGCCAAATTGACTCCATGCCTAATGTTCTAGAAAGCTACTAGATAGAAACTGATTAGCAGGTAATCATCCCATATAGGTCACCAAAAAATTTGATATTTTACCCCAAAAATATCATAACATTTAATACCCTAAGGGAAACCCCCTATTATTTTTGATAAAATCCCTTAAGTTGATCCAAAACCCCATTTCCCTTTGTATTGCAGAATCTAAAACTCTGGCTGTAATATGAAAATTAAAAATTTCTTTGTGGGTTTTAGATCCTACAATACATTATCCTTCCTAAAATGGTGGAATATATAACTTGGTATGTAATTTTCAATTTGAAAAATTACAAATTACATCTTGAGATCTAGATACTAAAAAGTCATAAAGCAATAGAATTTAGAACTCGGCATGCAATTTGTAATTTGAAAAATTTTAAATTGCATCCCAAGCCCTAGATCCCATGAAACCAAACACCCCCACCCTTGATATCTGAAACTCAATGTGTAATTTTAAATTTTTAAAATTTCATCCTAGGTTTTGCTTCCCACCAATTACCCAAACCACATAATCCAGAACTCTAGATGCAATTTGAAATTTTTAAAAATTAAAAATTGCATGGAGAGTTTCACCTTACACATTTTAAATAATTTAATCCCCCAACTCAATAAACATTGGACCTACTCCAAGCACCTTGAGGTTCCACCACCAACTACCATAATGCATTAATTACATGGATTTCCTATATAATTAATGTAATTTGGGGATTTTTAATCATTTTAAAAAAAATTTATTCAAGGTTTTTGAGCTTTGATGACCTTCACCATGCATCCAACCCTCGATCCACATGCCAAGAAAGTACCTAAAAGATTCAAACCATGTCTATGAATTGATTTCCATGTTATCTTCCCCCTTGCATGATATTATCCTTCTATTTTTTTCCATTATTCTTATAATTTTAAGCTTTTTTGAGATATTCATTCCTATGAAAAGGTTTTCAAGTTTATTTTCTAGGATTATCATTACTTGTTTGGGAATCATTATTTAGGGTTTATTTATTTAGGCATTTGTAAAGATCATTGTAATTATGTAGTTGTCTATGAGTTTGTTATTTTCTAAAAATTTGCAATCAGTTAAATCTAGGGTTTTAGTTTTACAAGTTTTCATCACTAGAACCTAGTTTTTTTTCAAAAGAGATTCATAATCGAATATAGGGATTTTCCAATACTAGGTGAATAGACCATAGCATATTCCTAATAATCTGAATGAATATTCCCTACTTATACCTCCAAGGTCCCTCCAAGGTCCCTCCAAACATTAGACTTGTCCTGAGCAACTTCTATTTCTATGGGAGGTTACACCTATTTTAAGATCATATGATCCCCAAACGGTTCCAAGTCCCCATGAATAGTTGACTTGCTCCAAACACTTCCCATCCCCATGAGATTCCACATTTCTAAGAAAACCTTCCCTTTCCACTAGATATATGAATTGTTTGAAACACTTCCTATCTTCATGGAGTTGTCACCTACTTCAAACACCTTTTACTTTTGTTATACCTTTTATTCACATAGAACACCCCCCACCTCCATCAAATATTATATTTGATTAAAGCACCTGTAAACTCTAATATCTCTTATAGTTGGTTTTGTACAAGCATTAACTCTAAATTCTATGTCTCCAAAAAAGATGAATATCAAATCTAAATGCCTTAGAGTGACTCTTAAATTAGAGTCCAATACTACAGAGATAATATATACTAACTTAGGTCACATTGATCTAGGGAGTTTTGGACCCAAATAGGTGAAAATTTTAAAAATTATTAGATCTAGAGTATTTATGACTTTGGATGGACACAATATGGAGCCTTTAAATTATCAATCAAAAGCCTTGAGTTGGTGCTAACCTTAGCCTAACATTATGATACTGATAGAAGAGAAGTCTTAAATGATAGAGGGGAAAGGATTTTGAATCTAGACCCTAACTTTATTGATGCAATATTTTCAATACCAGAGTTTAAGATCTATCTTAACATATCCCTAGAGACATTCCAATAATTATTTGAAGATAATAGAGATAGGTTTCAAAAAAAATTTAAGAAATAAAGGTTTAAGTCTCCCAAGGCTACCTCCACTAGATTACTAAAGACATTGGAAAGGGTTGACTTTAAAGATAAGGTGGGATATATTATCATATTTTTGAAAAGGATTACTAGTAATTATGATGCCAAGAACTTCCAAGAGTGGATGTACCAGTATATTTGGGTAATTCGACAAAATGTTCAATACATTTGTTGGGATTAGCTCATAAGTGATTCCCTCCAAAAGAAATTAATGGAGGTATAAACAATTGGCATGTTTTTCATGACTTCTTACCTTGTATACATTATGGCTAAAGGGAGATATTTTCTAGGCATTAACATAGTAACTAGATAAATAAGTAGAGTATACAACTACTACACTAACCTCACATTGGAGGCCAATAGACAACATTTCAAAAGATTTAATGATGCTTTCATCTATTACACCATTATCATGTTTGATAAAAACTAGGGAGAATAAGATTATCACAAATATCAGTTGTACAGATTGTCAAATGGGGCTCATAATTCATTTATTTACCCACCTATTATTACATGAAGGTAACCATATTTAGTGGATACCCTTATACACTCCCTAGATATGTCAGTGACAAGTGGGAATTGATGGGGCTAGTCAGGAAACATGTAGAGACCCATAAGCTCCTTTCCAATAAGCATAAGGTAGAAATTCATTTCTCATCTCTATTGGTAGATACACATGCCATACCCTCCATGAGGTAGAATGTGATAAGGAAAAAATGTACCCAATGACCTTAAAGACTTTGAAGTCTAAGCCATTTTTTAATTTTTATGGATATATCACTAACACATTAGTAATTTCAACATACACTCATGTTCCATATTTTAAAGATTATTAGGAGGATTTTAAGGATGAAGAGAGGGTTAGAATAAGGTATTATTATATAATTACCCTATAATATATCAAGGATTATGATTTGGTACTAGTCCTAGATGACTTCATGGATGATGAGTCCCTAGTGGACCCAAATTACTATAAACAAATCATCACTCAACCCCTACCGCTAGTTAGGTGGTTAATTCTAGAATTTTTTTCTCTATTAGATAAAATAACACATGTGATTAGCATAATAATCAATTGGATAAGTAGGAAAGGAGTTCAAGTGATAAGGGAAATAATAGGTATTAGATATAAGGTTTTAAAGCTTAAAGAGGAAGGGATCCCTCCATCAACAAAGGGTCCTAGTGGTACAATAGGTGAATCATCAGAAGGAACAGTGACCTCTAAGCAGAACAAGAAAAATAAGGCCAGAAAGGTAAAATCGAGCAAGGATGGGGAAGCTATATATCAACCAATGTTCATCTCATTTAATGACACATTAGCAACAAGAGCTTCTATAACCTCTATCCCCATGTTTGTAATAATAACAACTCTAATTTCTATAGTTCACCCTCCTATTTATATTATTCCATAAACTCCAAAACCTCCATCTTAGGTCACCACTCCCCTTGCATCTCAGTTTCCCACTCCAACTCTCATTCTTACCACTTCACCTACCACAATAATCCATTTACAACCCATGTAAATAGTTTAATTTGACACTCAGGGTCCCCCATTAGTGGATTCTCAAGTTTCACTTCACTTTCCCTCTCTCCAATTTCAATTTCCCCTTTCATTCCACTCCCTCTTTCCATTCCATTCATAATTGATTACATTTCATCCCATTAATTTCAAACACCACTCTATAGTACAAATCCACAAACTCTATCATCTTGACTTTAGTTTCATAAGCCACCCCAATTCCTAGGATAAGTACTATGTCACATTCATCCCAATTCAATTTCCTTACATCACCAAAAATGAGTGGTACAACACACTTGATTGATTCATTTAATGCTTTGGCTTCCACCTTCTCACATATTCCCAAATGTAGAGTTTTTATGTTTATTCCCCTGATTGTATCATTTCCATCTTCTACACCCCCAATATACATAGTTGTTTCCATTGTTCTTACCTCCATTTTTTTAGTTTCTATAACACCTTTAGTGGAAATAAGAGAAGCATAAGTCCTTGATGCAAATGTGGATTTACAAACTACTGATGTAGATGGAATTTCATAGGTTTCTCCTGAGTAACCAATGGTAACATCTACATAGGATACTATAATTTTCATACTACCTACCAATATAACAACATCAACTATTGATTCTCAGGTGATAATATCCATTTAACCAGATGTTAGACCTAGTTGGATAGCACAATCAATGGGAAGAAGATAAATCAAAAGATTTCCCCCAACACACTAGAATTTTGCCTATTAGAGGTAAAAAAAAGTATAAATATATTCTATAGACCTTCTCTATTATACTCAATGATGATAAATGGTAAATATATGTTAATATTGTAGTCCCTCCATTAGAAAAATCAAAAGAAGATCTTATGGTGGGAGACTTTCAAATTTTGATGATCCACTTTAGACAGCCAAAAAAAGAGGGGTTAAGGAATGATGTTCAATCTGGCATGAACTCCCTCTTAAATATAATATACCATGCTAAGGACACCAAGGATGATTGAAAAATAAAGTGGATAAACTCATAGCTACATTAAATAATTTCATAGATCCCAATGATTCATTATTACAACCAGAGTCAATAAAGTTAGTTAGCCAAATTCTAGATCAAGAAATAATATATTTGGTGAATAAAATTTCTAGTATGGGAACAAAGAATAGTCTGAGGAACTTATTTCCAATGGAAATAACATTATTGATACAATAATGGATCATTATGAGATAATCAGTGAAAGAAAGAATGTCCTTAGTGAATAGGTCAATGAATATGAGGGAGAAATACAAAACTTGAATTTATATTATCCCAAGCTAATAGATGTGGATTCAATTGACACATATATTCTCCTTGTTAAAAAGATAATAAAGAATAAATTAGATCATGAGGAATTTCATAGAGTATCTCAATTCTAGATAAGGACACTTAGAGAGGCTGCCCATAAGGAAAAGGTTGTACATGATAAAGTTTTGGATATGTTTTATGACATTTAAGGAATGATGAGTATATTTTCATGTATGCCAATAGATGGTGGAGATAACCTTATTCTAATGGAAGTGGTTTAGAGCAATTTTATGAAGGTGATAAAAAGTGAATCTACGAAGACTATAGTCTTTACTTTAAGTTCTATCTAGAGATATATCAAGTATGAGAATGCATTGGATATGATGAGAACATAATGTAGATAATTAAGGTTTTGAGGAAAGAATTATTTGATATAAAATCAATTTTTGTTGACACCAACCTGTAATCCTTAAAACTAGATGAAGGAAGAATACAAAAAAATGTCAAGGCTTATGATGCATATGTGCAGAAGTTATACGATGAGAAAGACCAAAAGGTAGAAGAAGTTTTACAAATTAATTAATTTCCTTTCTATTGAACATTTTTGTATATTATAATTTCATTATTTCAATACATTGTAAAGTTGTAATTGTAAAAGTACAACTATCTTTTATAACTCTTTTTGAGAAAGATAAATATGTGTTTTACACTTTATATTTTTGAGAGTGTGAAAGTTGTAAAAATTACAATTGCAAATTTTATTCTCTATTTTAAAAAGTTATAATTGGTAAAATATAAAAGCATGTATTGAAAATTGCAAATTACATTTTGACAAAGTGATATGACTTAAAAGTTGTAAAATTTTCACTTGAAAATTACAAGTTAGGTTTTTCAAAAAGTGACTTGAGTTACTTCCAAGTTATCTTTTGTTTAAAAGTCAAGTTCTATTTGGGGCATGACCCATTTTTCATGAGGAGTTTTTAGATACATAGAGATGGAGAAGCATTGCATGAAGATATTCTAGTTCCATCCATGCCATTCCAATCTAAATATCATGCCTAACTCTTACATGTTACTTTCTAAACCATTTAACAGGTCAAGGATGCCATAAATAAAATATGACACCTCTTTTTTTATGAAGTTTTTAGATCTGCATGGTTTTTTTACTAGGCATTGAAGTTTTGACAACTGCATCTCATCTATGAGATATTATGTATGAATATGGGCAGACACCATGGCCCAATATATATTTTTGTTGTTAGTGATATATTTATTCATTTTGAATGTATTTTCTATAAGATATAATCTTTAGAACAAATATAAATTGAAGATTTGCCTTTCTTGTCTGATAAATACGTGTGTATGCATGTTGTTTAATTATTTGTAGAGGTTTTTGTTTCTTTTTTTAGTCAAAATAAATTCATTAGTGGTATTTTATACCCTTCTTAAATTTTGTTTGAAATAAATAATCTTTTCACTTATGTGAAAAATAACTATATATTGCCTCTGATTTTCTATCTATATGAGCTTGTGCCAAAACAAATTTTAGTATATTTTTCTATTTTATTGTGTTTATCAATAAATCATTAAAATAAACTGAAATAATATCTAGTGCAATCACCATTTTTAGTTTCTTAAAATTTCATTCTTCAACCCTTTTTCTAGTCAAAGCCCTAGTTTAGGATTAAGAACACTAAAGGAGCTAAATTTTCATAAAATTGGTATTCTATAAGTTACATAAAATTTAGTGAAATGAAGTTGGCCTTATCTAGAGATTAACCTAAATTTTATAAGGTCCAATAGATTTGGATGTTTTTTCCATTAAATTATTAGGTATTTTCACAACAAGCTACATAATCAAGATATGTGAAAACCTATGCGATAATAATTATCTTGCAAAAAAATTATCTATTTTCATAATATTGTCATCGCTATTGACATAGTCTCTTGTAGACCATTCATATTTTTTTCCTTTAGTATGTAGTCTCCATGTTGAAGTGTGTATCTTATCATCTTGTTATATTTCCCATCTATTAGTACACAGTTAACCTATATGACTATGCCTTCTTGTTTCATGTTCTATTTCTTTTTTAGTATTACACAATTGAATTGTATGAATGTTTATTCTTGTATCCTATTTTATTTTATATCTATAAGTAAAAATTCAAACTATATAACTATGTCCTCTTATTATATATTCTATTTTCTATTTCACAAAATACTGGCGACCTATTTGATTCTATATCTTATCAACTAATTCATCTTTCTATAAACTTTTTGTTCTTTTTTCTCATCATGAATTTCCTATTTAAGGATAATACAAAATTAAATATGACTAAAATGATGAGTCTTACCAATCCTAATAGGTTTCGCAAGACATATCTTGTGGCTTCTAATTTGGATGCAAGTAATGTTCACATTATCACTGACACTACCAATTATGGAACTCCTCTTCATTTATTCTCAGTTTTTAATCCTTTATTATTTTAATAAGATGAGGTTGATTTAGAGTACACACCTAAAATTATCTTATTTATTAACAAATTTCCTCAAAATAGAATAAAGGACCCTTTAACCATTTATAATATTATGATAGGTCCTCAAGAAGAAGAACCTCTTTTTCCCTCCCCTATCTTCTCTCATAGATTAGGGATAGACACTTTCTTTACTTCTCATCCTTTTCATTCTATTTTTTTTCCTTAACACACCATGACATCTTCTTTTATTACTTCTTCAACCTCTATTCCAAGTATCTCCACTAATATGGTAGGTTCAACTTCTAATGGGACTTTTCTAGATACCATTCTCCTAAATCATGCTACTAGGGTGTATTTTTATACCAATGATAATCACGATACTAGTTATTCTTTTTCTACCAATACTTATCACTCCACTAGTGTGGTGTATGCTATTATTCATAGTGCAACTCAATCCACTAATACCAATACCAATGCATCACATGATGTAAAAACTAATGAAAATACTACCCAAACTCATCAACTCTTATTAAAAACACTCAATAAAATGCATAATTTTCAAAATAATAATGCAAATAAAATTTTGATATGTAAAGCCATCTCATTAAGCTTTAACATCAACACTAACAAGTTTCATGGGGAGTGTAAAATCTGAATGCTTCCCCCCCCACCCCCAATTACCCCTTAGGGATTCTCATGGTAGCTTTATTCCTTAACCATCCCTGGTTAATAAAATAATAAAACATATTTAATGTGAACCTTTTGAACCTCAAATTGATAATATCAACATAGGAGGTATCACACCTACCATCACCTATAATGGGTATATCGATCCCACATTACACTTAACAACATTTGGTAACCTCTATAAATATTGGTTCAAACTTAATACCTTTTCTTCTACCAAGATATTAGCTAAAACACTCTCGATAGATGCTTCATATTGGTACAATCAACTAAAAATCCATTCTATCACTACCTTGGAACACTTAGTTATCTCACTAGTGCAAGAATTTTAAACTAGTGATCTTCCCAAGAATAACTTAGCTGACTTCATAAATTGTAAACAACTTGAAATTGAAAAAGTACAAGATTTCATAAACTATGGATTAACTTGTCTAAAAAATGTGAGCATAATATGGTGTATGATAACCTCTTACACCTATTCACTAATACTCTCCACCCCAAGTTAAAATATCAAGTTCAAACTTTCTCTCCAAGAACTTTAGAATAAGCCCTTAACTAAGTTAATTGATAAGACTTTATCATGCACTAATTTAAACCATTTCAACCTATCACAAACAATCATATGCTCATTAAAAAAAATCATCATGTTACCAATGATGTCATTACTAATACTTATGATATTATTCACAACATTCAAACAATCACTGCCAAAAACACTATGGATCATGTTACCCCTCCAAATAACACTCCTAATCCTACATATTTACAAACTAATAAAATTAATGTCCATAAACCATTATCCTTATCCAAGCTTTAAAACAATCTTTCAATGCCTTTACCATGAGATCTTGACCCCACTCATCCAATGAAATCATGATATGATCTATTTTTTTTGGGTTTCATGCAAGTTGGGGCCACTCTCACTAGGCATGTAGAAAATTATGTAACATAGCTATGGATTTTATTATTGGCCCAAAATTTGATCATGAATCACTCATTCACAAGAATCAACATGCATATGACATATATTTAAATCCAATGAAACACAAAACAAAAATAAAGATTTAAATCAAGCTAATGTTCATCTTGCTATATATAAAGATCATCTTTACAATCATCAAGATATTAATGAAAATCCTAATCCTTCTACAAATAATATTCAAATTCCTATAGACCTCACTAATAATGAATAAAATGTGGTAAATATGACTAACATTTAAATAGTAGTTACTTTTATCCAAAACCCACACATCAAACTTTTCAAACATTATGTATCATTCAAGACACTTCCTCATCCCATCTCATGGAGTTAGGGAAAGAGGATCTTATAACATTTCAAGAACCACTTTAAAAAACTCAAATTGATCATACCTCTCACACTATCTCTACTCTTACCTTAACATCTACACATATGTACAATGTTCCCCAACCTTTCAATAGTATTTATTAAACCTAATCACAAGAAATACCTCAATCAACCTATTTGTCCTCAACATAAACCAACTACATCTTACCAACACAAGTTTAATTTCACTTCCAGACATCCTTCAAAGGATATATTGCAACAATATGTACCTATTTCTAGAAATCTCCCCATGGGTTATGATGAACGAGACCTCATTGAAAAACTTTCTCACCTCCCATATCAAATACCTTTCCTTGAATTAATGTGAACTTCTACCCATCATCAAAACCATCTAATGTAATTATTGTTTTAAATGAACATCCCTCATCCTCCTCTAGTAAGACACAAAGATACCTTATCTAGATCTAAAGATAGTATCCTTCAAAAATTTGAAGAGATGTTCATACATGCCAACAAAATAATGGACACTTCTCTTTCCCTTAAGTTTCAAATTGCTTCAATGATTCTAGATGAGATTTTTATTCATGTGGATGATCCTCCTCTATTTATTAGCATCTAAGTAGGTGATATCCAAGTTAAGTGTGCTTTAATTGATAAGTCTTTAGGTACTTACGTTGCCTCTCTTAACCTCATTAAAATTCTTGGATATTCTAAATATAATATCAAGTCCACATGTAACACATGTCAAGGCTATGATAGACAAAAAATACGTACTTTAGGTTACATGTGGCTCCCTATTATCATCCCTCCTATCACCATCTATGTCAAATTTATGATCTTTAACTTTCCCTTCTCTTATAACATCTTTCTTGGTAGAACATGGACTCATCATAGGAGGGCTTTCACCTCATCTACATTTCAATACATCAAATTCATCCTTAATGGTGTTATTTATAAGATTCAAGAAGACACAAACCCTTAGAATTTCAAATAATTCCAAGAACGCGGGGTCTTTAAAATTCTTACACTTGAACCTTTGACTTATATCCCATTTAAGGAATATCAACTCTTTAATTATCCTATTAATTCTACCCAAGGTTATAATGGTCACCCTAAACTCATTAGGAACATACCACCTAACCTAATAGATTTTGATGATGATGAGATGGATGAGATTAACCCCAAGATCAAAAATTTTGATTTATCCCCTTATATCATTGCCCAACTTACTCCATCTTTTAAACATTAATATCGTCAACCTCCTATCACTAATATAAATGTGGTATTAACCAAGACTAGACATTTTATCCATCATATGACTTATAATGATAAGGTCATACCTACATGTACCATCAACTTGCATACCCCTGACAATGATGATGATGATTATGATTTAAATGATTCATTTTTAGGAGGCTTTATCAAATCTAGAAATGTTGAGTCTTTGATATCATACTTATTTATTTAAATCTTTTCACTCATATTATAACATTACTTCTTTTATAGTTCCTAATTATAGTATTCTTCCTTTTTTTTTAAGGTAGAGATGGAGAAATCACATGCTAAACCTCTAGTTTCAATAGATCCTCTTAGAAGCATGCTCATGGATCATGCCATAACTAGTCATAACTATTTTTATAGATATCAAGATCCTTATAGTTTGCTTCCCACATATATTATATCTAATGATCTTAATCCTTTCATGCAACAATCCTCACCTTTAGCTGAGCATAGGCTATTTTATACTCTTTCTCTACCTTCAACTGAGCCTTATCCTTTTTTGATCTTACTTTACCTTTAGATGAGCCTAGTTTAGTTTTTGCTTCATTCTTAACTTCCTTTGTAAATGGCATTCTTCCTCTACCACAACTTGATCCCATGCCTACCCAATGGGCTGATCAACCTTATTATGATATCCACAAAGTTTATAATCATTAAACTAGAGATTGATAGTTATACTAGCTACCCCCAACTGCTCCCTACTTCTTCCATTATTAGTCCCCAAAATTCTACTAACAAGAGTATTTATTACTTCTATGGGACATATAATCATTATCCTACTCATTTTGAGAAGTTTTGGCAATATATTGACACATTGTGTCCCACCATTACTCATCCCAAAGATAAGGCTATACCTCCTCCTAAGTTATTACCTAAGTATATCCCTATTTATGGGGAGGTATATTATCTTTATTACCAATAAATTACCCATAATATTGACCATTATTTTATTCCCTAATATCACCTTCATAATCACCTTTTGTTGATACCTACACTAGTTATTGTTCCCTCCATAGGTCACCCACATAAGAAGGATCCTCATTCTTTATCACTGGCACCTACTTCTCCACCTATGGCTCCTTCTCCATCAATGGTGCCTCTTTCCTACCCTATGGATACCATTCTTATTTAGTCACCTATTCCTCTCCTTTAATATTCAACATATGATAGACCTCATGATAATGATCATTCAGTTACACCTACATTTTTGTTTAGAAAATTTAGAAAGAAGTCTTTGCATAGATTTCCATGAGGATTGATGAGACTTTCATTTATATTAGGATCCATCTCTATAGATATATTTCATATGTCATGATTAGTATCAATATTTAATAAAATTTATCAATATTTATGAGCACAACATGATGTTATTTCAAATTTTTATTCATTATGATTTTGGATTTGATTTATGATCCACTTTTTTATATCTTACACATTTTAATGTGTGCCAAATTTGGTTTCACCTATCTATTTTGAATGAATATTTATATTATGCTTTATTTTTTGTATATAGTTTCATTTAATTTTTCTTATGACTTATTTTTGTTCTTTCTATGATTTCACACTTATGTTTATGAGTTCACTTCTTTCATATATTCTTGTTCTTTTACAATGATTATTTTATACATTATCTCAATTAAAAATTAGATAATTATTATTTTGACTTGGTTATATAAACCTTGAATGTGTCATTTTAATCCTATTTCCAATCTACTTTGTATCTCCCTTTATTCCTTTATTCCTTTCACATACTAATTATACATACAATTGAAACTTGAGATTACATATTGGTTCATAGGTAAGCTTTAGTTTTTAGTTAGTCATATCTTTAGATACTTGGATTCTTTTTAAAAAATTCTAAAGCTCATTTATGTGTATCACTTCTCACTCATGTTGGTTATTCCAAATCTATATGGAGGATGAATCATAAAATCCATAAATAAATTAAAATCCAAATAATTTAAACAAAAGGAAATGATATAAAAGGTAACATAGAGGTTTAAAAGTTAAATCATACTAAAAGATGTGACTCATAACACATCACCATTTTATAATTGAAGTTTAAAATCTATAGTTGACTTCATGATAGAGTCAAGATCCATTAGGGTGTGGTAGGTTAGTAAATTAGGAAAGGAGAATAAAAAAATATTTTAGTGCTACCTACTTTCTCACACAAGTACCCAGTCTTTTTAGTAGATTGATAGATCTATAAGAGGTTCTAAAGAAAGAGGAACATGTTTTGGGAAGGTAGGTACAATTTTATTTTATTGTTCATATAACCAACATGAGTTGATCTTAGTATTCACCTATTTTCCTATAGAGATTTTCACTTATTATGAGTAGGTATTGTTGATGTGAGTTTTATGAACACTTCAGAGAGTTTTAAATGAGGTAGCCTCTAAAATTTTGGGATCTCTATGGAACAAGGTTCCACTCTAGGGCATGAGTTTTATGTATGTGGTTAAAAAAAACATGTGGTGGAATAATAGGTTAAGCCTATGGGTTGTTTAACTAGGTTTGTCAATAGATGCATGGATTATAATAAAAAGGTAAAACACTAGGTGAGTCAGATGGGTGGAGGACTATCCTATAGTGGGAAAATCTCAAATAAATTCAAAATAAAGGAAGGGTAATTTATAAAATAAGGTTATGTGTAATTGAAAATGGATTTCTAAGGTTGTTTCTTTGGTGGACTAATATCTCAAGAACTGGTGTTTATTATTTGAAATTTTTGTACGCTCACAAAAAAACACAATTAGAAGTTTGTGATAATAGATATAGGATGCTTCATGGTCTCAACTAAAGGTTTCTCTTCTTTAGGATGTTTTTCCACACCTTTTTATAAGAGATTATAGTTTGGACCAAGAAGTTATCTAGGATAGTTGTGGCTCATACCTAGAATACTATATCAAACGAGATACCTCTACACATCTTAGATTATAAATTCAACCTATACTAACTACTCAAATTAATGAATATATCAATCCTCGATATCTATTACACATCTAAGACTAATATTAATTAATAAAAAACATCATATTCATCTATAACATTGACACACATTAGAATTATTGAATCAATATGGAAAAAGAAAAATTCAAATTCATTAACAAAAAGAGGAAAGAAGAAAGAATAAACACATTTGAACGGAAATTAATTTCTTGATTTATTCCTATATATTCATCTAAAACTTTGACCCTTTGAAAATAGGGTTCTACATGTATATAAAGAACTTGGGGAAGGGATCAGCTCATCCTCCCAGTTTAGAACACTTTGATTACATATTAAAAGACTACTAATAATTCTTATTTAAATATTTATAAATTATATATACTTTAGTCATTAAAAGTGTGAATGATGACAAAAATGATTTAGTTAATCATAATATAGATGCAACTAGGACTTAACTATTCATTTATAGCTTGTTGGATGATCTGATCAAAGGCTTGTTGGATGATCTGATCAAATGTATCTTGAGTCACTAGTTTCCCCTATTATCCAAAATTATTATCAATTATAGCTTAGTCAAAATTTTCTTGGCCTGCTTCCCTTGTTTAGCCTATTTCTCTTGGATAGCTTTTTTACTAGAGATTTAGAGTATGATACCCAATCCCAAGCCTCTTATGTTCTTATTAAAGCTATATTAAAATAATTTCCTTTAGAGGGGTCATTAGTTATAAGTGTATAAATACCTTATCAATGGTGTACAATTCCATGAAATTTAGCTTATTATCATCCTCTCTGAGAAGCTTGAACAATCTAGTAATAGAAGGAGCCAAATTAACACTCAAAGAATGAATGGAATCTAGAATTTCATATATCTTGAGGGTTGCATTATGCACATCCTATTCAATAACTCGGGTCAATCAAATTACATGTTTTTTTATCTTTGAGATTTTTTAAATATTCTTAAATCTTTTGTCTAGCCATCTATGTTCTCACATGTATGCCCAAAATTGCCTCAGTATGGGTCTCTATGTAGGAATTGAGGTCCTCAATGTATGGGGACTAGCCCTTTTTCTATTTTATCTCTTCAAAAGAGAGTAAACCTCTTCCCTTTATTCTATGATCAAGATTATATTAGAGCTATACTCAATCTTCCTCTTTCTAAACCTTTAAACTAATGTTATATCCTTGTCAAATAATGAGCTCACCATTGTAAGTTTAGTGATCTTTAGATTATGAATCATAGAGGTTAAAGCTCATAAATCCTTGGCCCAATATAAAAGAGTGATATTCAAAGGATATAATGGATGATCTTCCACTTTAACATGCTCTTTAGTCTTGGGATTAGTTTTAGAGGAAGACTATTGATGGCCAAATTATTTTTGACTAGTCTATGTTTAAAAATTATGGCATTGGGTACATGATAAAGATTAGTTTCTTACTTGGAGACCTTTTGGTGGTAACTAATATGGTTGTGGAGACTAGTGTTAAATAAGGCAAAGGTGAACCTCATTGGGTAGAATAATAAAAAAATGGAGTGGTGGATTGGCTGATGGCTAGAATGGACAAAGCTATGGCTGATGGGGTAGACACTGGTTGAATGTAAATTTTAATAGTGGAGGGTTAAGTAGGTGAAGTGACACTAGGAATATTAGTAGATGGGTGTATAAAAATGAAATTCAAAAAAAAAAATTGAACATAAATAAAGGTAAAAATAATTGGTGTAGGGATGGTAGAAACTTTGGGTATGACATCAAAGAAAAAAAGCCTAAGGGGGATGTAATAAGTGGACCCTTACCAGATGGTTCATAGATGAGAGGTGCATTGGTTTTTAGTGCTTTCAGACTTAATACCTTATCCTATTTTAATTTCTCCTCATCCAACTCTTATGTTATATCACCTTCTAGTGAAGGTTGTGACTCCTTGAGTGATTGTGTGGATGGGGTCTATGGTGTATCCCTTTTTGGCTTCCTTTGATAGTACCTTATTACTCTGATAGCTTGTGTAATTATTTCCTATTAGGGAAGAGAAGGGGTAATGATGTTGGGTATTAGGGATATTAAATCCACTATTTCCTCTTCATTATAGGAGTCTAAAAAAATGATCATAACTTCTTCTATTTGTGCACTATCTCTTCCTTGAGTCATCTCCTCTACTAGATCTTTCTTAAACTTTCTCATTTCAACAACAGATGTTTGAACCAAAAGAACTTATTCCTCTTCTACTTGTGTAGAGTTAGGTACTTTTTCTTCTTATTATTTTTTATATTGCCCTCTAGTAAGTGGTGGCTCACTTATCAACTACTCTTGGTCCTATGGTTATTATTGAGATATTAATAGACCTTTGGGATATTATCTCTCTCCTTCTAGTTATTGAGATGGTTGGCCACTCCAAAATTCATAAGATATCCATCCTCTAGGAGAAGGGATCCTAAAAATTGCTTTGTCGAGTGTGAGAGAGGTTTTATATTGTATCACCCTCAATAAGTCCTCACTAAAGCCTTTTTTTATTGCTCTTTATTTTAACTTTTCATTGTCTTTAGCATTTAGAAACAAAAAATCATGATCTATTGGCTCATGTTTGTAAGTGAGGCCAAGGGTGTGAATCTTCTTTTGGACTTTCTCATGGGGATCCAAATCTCTATGAGGAAGAGTAGTAAATGCATATGCCCTCATAGAATTTTCATCTTCCTTGAACTAAATCTATATAGTGTATTGCATTCTCCTAATAGTGATGTGGGAGCCATGGAATGTATCCTTATTTTTATTTGTTAATTCCTCACCAATTCCATTCCATACTTTTTATGTAATTTCTTGCTCAACCACTTTGTCCAGAACAAGCTTATGGAGTTAAAGAGGATCCACCTTGTGTCCAAAAACCATGATAATAGTGTAATCTAGGTATAACTAGTAGTCTTCCAAATTATTGGTAAGTATTTTGGTGATGTTGGGTGAAATTCTAGCGAAAGGCTGATTGTGGATGGCCATCTAGATTTGAGGGTACATATCTTCAATAATATTAGCTATGTTCTTGACATATGAGTATATATTCACAAAGGAATAATAATCAAAAATTCAATTATGATAATGTCTAGGTTAGGATCCCATAAGACTCTATTATACTTATATATTATCCCCATGATTCTATCTAACAGATAAGACATCATGTAAAAATTTCCTCCAAGGGTCCTCCTATCCTTGTGTAACATTTGTTCCTCAAGGTGAGCAGTAATTACTTCCCCAAAACATAGGTGAGATCCAAGGTAATTAATAGGTCTAGTAAGGGAGCCCAATCAAATTTTAGGAAATAAATGATTTAATGGCCAAAAACTCAATTTAACTATGTCATTCCTACCCATTCTAAATTGGGTGATGGGAATATTCTTGACATGTTCTTTTAAAGTAAATGTTTATCTAGGGAGAAGCCACCTTACTAGTTCTCATTTCACACTATTGGCTTTCTTACTAGACCTATTAATTACCTTGGCAAATCTGTGAATAAAATATTATCAAAGGAAACCTTACAATGAATTTTTTATGAAATAAAGTTTTGAAAGACTAAACTCTACAAATAAACCAATATTAATCCTTCTCATGCAGATTCATTCTTTCCATATTTTAATTTATAGGTTAGTTTGAACAAATGCTTCTAAATGGAAATAAAACATACCCAAATTTGATTCAATGTTTAAAGCACCAAATTCATACATATAACAATAACCATTATAACTCTCAAGAAACACATAAATACCCAGGTAAAATATTCATATTCCACAAAAAACAAAGTGGTCCCCACTTTTTAGAAAAAAATATATGGTGGAGTGTGGTGAATACAACAAATGACAACTCATAGGGGTGAATACTCTAGCATTATCAAGAACCTAAAACCCATGGTTTTACAATTCCAATATCACCCATAATTTCATCCCAAAATAAATTATTAAATCAAAAATTAAAATAGACTCTTAATAATCCTATGAAACATATAAACTTCACTTACACCTCAAATCTATGTGTGAAAAGTGATATTATTTATCTCTTGTCTCAGGGTTCTAGGTAAATACATGGGGGTGAGCCTTAGGTTTCACTTTTATTGGGAATTAGGTGTATAGACATTGGGGAGATCAAGCATTGATCTACTTCTAGCCAGACATCCATAACCCTGATAGAGATTCCTTTGACCTTATATTCCTCTTTTCTTAATAATTTTCATGATGCATGATACATTGATCTTACTTCATCATGTAAGTTTTGAATCCTTTTTTGATTTTATTTTGGAATTTTGGATTATGCCTTTTGTATTTAAACTATTCTTTGTTTTGATTTCTTAAAGAGGAAAGAAGGTGACCATAATAAGATGGTCTTAGTAAATTTTTGGTTTAATAAAAATATCCATTCCAACTCTTGTCCATGTCCATGATTATTATTTTAGACAAGTATTAATGTTTTATGTGTGTTTGAACCAATGGGATAAGGAGAGTTTTATAAATATTCACAAAACTATGGGACCAACTTTAAAATTCCTAATGAAATCATTAGCTTTAGGATATGTTCATGGATAACTCTCTCATTGCTTACCTAGATTAATAATTTTGAACTACAATATGCAATACCCATTGACTCAGGTTAGATTCAAAACACGTCAAGTTATGTTTGATTATAATAGGATTGACCAAACTTAGACTATCATGCAATCAAAACAAAACTATTCTAGAAAGGAGGAAAACTACTAAAAGCAAAAGGGATAATGTAGAAAACATGAACTAATATAATAAAATCAAAATAATGAAAGCAAGAAACTAACTAATGAATTAAATATAACCTACTCCTACCTCTACCAAGACATATGGTATTACATAGAGACTTCTCGAGATGGGTTAGCCATGAAGTAAGGCTTCAAAAATTGTCCATTAACTAGATATGTCAAATTATTACCTTGAAATCTTTCAAACATAATATATTATTACCCAAGATCTCTAAAATTTGATATGGTATTATCTATAGCAAGGTAAAATTATCATGCATTCCTTTTTTTCTCATGGGCTTTATCCCATAGTATAACCAAGTCAAAGATCATGAATGCTTTAAATTTTAGGATCTTATCAAACCATCTCTTGACCATATCTTGATTTTCACTAATGTTTTACAATGATTTATCCCTAGAGTCTTCCATTTTGATGATGTTTAGCAATCTAGACTCTATATTGTCATTGGGATCCATGTATTATTGCATAAAATGATATGTTGTCAATTTTAGCATGATTAGGAACACTAATTATTTCCCATAAACTAGTAGATATGGTAGAGATTTAAGGGTTGTATTGTACCTAGTCTGGTCTACCCAAAGAGCATATTTTAGTAAGAGGTTCCACTACCTATATTTATTTGTAGTTAAATTCTTGATAGTGTCTATGAGGTTCTTATTGGTTGACTTAGCCAATCCATTCCCTTATAGGTAGTGATTGGAGGATGATATAACTATAATCTAATTATCATGGGCCCAATCATTGAACTCAATTGATCGAAATATTGGACCATTATCACAAACAAGAAAGATAACGGTGCCAAACTTGGTTGTGATATGTTATTATAGAAAATGTATCACATCTTGGGCTCTAGAGTTCTTGGTGGTTGTTGCCTCAGTTTATCTAGTGAAATAATCTATAGCAGTGAGCACAAACTTGTGTCTGGTTGAGAAATTTGGATTTATAACATTAATGAAATCTAAGACCCATTAGGTGAATGACCTACCTTCAATCATAGGTTTTAGTGGATTTTCTATATGTACCTCTCTTTTTTCCAAAATCTGGCATTCATGACACATCCTCACATGGAAGTGGGCATCCTTAAAGACTATCAACCAGTAATAACCTATTTTGAGTATTTTATGAGATGTAGTATTGTTAGATGGATGACTACTACCTATATTTTGGTGAAAATTTTATAAGATATCCTAAGCTTATCAATGTGATACACATCTTAGATAAATGCCTTCATAATTCTTTTGTAGAGTACTCCTTTCCTGATCATATAATAAGCATCATTGAGCCTTAAATCTCTCTTTTGATATATTTTGAGTTCCTAGGGGAATGTTCCAATGAGTAGAAACTAAATAATACCTGAATACCAATCATCTTATGAGACTTGTGTCTGATAGACCTCTTCAATGAGGATGCATGTTTATGGTTTAGTCATCAATTGAATAATGCCCTATCCTTTGATGATCCTAGTAGGTTTAATTTCAATATTAAATTCCTATAATGTTGTCATCCATTTACCTTTATGCTCTCCCAATTCACTCTATCCCAGTGTAATCTTGATAGAAGGATTTGGTACTATGGCAATGGTCTTATTATAGAGGATGCAGTTCCTAAACTTCTTGAATACTTTGATGAAAGTGAATATTTTTTTGCCAATCAAGGAATACTTAAGCTCTACATATTTAAAAATACTACTCATAAATGCAATAATATGTTCACTTTCTTCCCTTTTTTGCATAATTATGATAATAATAGCATGTCATAAGGTAAATGAGTATAAGAAAAAGTCTTTAGTAAAATTAGGGCTTACCAATACTAGGTCTTGCAAAATATCCTTCTTTATGTCTTGGAAGGACTTCTTATCTTCAAGGGTCCACTCCACTTTAGAATTCTATTTGAGCATTTCCTTTAGGGGTCTGACAATCTCTACAAATATTGATATAAATTTCGTTATAAAATTTATCTTTCTAAAGAAGGATTTGTGCTCCTTTTTGCTATTTGGAAACATTATTTTTGAAATCCCTTGGATCTTGTTTGGGTCAATAGTGACTCTATCCTTATTAATAATGTGGCCTAGTAGTTTACCTTAGGTACAATTTAATATACTCTTTTTGGTGTTAAGGGATACCCCAAACTTCCTACATCTTATAAAAATGGACTAAAGATGGTTGATATGGCCAGCTCTATTTTTAGAGAAGATAGTGAGATCATCCATGTTTATAATTATACACTTCCATATTAGTCCCTAAAATGCATGATCTATTACTCTTTGAAAAGTATCTCTAGTGTTGATCAGTCTAAATGGCATTCACTTATATGCATATGTTCCCCATTTGTAGTAAATGATGTTTTCATCATATCCTCTGATTTGACTAATACTTGATTGTAACCTAAAAATACATCCAAGAAAGACATCATTTTAGACCTATTCAAAATTTGTATTACCTCATCTAAAGAGGGTAATGATTAATTTTCATTATTTGAGGCTTTATTCATATTCCTGAAGTCAACAAAAAATATGATCTTGTGGTCACCCAAGTCAAATATCTAATAGGAAAATCTATCCTAGCACTTAGTAACTTTTCCACTTACTTCTAAATTAGTGTTTCTAAGATAGGATTAATTAGCCTCTACCTTTACCTAAATGGTTTATTATTAGGCCTAAGTATAATTATATGGGTGATGAATCTAGGATTAAATATACTTAAGTCATCATAAGTCCATGCAATTACATCTTTATACCTGCTAATCAATTCCTTGACCTTTTGCCTTTCTTCTAGTGTGCAACTTAAGCCAATATTGATGAAGTGTGTGTTCCACTCATCCCTAACATTTTTTCATCTATATTAAAATTCAATAAACTTTATTTTCCTTTGTTATTACACTTTAGGATTTGTATCGAATGTCATTTTCAGGGTAACCATCCCCAATAGGAGACAATTCTCCTTTAGCTAGATAACACCTTATTCATAAAATTATTCATGCAATCATTGGTTTATTTATTTATCATTAATTATTTGAGATTCAAATTGTCTTGAATTTGTCAAAAATTAGACAATTTGTTGGTCATCATCAAATAATTGAAAAGTTTCAACATTGTTTGATACTGAAGGACAAGGTACCAATTCAATGGAGAAATTCTAGATTTTTTAACTCTTGTAAAGGTGCCAAACTTTATACTAAAGTATTTAGTGAATCAATAGCTCCATTTTTTCTCTTAAGATAGATATTATGTTGAGAGCTTAAAATTATATAATTAGATCCATGCTCTATGATTATATTTATTGAAATATGATAATTTTCATTGATATTTATTTCTAACTTGGTTAATAATGAGTTTAAAATATCTATATACTAGCAATTATTTGACATTATTCTCGAGGGAAAATTATAATCCTAGAATTATGACTTTTTATTCTACTTTATTATTGGTGCATGGGAATTAGAGCTTGTATTCTACCAATAATTTCTCTCCTTATGGATTGATCATATCAATACTAACACTTGATATTTGCTTGGATCTTAGTCCATCAAAATGGAGGGTCCAAAATTGATAAGAATCCAAAGTTTATTTATATGCCTAATGTTTTGAAGTAAATGTATAAATTATAAGACTAGGATATTTATAACTTACCTATTCATTGGTAATATTATATTCCATAATAGGATCATTTATCTTTGGCTCTCAGTCAATCCTGATCTGGTTAGCTATACCTCTCAAAGGTAGATAAATATGTGAAAAGTTAATGGAAAGATATCCATATAATGTTTTTGACCAATCCCTACTCATCAATAACCCATACCCTTCAAGAATATCCACTATCAAGATGTTAATAGTCATCTATACTCTAGGTTCTAAGGCAACCTAAATCCTCACATTGTTAATCTCTCCAAATATAGTCACTACTATTTTATCTAGCTATGACACAATCCTCTTGGAAGGCTTTGGTGTTAAACTAAGCTTATGTCAAATATAATTTGGCATTACCATTATTGAAGCACTAGAATCTACTAGGAAATTATGTATATTCTTGACAAATGCTTGAATGGTCAAAAAAAAGGGGGAAATTTAGGCTTGATTTTGTATATAGCATTTGTGTTGGTTGTGTTAGACTTCTCTACAAAAAACTTACCTATTATGGACTTCCATAAAATATCCTTCTACTATGTGATTTGTGCTAGTTCATGGAGAGTAATGTTATCCTTATTTTTTATCATATCCTCAACAATATTTTATCCTCCTTTATTTTGTTCCTCTCTATGTTTAATTTGATCATTCTTTTTAGGGGTAGGAGGATTATTGTCATGTTTGATATTTGGAGGGATAACTGCATTATTGGGAGTAGTAGTAAATGGTTACCTAATACTCAAATTATAATTTTTCTTGTTGAACTATTGGAATGCTTGCACTTCATTAGAATTATCCTTTGAGATATTAGCATCTTCATTAGGGAATGAGGAATCATAAGTATTAAAGACCATATCTAAACTTGATATGCTAGATTCATGATAGATATCTAGAGGATTCATGATTTGATCTTGTCTAATCATCTCTCATTGTAAGATTTCAAAGGCTACATGTAACTCTATAAGTCCAATTATCCATGTTGTGATGTGTTATAAACCATGCACTAATTGGGGAAAAGTTATTTCAATGATATTGATTTTTGGTAGATTATTAGACTGCTATTATTTTGCATTATTAGTGGTCCTATTGAAAGGCCTGTTATATATAAGAAAGGAGGAATTCTAATTGTAATTTTAATTATTCGTATTACCCATCCTCATTTACATATTCATGAAATCATTAATCAACTTCTGAACCATTATTTGTATAGAATCCAATTCATATTTTTTGGAGTTAGAACCCTAAATGACTACTACATTGGTGTGAACCTGATGTTAATTTTGCTACTAGATATTCTTTTGTTTCTGATTATTCAAAAAATCATAATTCTAATTCATTTTCTATTGTGTCATAGGAGGTAGAGTGTACACTAATTTTGATTGAATGTGGTGGAATTTTGATTCACATATGGAATTGTATTCAAGGATGAATGTCCATTATTGAATGATTGACCTCTTATATTATGATGACCAAGACATAGATTGAGTTGATTGTTAATTTTAATAGCTTCTTAGAATGCCAAAACATGAATATTGGTAGTAGCAACTCTTCACAATAACACTATAGTAATGGGATCTATGGTATTCTTTTATATATTGAGCATTAGATTCCCATATGGATTATATGTGGCATTAAATTGAGTGTGAATATTATGTAATATTTCATTGAAGGCTCAGGTGGACTTGTTAGGTTACCTTTTCATACTGGTAAAGAGATAATATACCAAACTTAGATTAATTATTTGTCGAAATTGTGCATGGAACATATTTTTACACTCATTTCATGAGGCGGTGGAATTTTATTGAAAATTGAGATACCAATCATAAGAATAATCTTGTACAGTAAATATAAAAAATCCTACATGCAACATCCTTATAGATAACATTCATTAATCTCAAGGTAGCCTTGAAATATTAAATATGTTCTTATGTCATTCTCTCACTTGAAAGGGAGACGGTAGGTAAATACCAAGGAAGAATCCTTGGTATATCATGTTAGTCCATAGTGATGGTAATGGTAGATCTAATTAACTAGGGTTGAGCCATAAATAGATTAATAAGTGGGATGTTTCTTACCTGGGAAGGTGTTTGGGCTTGATGTATCTTAAGGATGATAGGTATGAGTCGAGGTCTCCTAGAATTTGACAATGGTGAAACCAAAACACTATCTTCGGCCGTAAACCTTGTTAATCTCCTAAGTTCCTTTGTAATAATTAGATCTTATTTATTGGGAAATCACACAAGTATGCCCTCATTATAGAGCCAAATTTTTCTTTTCTATTAATGTGGGTTTTATACAAACCTAAGAGAGATTTAAATGAGGTATCCTCTAATGTTATAGCATCTCTATGGAATACGGTTCCACTCTGAGGCATGAGTTGTAGGTATGTGGTTAAAACAACTGGGTGGTGGAATAGTAGGTTGAGCATGTGGGTTGTTTAAATAGGTTTGTGGGTGGATGCATAGATTCTAATTAAAAGGGTAAAACATTAGGTGAGTTGGATAGGTGGAGGATTATCCAATGGTAGGAAGATATCAAATAAAATCAAAAGGAAGGGTAAGGCATAAAATAAGGTTATATGTCTTCAAAAAGGGATTTTTAAGTTTATTTCTTTATTGGACTAGTATCTCAAGAACTAGTGTTTGTTGTTTGAAAATTTTCCACACTCATGAACAAAGATGATTATAATTATGGGATAGATATAGGATGCTTCATGGTCTCAATTGAATGTTTCTCTTATTTAGGTTGTTTTTTCACACCTTTGTATAATAGATTATAGTTCAAACTAAGAGGTTATCTAGGGTAGTCATGGCTCACACCTATAATACTATATCAAAGGAGATGCCTCAATATACCTTGGATTATGAATTAAAATTATACCACTTTCTCAAATTAATAAAATATATCAATCCTCAATAGCTATTGCACATCTAAGATTAATAGTCATTAATAAAATAATCAGATTCATCCATAGCATTGGCACACATCAAAATTATTGAATCAATACAGATAAAGAAAAATTCAAATTCATTAACATAGGGATGGAAGAAGAAAGAAAAAAAATAGTTCCATGAAAATAAATTTATTGATTTCTTATTATATATTCATCCAAACTTCAACCCTTTGAAAAGAGGGTTTTACATGTATATGAATAACTTGAGGAATCGATCACCTCATCCTCCTAGTTTATAACACTTTGATTACATCTTAAAATACTAATGATAAGTCTCAGTTACATCCTTATAAATTATAAATACTTTATTCATGCAATGTGTGCATGCTAATAAGAATCATTTAGTTACTTATAATATAGACACAGTTAGGACTTAACTATTCATTTATAACCGCTACATATAAAATTATACATAAATAGACTCTGAGATAAATTGCCTCTTGCTTAATGTTTCTCAAAATTGTCATTGGAATTATATTTGTGATTATTCTTGACAATGTGGTAACTAGGGATGTACTCAATGATTGAACTAAAGTTACCATCATAGTTGAAGCATGAGGTGGTACTAATGTGGATGTTGTTACTAGCATTATAGGTGGATTCTATGAAGTAGAATTAATAGGTGGAATTTGTGTTGCTTTCTTATTCACATCCAAATCTTGGTAATGATTATATGCCTTATCATGTTATGTGTGAATTAGGTTCATATTTTGAAGATGCAGCCTAGTCACCCTACTTATTTGTTTCATCAGTCTAATGTGTTTTGTCTTGGTGTCTCTAAATCCAACCCAAAAGAATTTTACCTCTATTGTATTTTTCTTGATTGTGCTCAATTTGACTTTAGTGTCCTTTTAACTTAGTTCTTGTAGACTTTGATTAAATCCATTAGAGGCTTGCTAGATCATTTGATCAAATGTAACTTGAGTCACTAATTTCCCTCTATTATCCTAAGTTATTTTCAATTCTAGTTTAGTCAAAATTTGCTTGGCCTACTTCCCTTGCTCATCTAGCTTGTTTACTAGAGCTTCAGAGGATGATACCAAATCCCAAGCCTCCTTTGTTCTTATTAAATATAGATTCAAATCATTTGATTCCTCTAGATGGGTCACTAGGTCCAAGTGGATAAATGCCTTATTGGGGGTGTACAACACCAAGAAATTCATCTTATTCTCATCCTCTCTGAGAAGATTGAACAATATGTTAATATAATTTACATGAGTAGCCAAATTGACTCTCAAATAATGAATGGAATCTATAATTTCATACAGCTTAAGTCTTGCATTCTGCACATCATGTTCAATACCTTAAGGGACTCAAATTACCCATTATTACTCTTTGAGAGTTTGTAACTCTTCTTCAATTTCTTATCTATCCATTTTTTTTCCCTCATGTTTGGCAAGAATTGCCTTGGTATGGGTCTCCATTTAGGACTTGAGGTCCTCAATGTATGGGGACTAACCTTTTTTTCTACTTTATCTCTTTGAAAGAGAGTAAATCTATTACCTTTATTCCATGATCAAGATTTTTTTAGAGATATAATTAATAATCCTCTTTCTTACCCTTCAAACTGATGTTTTATCACTATCTAATAATGATATCACCATTGGAAGTTCATTGATCTTCAAATTCGGCCTCTTAGGGGATGAAACTCCTAACTCCTTGGTCCTATCTATAAGAGTTATTTTTAAAGGATCTAATGGCTAAGATTCCACTTAAACATGATCACTAGGCTCAGGATTGATTTTAGAGGAAGGTTTAGGCATTGATGGACAATTTTTTTTATCAATTTATGTTTCCAAATTTTGGGATTGGGTGCACAACAAAGATTGATTGCTTCCTTGGAGCCATTTTGGTGGTCACTACTATGATTGTGGACACTAGTGTTGAAGAAGGTAAAGGTCAACCTAATTAGGTAGAATAATAAATAATTAGAGTGGTGAATTGGATGATGGTTGGAATGGAAAAAACTATGGTTGATGGGGTGGGTACTAGTGGAATAGGATCTGTAGTAGTGGAGGGTGAAGTACATGAAGTAAAACTAGACAAATTAGTAGATGGGTGCATAAAAAGGAGACCCATAAAGAGTTATTGAAAATGAATAAATATAGATATGATTTGTGTAGGGATGGTAGAAACTATGGGTAGTGACATGAAAGGAAAAAATACTAAGGGGGATGTAAGAAGGGGACCCTTACCAAATGGTTCACTAGTGAGAGGTGCCTTGTCTTTTAGAAATTGTAGGATTAAGACCTTGGCCTATAGTAATTATTCCTTATCAACCTCTTGTGATAAATCACCTTCAAATGAAGGTTATTACTAATTTATTTCTTTTGTGTGTGGTTTTTATGGTCTATCCCCCTTTAGATTCCTTTTACAGCACCTTGTTGTTCTGTCAGCTTGTGTAACTATCACCTTTTCTAGAAGAGAAGGGGAAATGATACTAGGTGTTAGGATTATTGAATCCATATTTTCTTATTCATCAGATGAGTCCAATTAAATTATCTAAAATTATTCCCTTTGTGTATTATCTCTTCCTTGAGTCAACTCCTCTGTTATCTCTTGCTTAACCTTTCTCAGTTCAATAGTTGATGTTTGAACTAGAAGAATTTATTGCTCTTTTGATTTTCTAGAGGTCAGTACTTATTATTCTTGTTTTTTTCATACTACCCTTGATTAAGTGGTGCCTCACCTACCAATTTATATTATTATTATGTTTAGTCTTTTCTTATGAATGGACCTTAGGGATCTTTTCCCTTTTCTTCTATTTGTTGAGATGGGCAGCCACTTCAGAAGTTAAAAGATCTCCATACTCTAAGAAGAGGGATATTGAAATTTTCCTCACTAAGAGTGAGATAGGGCTCAACTTATATCACCCTTAATAGGTCTTCACTCAATATTTTTGTTATTTCTATTTCTATCACCTATTCATCATCTTTAGAATTTAAAAACAAAATATCATGATCCATTGCATCATGTTTGTAAGTGAGGCCAATGGTGTGAATCTTATTATATAATTTCCCATGGGGATCCCAATTGATATGGGATTGAGTAGGCAATGCATATGCTCTCTTTGAATTTCCAAATTTCTTAAAATACCTCCATATAGTGTATTTCATTCTCCCAATAGTGGTGTGGGAGCCATGGAATGTGACCTTATTATTCTTTATCAATTCCTCATCAATGGACATTTTGTATTTGTTATTGTATTTTATTGATAAGTTAATTTTTATGGAGAAAAATTAGAGAGCTAAAGAGGATCCAACTTGTGGCCATAAACCATGATAACAATGTCATATAGGTAGAGATTGGTCTCCCACATTATTGGCAAGTGTTCTAGTGATGTTAGGTGAAATTATAACTAAAGGACGATCATGGATGGCTATCTAGACCTAAGGGTAGAGATCATAAACAATATTATATACGTTCCTAACATATGAGTATATGTGGACAAAGGAGTAATAATCATAAATTTGGTTCTTGATAACATTTGGTTTGGGATCCCATAGGATACTATTGTGCATGTATATTATTACCATGACTATGTCTAATAGATAAGACATCATGTAAAAATTTCCTCCAAGTGGCCTCCTATCTTTGTGTAATATTTTTTCCTAGAGGTGAGAATTTATTAATTCCCTCAAAGTGTAGGTGTGATCTAAGGTACTTAGAGGTATAGTAGGGGAACCCACTCCAAATTTAGGAAATATATGCTTTCAAGGATAAAATTTTGATTTAATAGTGTCACTCCCACATGGATACCCATTTTTAATTGGGTGATGTGAATAATATTCTTGACATGTTATTTTAGAGTAAATGTTTCTCTAGGGAGAAGCCACTTTTCTAGTGCTTGCTTTGCATTATTGGATTTATTTTAGGTAATAGTAGTATGCAACTTAAATGTGACATTTGGGATGGGTAGACTCAAATACTTTTTAAATTCATCCCCTAAGATGTACACACCGACTATGTTATTATTGATGTAGTCAATATAATTTCCATATGTTATTCTCCCCTCAAATAAGAGGCCTCAGAATAATTTTATTCACATCATAACCTCTAGCTTTGAA